>OY755235.1:37609801-38209801 GCA_963576725.1 Azorinus chamasolen
TACCAACCAATTAACACAAGTTAGTGACCGTTATAAAAAGGTTTTACTCTGCATCTTTTTGCATTCAAATCAGCTGATAGACCAAGACCAGACTACTCCAGTTCGGAAGTTTAGTTGAACATTTCGTTTACCGTGCCTCACATTTAAGAAATAATGACGTCAAGAATATCAATAAGATGGGTATCAATGACATGTGAATACAGAATTTTAGCCAAGAAAGAAGCTGTAGAATCAGATCTATATCATTCAATAAGCAAATTAAACCGTTTAGTTAGATTAGACGCATCCTACGGAGCCTTCTAATCTCGGTATGGTCTGTCTACAAAGGTATCAAAATGCATCTGTCTGGTAACAGATTAACCCTTTTCCTGTTATGTGCTCATTACAAATTTCAATACCTACTGAATATTCATGTGAAAAATAGTTATAATGAAACATGGAAGGTGGAACATTGTAGCCATTTAGAAACTAAAGAAACAGACCTTTGAAATTCTATTAGCAAACAGGGTAGATCCTGATCAGACGACTCCTCTAGGAGCCGTCCGATCTGGGTCTACTCTGTTTGCAAAAGCGTGAAAACACGTTTATATGAGGGAAAGGGTTAAAGAGGAAGTCCCTACAATGATCGCATATTTTCAATAATATCTTAAAACTTGGTATTTGTTATGCTCTATCATTATTATGAAGGTTCCCAATTTGAACTTATATCGAAAACTGCCCCTGTGATACAAATAAACCGATTTCATCAATACTGATAATTTTTGTTCTACAACACAATATTATCGGCCTTTTCCGTTAAATTCATCCGCGTTTTGCCGATGATCACCCGATCCTCCATTGTTTACGTAATAGCTTTCTCGGAAGTGGTCGGAGAATCGCGAATAGGGCAAACAGTTACGAAACTAAAACCCAACCCGAATAAAACTTAAACTTCGGGTAGTAAAACCGGGATCGGCGATATCAAACACATGGATGTTTTGTCATTATAAACGGTAATTGGATGGGCCTTTTTGCGATATACTACTTTTCAGCATATAAATAAATGAGTTTTGTATATTTTAAGTGTTTATGAAACGCGTCAAATGTAGGGACATCCCCTTTAAGAATCAGGAATTGTCATATTTGTTTTATTCTGTGTCTAAATCTTCACTCACGTCATTGATTCCACTCTATCAACTTACGGACGTTGAAAACCGAACAATGACAAAATGTTAAGACAAACTTCTTAATTCTTAGCCTGCTGTAGAAAATAATTGCTACTAAATCTCTATTCTGCTACAAGGTTTTTGATCTGTAAAAGAAACGGATTTTTTTAGAACGTATTGATTGAATAAAACGGATTTTTTTAGAACGTATTGATTGAATATCAAACAGTTTGGATACTGATCGGACGTCGAGTTACTCGGGGTCTCGTCGAAATCAAAGCTGTTTGCAATTGCTATTCAGATCGTTCTTAGTAGAAAAAAGGTTAACATATTTGACCGGAATGGTCACTAGAGTCGGACCAACATACCATCTCCATGTTATGAAATTTTGTATTGGTCTGGCAATGTGGACCTATCCTTAATACATGTACTAAAGTCATAGGCATTCCCTCCTATAGACTATTTTAGGCCCAGCATCAACACATAATAGCCCATTCCCTCCTAGACTATTTAGACCCATCATATTTAGATAGATCTATCATAAAGGAACATTTACCATAGAAAAGGGATTTTATTTTAGAATTGTATACTTTAGAAACAAATGTGATAAACATTTAGCATTTGCTCCTATGGAGCAAATGCTTTATTTATCACAATGGTTTTCATAAATGACATTTGCAGAGGCTTTAAAAGCCGTTAGTATAGGAGGGGACGTCAATAGGAGGGGTCAGTAGGAGGGGTCAGTGGGAGCCAGTAGGAGGGGATGGGTTGAAGTTTGCTTACTTTAGACGTTTCTTTGAAGACAAAACAAACACTCAAACAGAGCTCGCTGACTGTTACATGCATCTTTCATCGCATCTTCTTTCAGAAAATTCACGTAATGCGTAATCTGCTCCAGGAAGATGAGCATCTCAGCTAATCTCATCTCGTTAAGAAAAACCAGCTCTCCTATCATTTTGACATGGTAATCATGTCAGTTTCACACGCACTTCCCGACTCTTACCTGTTGGAACGTGAGCGTTAAGTACAAAGGTATAACGCATGAACTCTGCTTTCAGTGCCTCTATGGGCCCTATGAACCGTGGGCTTTGTCTGTTTAATCCTTGCATGCTGAATTATCAAAGTGGAACATTCCATCATTGTCTAACGGTATATTTTTATCAATTTGATAGGATTAAATTTGAAAGAGGATTTTGAATTTTTCAAACAGTGCAGATCTTGTTAACAGGGTTTCTGGAGGAACCCTTTTATTCGGGTCTTCATGGTTTGCAAGTACCAACTGACTCGTTCTCCTCATTCAAGGGTTTACAGAAATAGCCAATATCTGTTATATTATAATTTCAAGTGTTGCTAAGCGATGCCTCAGGTGCTAAAATCTCAATTATCTTTGAAGGTTAATTGATTTGGGTACTTTTGTCTACTTAGACATAATTAGAGTTCATTGCGGTTCATTTGTATGCCCTAGAGTTCGACCTACACTCCGTGTCCAGTACAAGTCTTTTAAATGAGTCCACAGTTATAATCCAGTTCGCATGCCAAAGACACGGTCTGGTTTGTTTACAAATATAATGTCTCTCAATGTTATCAACAAGCAATTCAGAAGAATTTGTATCAATATTCAGATAACAAATCAGGCTGCAGAAGAGTTTAAGGAGACCATGGCACCATACACTGTAAGGGTAACAGGTTATGACTAATGACCAAATCCTTAAAACAAGAGTTTTTCCGCACATTTTCCCATGGCGATTGTTAACGCCGTGTACACTTTGTTATAATTAAACTGACATTTTTTGCCGATTTCTTCCCGAGTCATTAGTCAAAGCTAGCGATTTTTTGCTGCGCCAAGTCGCAGACAAAGCGAAATTCGCCGTGTTCTTTAATTCTGACGTATTTTTTTCTGAGACAATTTTCTGAACAAAGCGGCAGTGTTGTAATTGTGTGTACAATGGAATCTGTCATGAGCGACCACTATAAAATAAAAAAAATTGCATGGATCTATAGCAGGTGATTGATAAATGCAGAACGAAAGTAATGCAGAAAACTAGTGGAGCTTTCTTTATAATTTTCATCCTGCATTTAGCTACCATCTGTCTGGAAAAAAACCTAGAATTATACTTACTTTAGATGACCGCTGTAGACAGGTATTATTGTATAACAGCTACTGTTGGAGAAGGTGATATATCATTATTTTCATGGAATTGCCACAACCATTTTCGCTGAAAGGGCGTTTAAAATTATTTCTGGCGAATTTAGATAAAAACAACGTTATTTAGCAGCACGCATTTATATAAATTGAGGTCAGCAGTAACAAATATTAATGATCTTATTATTTGTGTATTTTGAGTAAAACAACCCAGGAGAACTGACTGATGGAAGCCAGATTCTGGAAATTAGGAAAGATTCACCATTAATTCTTATTGTTCACAATTGATAGTTTCTGTTTATCTTCGAGTGTTGCTTTAATTTGATGTTTTTGGCGCTGGGGGCAATTGTCTTAGTTTTCTGTCTGTCAACAGTTTTATCCATGTCTATAACTTATAGGAGATAAAGGTTTATTATATGGCATGTATATCACAGTCAACCAGTGTAATTTAATTTGTATGTTGCAATTGCAATGTATTTATGTTCGATGCCAAAGGACCGGGGGGGGGGGGGGGGGGGGAAGAAATAAGTACGAGGACAAAGTGTTTCCTATACACGGTCTGTTCATTTAGAACTCATCAAGTAGTCCAATGAATAATTAGCTACAACTATTAGTTCTTAAATATCAAATCACAAATCTGGTCACATGATCAATTAAACGGAAAAGATCAGGCTCAATGACTTGCAAATCTGAAATATGTAAGAATCACAAAAAGAGCATCTGTGTCTATAGTTTCCTTTAACAGGGAAAACGCATTTAGAGTGTAGACACTGACTAGGGGTTTCGATCAGCATCTGATCTTGTTTGCCTCATCATTAATTTCGATAGATTATACCTTCAATGGAATTCTTTTTTTACTCCTCAAAATGAAAACAAAAGGGTCATACAGTTTGCATATTTGAACGAGGTCACGAGGAATTGGTTAACTATAACATCTAAACAAGTAAATGTATACAGTACAAACATTATCATTATTGGTCTTTAACTCATTCACTCCTAGGCTATTTTTAGATCCAACCTTTTTTAATTAATCTACCAAAAAGGAGCAATAACTAGAGAAATGGAAAATTTATCACAATGGTTTCAAATTACAAACCTCTATAAATAATCATTTTCTCTAGTTAATGCTCCTTTTCAGTAGATTTATTCAAAGATGTTGTATCTAAAAATAGCCTATGAGGTAATGGATTAACTTTCCATCAATCTTAAAAACCAATAATTTTTAATGATCTGCAAGACGTGGTTCACTATGTTCCGTGTTCATCGTTGATACAGTCGCACTCCATGTGCGATACATAATAATTAATTTATGCTTTCAAAAGATGACCTCACAGATTCCTGATCACCATGTCCTCACCATGTCCTTGAATGTTTTCTAAGGTTGTTGTTTTTCGTTTTGCACTTGGAGTTCCGTCCGATCACCTATCATAACTTCTACACGCTCATAAATGGAGCACCTGTTAACAGAAATGTGTACTGTCTTAATTAACCCGGGATAGCTATAACAGTTTTTTCATGTTGAAAGAGATCCAAAACCAATTGGCTATCTATAGATCACAGTTTCAATCCAGATCAGTCACATAGCTGCTATGGATTTGAAGATGAAATAAATATCTGTTAATGGGGGTAGGTATTTTCAAGATGGAAGAAGAGCGGACGACGGGACTGTGTGTGTTAAGCGTTAATTATAGTTATCTGCTTTATGATTACTTCTGCTGTAACATCAGGGATGTTTCCTTCCTGTGAGATTGTTTTGAATATGTCAGACATTCCACTGTAGTTGGATATTAACCCCCATCACGCTGTTCGCGACCACATTTGCAATGTCAAACAGCTTGTATCCGGATGAGGATCATCAGGATCCAAACTGTTTGACACTTTGTCAATTGTTTCAGCATGATCGAATCGGATGTAATCAAATATGCTCCATATTTGAGAGTACAGTAAAATCTCTCTATAACGGCCACTTAATTACTAAAAATATTTTGTGTTAATGGCATGTGACTGCTTAAAGCAAGGTGAAAGTAAAACAACGCTCCAATAGGAGCGTTCTGTTTTACTTTCACCTTGCTTTAAGCAGCCACCTGCCCTAAATACCAACTGATGAACACATTTTAGTGGCCGTTATAGAGAGGTTTTATTGTGTATTATTTTTGTACAGTCGGGTAAGGGTGAAAGTGTACACATAAGGACTAGAATGCTTGTTACAAGTGCACTGTTCAGCTATTTGGATAAAATGAGAGGCGATACTAAATGCCATACAACCTTAATCATTATCAATTGCTGTTACAGGTATTGTGATATAACACTTGAAATTAATAAATGTACAGTGATTTTGTTCAATTATATATCTCTAAGATCAATCTTGTGGTCAGCTCGACAGTCTCCACATTGGCGGTCGAGTATGCATAGTCGAGAGTATGTGCTTGCACCACGACACACCATACCGCACCGCATCGCACGGCACGGCACGGCACGACACGATACGGCACGGCACAACACATCACCATGTTTAGCCCTTTCTCAAACCATTGCATATTGATAGCTGGTGCACGTAAATTTAACATTATCGCCATCTAATGATTCAGTATTAGAACACTTCACCACATCACACCACAAATACATGCTGTTCACCCCCACCCCCTTTTTTTTTTACTGCAGTACGGTCTTGTTCTATTATTGTATACATAATAACATTAACAGAGGTTATATGGGAAAGACGTCATGCAATGGCGTCATGCAATAAGTTCTCTATCAACTCTTCAACTAGTGAATATTCATGGAATAAATAATAACACCGTGGACATTTAATAGCTGAATTTTTATAATGGTTTATCAACGCAGTATTGTTGGCCAAAGCAGAAACTGTAGAATCATGTGTACAGTAATACCTCTCTATAACGACCACTAAATTGTGTTAATTAATTGGTATTTTGGGCAGGTGGTTGCTTAAAGCAAAGGTGAAAGTAAAACAGAACGCTCCTATAGGAGCGTTCTGTTTTACTTTCACCTTGCTTTAAACATCCACCTGCCTTTAACACAAAATACTTGATGTAATTTATTGGTCGTTATAGAGAGGTTTTACTGTATATAATAAGCAATTTGAACAGACTCTGATCAGATGGATAGTAGCCGCCTGATCTGGGTCTACTACTGTGTTTGCAAATGTATGAAAGGGTGTCTACAGTAGGTAAAGGTTAATTTGTAAATGAATTTTTAAAGATAGGATATGAATGCAGCGCCATATAAATTCCAGCTTGTGAAGAAAAAAATGTAAATTTATCTTTACTAAGAAATAAATCAGTCATATTGTTACAGCAGAAGAAAAGATAACCCGATAAGGCGACCCTGTTGTGTATAGGTACCCATCACTCCACGCAGAGAGGGCGGGGTAATGCGGTCAGATATAATCTGTACGAACACTTTACGATTTTTATATCCACAGAGAGAGGAATCTCACGAACACACCTAGACATTGTTTTTTGAACGTTTGCCGATTTCTATCAGGTGTTACAGGTAGACGGATGGCTAAATGCCTTTTTGAAGAATGATTGGAACTGAAGTGATTCGTGATTTTGTAATCACAGGCACGGAGTCACTGAGTCGGACAGGCCAGTTACAGAAGTCAGTACATATTCCTCAGATAGCTCGCCTGATGGGGCAGACAGTATAACCTGTCTTAAACGGCCATTGATTTATTGATCATATGAGTCTTAAAAGGCAGGTGATTACTTAATGCAGGGCAAACGTAATGCAGAAAACTCCCATGGGATCTTTCTGCAATACTTTTGATCTGCATTAAGCTACCACCTGCCTTACAGGCTCATAATTATACCTCTTTTGATGGCCGTTTAAGACAGGTTCTACTGTAGAGTAAAAGCTCTCTATAGCGACCGATGAATGGATAAACGTGAAGGGTCTAGAATAGCAGGCATTTGCTTAATGTATAACGGACGTATGCAGACAAAGGTTCTTAACCCATTCCCTCATAGGCTATATTTAGATCCAACCTCTTTGAATAAATCTACCGAAAAGGGGCATTAACTAGAGAAAATGAAAATGTTAGAATTTGTAGTTTGAAACCATTGTGATAAATAGAGCATTTGCTCCTATAGGAGCAAATGCTCTATTTATCACAATGGTTTCATAAAGTGACTTTTACAGAGACGTAGAAAGGCGTATTTATGGAAGAAAGTGTTAAAGGAACTTTCTGCATAACTTTAGTGTTACATTAAGCTACCACTTGTCTGAAAAACAACCCTAATAATAAAACAGCTGTATTGTTTTACTATAAGTGCAGCAATACTCCTCTATGCTGGACGTTCAAAGTAGTATCAATGCCGATCTTTACCCGTTCCCTCACAGGCTATTTTTAGATCCAGCCACTTTGATATAAATCTACCGAAAAGGAGCAGTAACTACAGAAAAGGAAAATTTTAGAATATTTGTAGTTTGAAACCATTGTGATAAATAGAGCATTTGCTCCCATAGGAGCAAATGCTCTATTTATCACAATGGTTTCACAAAGTGACTTTTACACAGTCGTCAAAAGTCGTCAATATGAGAGAATTTGGTTAATACAGGGTAAAGTCATTAAAAAGTTCCCAAATAAGCTTTCTACGTGTCTTTTACACTGCATTAAGGATTCACCAGCCTGAAAATGTCCATTTTTTATCTATTAAACTTTACATTTATTATAGTGTAACGAGCACAGTACCAATAGATTGCAATCTGATAACGCAAGAGCGATTAACGACTTGTGGGCATGTGATACCCTGATATGCTTCCATTCTAAGACATGTCTAAACCTAACAGTGCGACACTTAAACACGTTTGCTGCCAAATAGTGGCCTCTACAACATTTGTCATCTCCTACAATTTTCATTTGTTTCATATTCTTCTCCCTTTTCTCCCAAAAGCATTAGCACAATAACAAACAGTTTGGATCCTAATGAGACACTGAGTTACTTGGAGTCACATGTCAAACAGTGCAGACTCCGACGAGAGAGCTCATCTTACTCACAACCATTAATTCAAACAGGGCTTATACTTTTACATGATAAATTAACAAGACACAACTGGTACAGGCATACGCCTCTATTGTGATTTTTTTTTTTCGAACGAAAACATTAAAGCTGAAGAGAATATCAACACTTTGCACATTACCGGCGAGTTCTTAATAGAGTAAATCCTCTTTAAACTGGAGTTCTCGTAGAGAAGAATTTAGATACTTTTTGGGAGGTGGCGTAAGGGTGAAATTCTTTTGTAGACGACAATTGCATAGAAAGCAAAGAGTAAGCTGTCAAAAAACAGCAAAGAATAAGGAGGCATATTTGTCAAACAGGGGATTACATAAGGCTTTGATAACTAATCAAGAAGGCGTTGGAAAGCGATTTGTATTCCGTATCTGACAACTGGTGTACAGTTCAGAGGCCCGTCTTACTGAAGATCGTACGTACTACCAAAAATGACATAAGTCCTGATTAATAATCGCAAATCGCAAATCTAATGTGCAATTAAGGCCAACTTCGTACATGCATTGGGGAAAATTATCGCACATTCTAGCTTGCAGTACTTGGAGTTGCGACCGTCGTACGTTGGAACCTACGATAATTTCTGTTTATGGCATAGGGTGAAAACTACAAAGTTATCGAAATAAATAAATTTACCAGCAGTATTGTGTTAATTTTCTTTTGATTACCCATTTCTAGATACATTTATCCGCATGTTTAATGCTGTTGAAGGGACATAACTCAAACTAACATTTTATACTAACCGGACATCACGTGATTGGCAGCGGAACTTTTGAAAAATACAATCAGTTTGCTTATTTTGATAAATCTCTGGATAAATTTAATATTTATACAGGGAACTATATTCTCGATTGATATATTCTAACATTTTATAGATAATGACACTTTTGAGGTTTCATACATTCTAGTAAATGTACCTTTTAGTTATTTAAACATATTTTTGTAATTTGTACTAAATCGAGTGTTATCGCTATGCGAAACTCGTACTTTAATCATTATTGTGCAATGTGTATGTTTATCATTGTATTTATGTATTAATTTGTGTGTATTCTTATTATTGTTATTTGTTATTTCAGATGATCATTATGATTCTCATGATTATGATCTGGAATCGAGGGATTAAATCAGATATATGACATAGACATTGGTGTAGCTCCTCAATACATCCCGAACCCCACAACTATACAGACAAACCCCGACATTTTGCCGTACTTAACCCCTTACTCCATAGGCTATTTTAGACCCAACCTCTTTGAATGAATCTACCCAAAAGGAGCATTTACTAGAGAAAAGTAAAATTTTATAATTTTGTAGTTTGAAACCATTGTGATAAATAGACCATTTGCCCCTATAGGAGCAAATGCTCTATTTATCACAATGGTTTCAAGAAGTGGTTATTACAGAAGAGCAGAAAAACGTATTTATGGAGGAAATGGTTAAGACGGACCCAAAATAATATTATACGTCTGGAATTTATTGGAAGGGTGAGAGAACATGCTCCATGGTTAAGTTAACCCTTTACTTCATATAATGCCTTTTTCACGCTTCTGCAAACAGGGTTGACACAGATCAGACGGCTCCATTAGGAGCCGTCTGATCAGCGTCTGCTCTGTTTGCTAATGGAATTAGATAGACATGTTGTTGTTTTTTTAATTTCTAAAATGGCTTCAATGTTCCACTTCCCATATTTCATTATAACTATTTTGTCCATGAATATTCAGTGTGTATTGAAATTTGGAATAAATCTAGAACAGAGAAATGGTTAGCTCTTTTCTTTTTGAATATTCATATAAGAAATAATGACAACATGAATATTAATTAGATTAATTGTTATAATAGCTATTTTGCCATAGCAGAAACTATAAAATCATATCTGTATTATACCATAAGCAAACAGAACAGACCCTGATCAGACGGTTACTACAGGAGCCGTCTGATTATGGTCTACTCTGTTTGCAAAGGCATAAAATGAGTATTTCTGGAGAAAGGGGTTAAAAGCAACGATATTGAAACATTGAGCAAATACAAAAGTTCATAAATTATTATTGAAAGTTATTCAGATAACGCATCTCAATCTTTGTCTTTGCTTCAACGATATATTGCTTTAACCCGTCCCCTGTTGAATATGCATGTAAGACATACTGACACCATGAATATTGATTGGCTGAAATTTTATAAAAGCTTATTTTCAACAATCAGAATAAAATTACAGTAGACAAATTACAGAATAGGCATGGAAGTCTATAGGTGCATAGTGTTGCTTAATGACGGACTAAAGTAATACAGAAAGCTCCACCACCTGTAAATTAAAATCCCAGAATTAGATTTATTTTGGGTGACGCTGTATTCAGGCTTTACTGTATATCAACCCAATGTTAAAGGAAGAATGACGAAGTAAGAAGTTCGGGCCACTTTGTCTTCGAACGCAATGTTAAACATTTACCAGTTGGATTTGAAGAATTTATCTTCAATCGAATGATTCACTTCAAAATATTTACACATGGGACGTTTAGATTACGTTGAACAAGGAGAACATGAGTAGAATATAACAAGGCTGTGTAGCTTCCAAATTGCCCGGTTCCGTGCAACGGTCCAAACATTAGCCCCACCCCTCGTCACGTTAAGTCAACAACTGAGTGACGCGACTGATAACCTTGACTTTTGAAACGAGACTGGAGTCTCGATCAAAAAGTCAAAAGGTCAGAGCGAAGGCCATTGTGCAACGATAAATTATCGATGATAAAAGACGTGATTATCGCGATGACATGTTGCACAGGCATAGATCACCGAAGTCGTGTTAGAAAGGAATTTACACAGAGGTCAAGGGTCAGGAGACAACTATTCATGGTATGTTTGTCAACTAAGGAAAATAGTTATAACCCCGGACTGTTGTTTTTGCAATGCATGGCTTAAATCACAGAGGAGGGGGGATTGTATTGTTTTGACAGGTTGCTCCGTGTGTTTTGACAATATTTCATTTTCAGAGGTTTCGATGGGGACTATTAATTACAGGCAAATCACTACGGGGTCCGGTCTGGTAGGTGCCATGCTATACAAACTGTTATTCCACACCCCAGGATATTTTGTTTAGTCACAAATATGTACCTTTGGTATCTAATGTCAATATCAGTCATTGTTTTTACTTATGCTGCAAGTGCTTATAAACACACATCGGCTTTGTTTTTGTCCAACTGATTTGATCAAGATCTGATGTGGATTAAATTAGCAAATCAAACATCTACTTACAACTGGATTTTCAGTATGTTGCAGTGGTCAGTTTCGACGCAAAACAATAAGGAAAATTCATGTGTATCGATAAGTAATCCTTCGGGGTAGATAATATTAATTAGGGTAGAGATAACTAGTAATTACCCCTTCTTGTCATCTGACACTACAGACAGCATCTGTCAACAGTCAAGTCAGACTTAATTACTGCCAACAATTAGTCTATGATTTTGAATATGCAATAACAGTCCAGCGGCAGGGGTTAGCACTACAACCTCAGGTGTGCGGTTTGTTATTTGTTTTTCTTTTCCCTCTAATGTGACTGCCACTTTGAGGGTGTCAGTGGGTGTCTGAGAGAGATAACGGTCCCAGGGAATCGAGCCTGCGGTGGTCAGCATGCAAGTAGACATATCAAGGTATTGTAGCGTCAATTTGTTGAGACTTGGCTGGTTAACCTTTTCGTTAATGTACAGTAAAACCTCTCTATAAAGGCCACTAAATTGTGTTAATTAGTTGGTATTTAGGACAGGTGGTTGCTTAAAGCAAGGTGAAAGTAAAACAGAACGCTCCTATAGGAGCGTTCTGTTTTACTTTCACCTTGCTTTAAGCAGCCACCTGCCTTTAACACAAAATGCTTGATGTAATTTATTGGCCGTTATAGAGAGGTTTTACTGTATATGCTTATTCACGCATTTACTAGCAGAGTGGACCCAGATCAGACGGCCCCTAAATGAGCCGTCTGATCAGTGCCTGTTGTATTTGCTTCTGATATTATAACAGAGATGTACTCTTGTCTCAATGACTGGCCATTACATAAGGCGTTCATTTAGTAAGCTTTACTTTTCGTTGTAGTAAACAAATAAACCTATTACCTCCTGCATATTCAGTTAACCATTTCCTTGTTCTATGTTGATTCCAAATTTCAATACCTACATTATAATCAGGAACAAAATAGTTATAATGAAATATGGAAGGTGGAACATTGTAGCCATTTTAAAAACTAAAGAAACAGATCTATTAAATTCCATTAGCAAACAAAACAGACCCTGATCAGCCGTCTGATCTGAGTATACTCTGTTTGCAAATGTATGGAAACACGTTTATTTGAACGAAAGGGTTACAAAAGAATGACATTAAGAATATTTAGTAGCTGTATTTTCATAACGGCATATAGACACAGATTTTTGTATCATAGCAGAAACTAAAATATCTGTCTTTCCATAGGCAAACAAAACAGACTCTGGTCAGACGGCTCCTACAGGAGCCATCTGGTGTGGGTCTACTCTGTTTGCAAAGGTATGTAAAGACGTCTATATCAGGTAATGAGTCAAGGCATTATAGATATAAGTATTATTATACAATTTTCTGTTTCCATGGTATCTTATTAAACAACAAAGGCCCAGTGTTTGCCATGGCAGCGGGACCTATCTATGACGTAACTGACAGGTAAACCTGTATCGGACACCTGTGTGTGCTGCACTATGTCCGATTGTTGTCCTTATCAACACTCCCGACTGTGATAATTGACCACAATCAAGTGTCTATCTACCTAATTAGTGTCCACTTGGCAACTGAAGTACATGTCAGTTAATTCCTTTATGGAATGGCTATGCACTATTGGAAATGTTTATTGCATATGTTTTTATATTTGCTGAATGTGCATTGATGAGATGTAAATAAAGATTATATCTCTGTCATACTACCTATTTCTTTCTTTCCGTTGGAGGGTTAGACTATTTTAGACCCTGTTTGCTGAGACGCAGAGTAACTTGACCTGTGATCTGGATCTTAACTGTTTGCAACTATTATCATGGAATCGTCTGTATATATGACTTGTTACTTAGCGTAATTCGGGTGAGCCGTTAACAGTCAGACAGGAAGTCATCTACGTCAAGTGTTAGTTATTCTAGCACGACTGAGCACATTCCCTCATATTGACGCCTTTTTGACGCCTCTATATAATTCATTTTGGAACCATTGTGATAAATAGGTATGGTTTCAAAACTATACATTCTGATAATTTCCTTTTTTCTAGTAAATGCTCCATTTCCATTAGATTTATTTAAAGAGGGTTGGTCTAAAAATAGCCTAGGAGAGAATGGGCTAATCACCATCCTAAGATATCTATTTAACCCATTCCCTGTTCTATATTTATTCCAAATTTTGATACCTACTGAATATTCATTAACAAAACAGTTATAAGAAATATGGAAGGTGGAGCATTGTAGACATTTTAGAGAGTAAAAACAACCAGATCTATTAGGCTGGGTCCTAGTAGTGGTTACCGTAGCATCCCCCCCTAGACTTTTTTTCATGGGTACCAAATTGTTCGTTGGGGTCCTCAGAACACATTTTGAGCATGCCCCCAAAAATAATTTTGTCCCAGCTATGTTTTATTTAACGGTTTCCATGGTAACCCGAGGTAATTTTCGAAACTACCTTGGTTCAGAAAATGCGCCATAACTTTGTTTTTAGAAGCAATACAAGGACAAAACAAGTACCAAAGTAAAGCAGAGACATATAGCTTGAATATGATATATGATTTTATTAATATTCATAAATGCATTCTTATGAATATTAATGAGGAAGTAAAAACTGTGATTTTTTTAGAAAAAAAGGAGTTTGTTGTTTAGTCTGAGAGGCTTATTAATGCACAGAAATTATTGAATTTAAGTTTAAGTTGTTCGTTTGAGTCCTCAGAACACATTAGGAGTATTTCCCCAAATAATTTTGTCCCATCTATGTTTTATTAAACGGTTTCCATGGTAACCCGAGGTAAATTCTGAAACATCCTTGGTTCAGAAAATGCTTAATAACTTTGCTTTTAGAGGTAATAGAAGGACAAAACAAATACCAAAGTAAAGCAGAGACATATAGCTTGAATATGGTATATAATTTTAATAATATTCATATATGATTGCTTATGATATTCATGAATGCATTCTTATGAATATTCATGAGAATGTAAAAAAATGCGTTTTTTAGAAAATGGAGCTTGTTGTTTAGTCTGATAGGCTTATTAATGCACACAAATTATTGAATTCAGGTTTAAATTGTTTGTTTGGGTCATCAGAACACATTTTGAGCATTCCCTTAAAGTAATTTTGTCCCATCTATGTTTTATTGAACGGTTTCCATGGTAACGCGAGGAAGTAAATTTCGAAACATCATTGGTTCAGAAAATGCATAATAACTTTGCCTTTAGAGGCAATAGAAGGACAAAACAAAAATCAAAAATCAAAGTAAAGCAGAGACATATATCTTGATTATGATATATAATTTTAATAATATTCATATATGATTGCTTATGAATATTAATGAGGAAGTATAAAAATCTGCTTTTTTTAGAAAAATGAGTTTATTGTTTAGTCTTAGAGGCATATTAATGCAAAAAATTATTGAATTGAGGTTTAAATTGTTTGTTGGGGTCATCAGAACACTTTTTGAGCATTCTCCCAAAATAATTGTGCCCCAGCTATGTTTTATTAAACGGTTTCCGTGGTAACCCGAGGTAAATTTCGAAACTATCTTGATTAAGAAAATGCTTCATAACTTTGCTTTTAGATACAATAGAAGGACAAAACAAGAACAAACGTAAAGTAGAGACATATAGCTTGAATACGATATATAATTCTATTAAAACATATAATGCATTATTATAATGCATTCTTATGAATATTAATGGGGAAGTAAAAAATGCGTTTTTAGTTTGACGAGTTTGTTTTTAGTCTGAGAGGCCTATTAATATACAAATAGTTATTGAATTCAGATTTAAATGTTTTAATATCAACATACAAATAAAGGAAAATATCTTTGGTTCATGTAATATTTCTAAAACATATTTATTTAAGCTAATTTGCATATAACGTGCGTAAATGAATAAGCAATTTAACATAACCCCTATATTTAGCATTGTTTCGAGTGTACTATCTTTTCTATTATTTATTTTACGTAAAATACCAGAACAACAAACATTGACAAGAGCAGAGGGACATTACTTTGGGTTCTTGAATATCAATGCATATTTATGAATATTAATGAGATGTAAAACGAACACACTTGAATGAGCTGTTCTTTTAATCTGAGATTATTTTAGTTAACCAGTATAGAGCTTGATACTGACTGAAACAGCGATATTGATGTTCATGTATATAAATATGTAGATAATGAATATTATTTCAAAATCATGAATATTAATGAGAATGTAAACTGTTGTAGGAAAGTAAGTTTTTCTATTATATTGCAGTATACATGTATGTGAACAACACATTTCTTGTAAGAAATTACAGCAGAGGAATTGAGCCTCATGCATGTTTTATGAAGAATATTACTGTTATGGGTGTTTTGCAATGCAGTAGAAAATATATAGCATCTCGACTGTAATCATCAGCTTATGTTTACCCATATTAGCATTGCGTGACTTCTAACTTACTCGCGATGTCTTATGCATTTGCTTGATTATTTACCACAGCATGCCAGAGCAACGCAAGGCTTCTTGCGGGCATTTCTGGCCTGGCCAGTGTGTCTGGCCTGCTGCGGATGATCCGCGTCAGCTCCCTGTCCAGTCTCATCCCTCTGGACAGGGGAGACGTGGGAGCTTGCTGCCCGACGGAAGAAGTATTCTTCTCTTTGGTCAGCGACTCCCTCGCAACAGACAAATCACTGTCCTCTAAAGCTCAGAAGAAGCCTGCTTCTTCTTTAAAATCTCTTTCGTCAACAGCCCCTGTGGTGCAGTCGATTCCCCAGTTGTTCGTTGCAGATCGGCACCCAACTGCTGGCCCGGGCGCGGGTTCCCCGTTTACCACTTAAATAGTACCCTTTGTTCTGGTCCCAGGTACTATTGTTGCCAGGTCTCCGGGTCCGCTTGTTGTGTGAAGAGTTTTGCCTGGTCCCGCTGAATCTAGGCCCAGTTATCCGTCACCGGTCCCCGGTGTCCTGGCGTTAGTGCTTCAGTTTCATGACATCACCAGCAGACCGGTCTACCGAGCCCCCGCCCAAAGATGTCACTGTGTATTCTTTGGCCCGGTGTCCTAAGTTTGCTCTCCAACGGTCCTCCGGTGGCCCGGTACGGTCCTTTGGACCAGGATACCGAAGTGGACCGGTAAATCTACCAGTCCAATCTTTTCTACAGGGCATTCTATCTCTACACCGCATTACAGTGGTGAAAGTCAACAGGGAGCTGCTCTGGCTAAGTCTAGACGTTCTTGGTCGTCTAGACCCTGCAATTACTCTTCATCTTCTGAGTACACCTCGGACTCCCCAGCCCCCATCCCACTCACCCCGTAGGAGGCGTTAAAACCTTCTTATTATTCTAATGGGAACCGGCACTCGCACCACTCTCATCGCAGATCGAGGTCTTACCATTACTCTTCTATGCGAAGACATCGCTCTGCCTCCTCAGATTCGCCGGCTGGTCGCTCTCGATAGCCGACACTCATTCTGAGAACCAGCAAGCTTCACCTAGAGGGAGAATAGCTCTCACGTGAACCCACAGTCCACACTTCTATGTCTGTGGCGGTTCCCACTCTTCCCGGGTGCTGCCATCCATGGCGTTCACCAGGGCGGATTCTGAGGGAGAGCAGAAAGACACTTTGTCCATTATGGCTCCTAGGGATGGTCCTATTTTTAAGGGAATCAGACTTTGTGGAAGCCGCTCACTCAGATTTAGACGGGACTTATTCCTCTTTTTCTTTAGATGATTCTGAACATCAATATTTTCTATTGAGAATGTGTGTGAAGATTGTTTTTCATTCATTCATTCATTCATTCTGTCTGCCCTAGACCCCCGAATCCTATCCACAGGGGTCCTCTATCCTCTTCCGTGCTAGTGTCAGTCGAAAAAGTGAACCTCCCTAACCTAATTAAGTCTAGGGAGTCTCTTTTTCCTTCCACGGGACTTCTTTCCCGTTTGCCTGACCTGGACGAAGATTTTTTTGTGCCAGCCCGGCAACTGGGTGGATCATGTCCGCTAAACTCTTACCGACAAGGGTTCCCTGGGTATCTCTTAAGCCTCCGGTTTCAAATGAAAATCGACCTGGGATGTTTTATCAGATCCCCTCACTTGTTTCCGACAGCCCCAGGGGCGGGCATTAGGCCCCCTCCCCCCTCTCTCTCTCTCTCTCTCTCTCTCTCTCTCTCTCTCTCTCTCATTCACTTCTTTAGCACCGGCCGTTGCATCCAACAGATGGGATTTGATTCAAACATTGACGTATTATCATTGACGTACGTATTATTATCGATATTTAAGACAGGTGACAGCTTAATGCATGGTGAAAGTCATGCAGAAAGCTCCTAGTGCAGCTTTCTGCATGACTTTCACCATGCATTAAGAAGTCACCTGCCTAAAAGGGTCTTAATGCTTCTATAAAGAAAATTCGAATAATCGAGATTTTACCGTATACTTAAAATAATACTAAATACAATGCTCATAGAAAATTGCCAATTCATATACGTACATTATATGCAAATAAGCTGAAATACGCATGCTTTATAGAAATATTACCTGAAACGAAGATGGTTTATTTTCCTTCACATGAAAACATTCAAACATGAATTCAATAACTCTTGTTTATTAATAGACATCTCAGACTAAACAATAAACTCCTTTTTTCTAAACAAAAATCGGATTGTTTTACTTCCTCATTAACATTCATAAGAATACATTTATGAAAATTAGTTGAATTACATATCATATTCAAGTTATATGTCTTTGCTTTATTTAGGTTCTTGTTTTGTCCTTCTTTCGCCTCTAAAAGCAAAGTTATGACGCATTTGTTTAACCATGGATGTTTCGAAATTTACCTCGGGTTACCATGGAAACCGTTAAAACATAGCTTGGACACAATTATTTTGGGGAATGCTCAAGTGGTGTTCTGCGGACCCCAACGAACAATTTGAACCTCAATTCTATATTTTTTTTGCATTAATAGGCCTCTAAGACTAAACAAAAAAAACTCATTTTTCTAAAAAAGCGGATTTTTATACTTCCTCATTAATATTCATAAGCAATCATATATGAATATTATTAAAATTATATATCATAATCAAGATATATGTCTCTGCTTTACTTTGGTTTTTGTTTTGTCCTTCTATTGCCTCTAAAAGCAAAGTTATTATGCATTTTCTGAACCAATGATGTTTCGAAATTTACCTCCTCGCGTTACCATGGAAACCGTTCAATAAAACATAGATGGGACAAAATTACTTTGGGGAAATGCTCAAACTGTGTTCTGATGAACCAAACAAACAATTTAAACCTGAATTCAATAATTTGTGTGCATCAATAAGCCTATCAGGATAAACAACAAGCTCCTTTTTCTAAAAAACGCATTTTTTTACATTCTCATGAATATTCATAAGAATGTACTTATGAATATTAATTAAATCATATACCAAATACAAGCTATATGTCTCTGCTTTACTTTGGTACTTGTTTTGTCCTTCTATTACCTCTAAAAGCAAAGTTATTACGCATTTTCTGAACCAAGGATGTTCCGGAATTTACCTCGGGTTACCATGGAAACCGTTTAATAAAACATAGATGGGACAAAATTATTTGGAGAAATACTCACAATGTGTTCTGAGGACTCCAACGAACAACTTAAACCTAAATTCAAGAATTTCTGTGCATTAATAAGCCTCTCAGACTAAACAACAAACTCCTTTTTTCTAAAAAAATCACATTTTTTACTTCATCATTAATATTCATAAGAATGCATTTATGAATATTAATAAAATTTATATCATATTCAAGCTATATGTCTCTGCTTTACTTTGGTACTTGTTTTGTCCTTCTATTGCTTCTAAAAACAAAGTTATGGCGCATTTTCTGAACCAAGGTAGTTTCGAAAATTACCTCGGGTTACCATGGAAACCGTTAAATAAAACATAGCTGGGACAAACTTATTTTTGGGGGCATGCTCAAAATGTGTTCTAAGGACCCCAACGAACAATTTGGTACCCATGAAAAAAAGTCTAGGGGGGGATGCTACGGTAACCACTACTAGGACCCAGCCTATATCAAATTATTTTTAGCAAACAGAGCAGACCCTGATCAGACGGCTCCTCTAGGAGCCGTCTGATCTGGGTCTACTCTGTTTGCAAATGCGTGAAAACACGTTTATATGAGGGAAAGGGTTAACTGATGGATATTCATGTAAGCAATACATGTAGTGAGATTTAGTTGTTTTTTTATAAAAAGCTGTACGATGTGTGATGTACATTTTGGGAGTTATTCGTTTGATTGTCTGATATACGGTACATGTATAAAAAAGTTTTGAACATTCGTGTGCCGGAGTCATAATTTATAGCGACCTTCGTACTATCAATATAGCGAATAGTGTTTATAGCGAAGTAAATCCTCCAGTCCCTTGGAATTCGTTATAACCGAGTTTTACTGTAGTGAGATTTAGTGGCTTTTTATTTATTTATTTAATGGCATTGTGTAAGCTGAAGGGCATTTTTAACAGACAGGAACTGTGGCATGGGATCTTAATGTACTTCCATCAGCAAAGAGAATCGGTCCCTATCAGGCGGTTCCTACAGGAACCTTCTGATCGGAGTCTAGTGCTTTGGCAAATGCATCAACTGGCGTATGAGGTAAAAAGTTGGGTGTTGCGTATGAAAACGATTCAGTCCTGATTATACTGTGACTAGAAATATGGAATCAACTTTCATCAGATTTTTTGTTGTCAAAATAAAAGGGAATGTTCAGCTGCAGCAGGGGGTGCCATTCGAGAAATTGGGTTATCACATTTTGTCAGACAGTTAAATACAAAGTATGCACATTGTAAGTTTTATAGTCAGATAAAGCATATCGAGTTGAGATAACTTGCATTGTTGTCTTAAATTGCATAATAGTGCATGTGCCAAAGGCGATTATTGTTATTAACCACAAAACCCCTAGTTTAACCCTTTCCCTGATAGAAACTTTGTAAACAGAGTAAACCCAGAACAGACGGTTCCGGTAGGAGCTGTGTGATCAGGGTCTGTTTCGTTTGCTTGTGATATAATATAGATCTGATTATGCAGTTGCAAACATTCCTGTGTTTATACATGTACATGTATGATTATTATAAATAAAACTTTATTTAATTCATATTCATTTTTTCAGTATCATCTTCCGTGACTACTTACAAGGTAAATGGTAAGGCCTGTTCCGTACTATAATTTGGTTTGGGAAAGTAATACATGTACCATAATTGACGTTATTTTCACATTGCATAACCAGCTTGCCCATGCAGTTTAAATGATGGCTGCAACTACAGTCAAGTCCCTCTAAACCGGACATTTCAATTTAGTATCGGTCTTGGTGACATGTGGTAGCTTAATGCAGAGTGAAAGTCATGCAGAAAGCTCCACTAGGAGCTTTCTGTATGGTTTTCGTCCTGCATTAAGCAGCCACCTGCATAAAAGGAACTAAATTATTCTTTAATAAAATTCTGGTTTCGAGGGATTTTCACAGTGTTTGGTTCAGGGTTCGGCCCTTGCTTAGCACTGTGACAAAGACATCAAATATATGAGATTAGTTCACCATACACTAGTATATTCGGGCAGGGAAGAGATTATGCATCTATAATCAGATATCCTCGCAGTATAATGTATGCCGGACGAACAGAGGCCGACGACGACGATAATGTATGCCAACAACAGCAGCAACAACTGCTATAAATCGGGTGTTTAGAAACATACAGTACATTAACCAATTACCTAATATGCTATTTTTAGATTCAACCTCTTTGAATAAGTTTACTAAAAAGAGCATTAACTACAAAAAAGGAACATTTTAGAATTTTGTAGTTCTGAAACCATTGTGATAAATAGAGCATTTGCTCCTTAGGAGCAAATGCTCTATTTATCAAAATGGTTTCAAAAAGTGACTTTTACAGAGGCGTAGAAAGGCGTATTTATGGAGGAAAGGGTTACAATTTCTTAAGATGCAACTAGATTTACCTTTATTATTGGATTAGAAACATATAGTACATTAACCAATTACCTCATAGGCTATTTTTAGATCCAACCTCTTTGAATAAATCTACCGAAAAGGAGCATTAACTACAGAGAAGAAATATTTTAGAATTTCGTAGTTTGATACCATTGTGATAAATAGAGCATTTGCTCCTCTGTTTATCACAATGGTTTCAAAAAGTGACTTTTACAGAGGCGTAGAAGTGCGTATTTATGGAGGAAAGGAAAACTTCTGGAAATGCAACTATATTTACCTTTATCATTGGAGTCTATTTAAACCTCATTTTAATCCTGTCCCGGTTCATGTAATACAATAGTGACATCATGAATATTAATGAGACTTATTGTTACAACATTATTAACAAAACAATGTTTGGCTGTGGCAGAAACTGTGGAATAAAATCTGTGTAATCCCATCAGCAAACAAAGCAGGCCAGTATTATATAATACAGCAAAACCCCGCGAATGCGACCACTTATTAAAGAGCCACTGGCGTCGTTTAAAGCAGGTGGTTGCTTAATGCAGAACGAAAGTTATGCAGAAAGTTCCTATAAGAAATCTCCTATAGGAGCTTTCTGCATAACTTTCGTCCTGCATTAAGCTACCACCTGCCTCTGCCACCCAGATTTATGTCCATTTTTGGTGGTCGCATTAGAGGGGGGTTTACTGTGATATTTATTAGAGTCTCTTCATGGTTACAATCATACAAAGACCCACATATACATATAAAGAAACCATGCCATTCATATTTGAATTATAAGAGACTATAACTACAAGTATATCACAATACTATTCCCTACATATTGCACTATATTCACATATCTGTTAAAGAGTATGAAGACTCAGTTAATCTAACAAACGCACGCACATTTACGAATACACACGTCCGTTTGATTACAAACTACTTAACCCTTTCCCTGTTCTAGTTTATTTCAAAGTTCAATACCTACTGAATATTTATTAACAAAATAGCTATAAAGAAATATGGAAGGTGGAACATTGTAGCCATTTCAGAAAGTAAAGTAACAGATCTATCAGAGTCCATTAGCAAACAGAGCAGACCCTGATCAGACGGCTCCTCTAGGCCGTGTATATGTATATGTGGGTCTTATCAGCCGTCTGATCTGGGTCTACTCTGTTTGCAGATGCGTGAAAACACGTTTATATGAGGGAAAGGGTTAAACCAGAAAGAAGATAAAACCTGAATTGAGAAAAAGGCCAAACAAGTAGTCGTCTGGTCTGGGGCTACCTTGTTTGCAAATGCGTGAACAGATATATGTGTAAAGGAAAGGATTAAGCATCTTCGTCAAAGTATGTACACTTTATTATAAACTGTTTCGGTTGAAGTTTTTTTGCATTATTTTGCCGATTTGCCCCTTGAAATCAATATATTTTGTTAAGCAAACAGTGTAAACCCTGATAAAAATATTATAGTCCATTCAGGAATACCTGGTCTAGCTCTACAATGTTGCCTATGCCTCCTTGTGGACACTATGCATAAATGAGTTAAACTGCATATAAACAGGACAACCGATCCAGTTTTGTTTAGAACCCCAACTGAACAAAAGCCAACAATGAAAAGCCTGATCCAAGGATTCACTGTGGAAACCTTTGATAAAACCAACCCCTAATAATAACGAGGCGGTCTCTTTATAAAATGATATCAGAACAGTACAGTATAGAAGTGTATACATGTGTGTACAGAGAGTCTAATTAACCCATTCCAAACTGAACAGTATTCAATATTTTGTGACCTTATGGAATATCACAACAGAATTTATAATGAAACATGAACAGGACATTATGTTTTTGACCAAAGGAGGAGCAGTATATCCATCAAATACTATTAGCAAGCATAGCAGAACCTGATCAAACATCTCATACATGTGCTATCTGGGTCCAAGGTTATAAAGCTTCGAGTCTGAGATCATTCTCAAGTATCTGATCAGATGCTTGAGAATGATCTCAGACTCAATCAAAAGGCTTTATAACCTCGGGACCAGATTTTGTTTGCAAATGCATAAAAAGAAGTCTATAAGTTGGAATAGTTAAACAAAATTGTGATACTTCTCCGCCAAATTCTCATTAGAATCTCCAATTGAGAGGCGGTTCTTATGATTGCAGCAATATAAGGTTAGACGGAGAAATAAGATATTCATCAGTATGGCTCTTATCAACAACCCTGTGGTATAGCAAATGATATTAAAACGATAATGAACGATACGCTGGACAAATCACTTCAATGTTTCTACAATATACAAGCCCACAGTTGATTACGGTGGGGGTATCACGAGCTTGAGTCTCGCTAAGCAAGGATATAGTCACCGCATGGGGTTGATAGCTACTCAGCTCTGTCAAGACTAGTCACACTGCAAGAGTAATTCAAGTGTATGAAGGTTTTATGAATGTCAATTAATGTCGAAACTACAAAATTCATAGTATGCTTGTTTGACCCTTTACCTGATGAATATTCATGTAAGAATAATGAATGTATGAATATCATTAAGTTACATTTTATAATGGCATCACTAAGGACATTTTGACACTGCCAGAAACTGTGGAGGACAAGTTATATAATTATTTAATCAAACAGAGCAACACACCTTGATCAGGCGACTCATACAGGACTGACCTGGATATATTCTATTCTCAAAAATTCTGTGGTCCAGATCTACGCTGCTTACCTATATCCCTTTTATTATAATTTTAGGGGTTACAGGTTAACCCTCTCCTCCACAGGCTATTTTTAGACCCAACCTCTTTGAATGAATCTACCCGAAAGGAGCATTTACTAGAGAAAGTATTTTTTTTTAGAATTTTGTACATGTAGTTTGAAACCATTGTGATAAATAGAACATTTGCTCTTATAGGAGCAAATGCTCTATTTATCACAATAGTTTCAAGAAGTGGTTATTACGGAGGCGTAGAAAGGCGTATTTACGGAGGAGAGGGTTAAATTTTAACCTAATCACGCATAAGTATTTCTCATAAGTACCGTACTCGTTACGTTTAACTATGACCGTTCGTAAGCATAACCACGATAGGTACGAGTCTTAACCCATTCCTCCATAGGCTATTTTTAGTTCCAACGTCTTTGAATAAGTCTACCCAAAAGGATCATTAACTAAAGAAAAGGAGCATTTTATAATTATGTTTTTTTGAAACCATTGTGATAAATAGAGCATTTGCTCCTATGGGAGCAAATGCTCTATTTATCACAATGGTTTCAACAGGTGATTTTTGTTTTTACAGAGGCGTAGAAAGGCGTATTTATGGAGGAAATGGTTAATTAAATCAGCCACTGGGCTATGTCTTGTCCAATATCTACATACGTTCCATTCATTGTACAAGTCAGAGACCATTTGTTCACTCTAAACCCTTTACATCGTAAAGACGACGTGTCGCACCTTTGCAAACAGAGTAGACACAGGTCAGGGTCTGCTCTGTTTGCTTATGGAATTATATCGATCTAATTCTGCAGTTTCTGCCTTGGTCAAAATGTCATTTATCAGCGTGTTATTATAACAAATTAACATTGTGCATGATGTGATTATTTCTGGAAAATTATGGAAAGGGTTAAATCACTGAATAACTGTCGTCTGCAGAAAATGCCGTCTGCTTTATTTTTACAAGTATGTATTTTATCTGTCTATTATGAATGTGATAAGAATGCTAAACAGCTTCGGTTGTGATAAGACGCCCACTTACTCGACATCTCATCTCGGTCCAAGCTGTTTGCTTATAACATCTCCACCAGCGTTAAAAAATAAAGGAATTCGCTTCTTTTTGTTTATCTGTTCAACCAGAGATCTTCCAGATACGGGTATTAGACTGAGCGATAAAAGCCAAGTGGCTTATCAGCAGTATTATCTCTGACTTTATTGTCTGATAAGCTGCAATAATCAGCTGTTAATTGGCGTCCAGTCGGTCTCAGTGTGTACTGGAAGACCTTGACATGCACGATAAAGCTCCGACCAGTGGTCATACAGGTGATTTAGCTGGCAGGTTGTTTGATCCTAGCGTTTGTCCGTCTGTCAGTGGAGCTATAGATGTGTCAGTGTCTGATGGCCAGTGTTTGCAGCTTGTTCTATAGTCTGATGTCTGCAACTATTCTAACAGCTTATGGAGACAAAATCTTTAACTCAATCCACACTTTTATTGATATAACCTGTCTTAACACATTAACTCCTAGTGACGCATTTTGGCGCCTCTGTAAAAGGCACATTTTGAAACTATTGTGATAAATAGAGCATTTGCTCCTTAGGAGCAAATGCTTTATTTACCACAATGGTTTCAAAACTACACAATTCTAGAATTCTCCTTTTCTATAGTTAATGCTCCTTTTCGGTAGATTTATTCAAAGAGGTTGGGTCTAAAAATAGTCTAGGAGGGAATGAGTTAAGCGGCCATTCATTTATTGGATCAGTACTAGACTGTTTGATCTCCGTCTCATCTGGATCCAAACTGTTTATGAAGGTTACAGTATAACCTGTCGTATGCGACCATCAAACAAATGTATAATTATGGGTCTGTAATGTAGATGATAGCGTAATGAAAGTCAAACGTAATGCATAAACGTCTTATGGGAGCTTTCTGTATTACGTTTGCCTTAACCCATTACCTCATAGGCTATTTTTAGATACAACATCTTTGAATAAATCTACCGAAAAGGAGCATTAACTAGAGAAAAGGAAAATGTTAGAATTTTGTAGTTTGAAACCATTGTGATAAATAGAGCATTTGCTCCTATAGGAGCAAATGCTCTATTTATCACATTGGTTTCACAAAGTGACTTTTACAGAGTCGTCAAAAGTCGTCAATATGAGCGGAAAAGTTAAGACCCCTATGTTCAGTAAATGATTGGTCGTTTAGGACAGGTTATTCTGTAGTCTGTATTAACCTTTTTCGTGATTGAGACGCCCTTTGTCAGCTTTTCATACAGAGTAGACCCAGATTAAACGGCTCATATAAGCGCTCTCTTATTAGGCCCTGCTCTGTTTGTTTATAGAATAATATAGATCTGATTCTACTTTCCTGCCTTGGTAAACACCCCTTTCTTCATATTTCCGTTATGAAATTTCAGCTTATTACAGTAAAACCTCTCTATAAAGATCACTAAATTACATCAAGTATTTTGTGTTAAAGGTAGGTGGCTGCTTAAAGAAAGGAAAAAGTAAAACAGAACGCTCCTATAGGAGCGTTCTGTTTTACTTTCACCTTGCTTTAATCAACCACCTACCCAAAATACCAACTAACTAACACAATTTAGTGGTCGTTATAGAGAGGTTTTACCGTAATTCTCATTCATTGGTTTGTTCTTACATGGATATTCAGGAGGTAAATGGTTTAGTGTATCCACTAAGTGGTCGCTATAAAGGAGTTCTACCCTGCACAATGGTTTTCATTCTAACGAATTCCAGAGATATAAGACAAAAGTATAATTAAATCCCTCCATGATCGTTGTAGAAAAGATGTGTGTGAAGTTGGCAGGCAGTTGGATATTGGCGGTTGTCTATTGAATTTTCAGCTGTCAGTTGGTTATTGAATTTTCAGCTATCAATTGGTTATTGAATTTTCAGCTGTCAGTTGGTTATTGAATTTTCAGCTATCAATTGGTTCTGTCAGTTGGTTATTGAATTTTCAGCTATCAATTGGTTATTGAATTTTCAGCTGTCAGTTGGTTATTGAATTTTCAGCTATCAATTGGTTATTGAATTTTCAGCTGTCAGTTGGTTATTGAATTTTCAGCTATCAATTGGCAATTGAATGTTCAGCTGTCAGTTGGTTATTGACTTTTCAGCTATCAATTAGTTATTCGTAAAACATACGAATTGGGGGAATAAACTGCCAGCAGGAAATTGGTTATTCAGCCGTAAATTCAAAACTTAAACACAGCCGAATTTACAGCTGGTTCTGGCTGTTAGTTGGTTATTCAACTGGTTATTCGTCAAGTATCTGAATCTGGCGAATATACTGCTAGCATGAAATTGGTTATTCAGCCGGAAATTCAAACATGTAACACATGCGAATTTTCAGCTGGTTCTGGCTGTCAGTTGGTTATTCAACTGGTTATTCGTCAAATATCCGAATCTTGCGAATCTCTTGCCAGCAGGAAATTGGTTATTCAGCCGTAAATTCAAAATTTGACAGTTGCGAATTTTCAGCTGGTTCTGGCTGTCAGTTGGTCATTCAACTGGTTATTCGTCAAATATCTAAATCTGGCGAATCTAATGCCAGCAGGAAATTGGTTATTCAGCCGTAAATTCAAAAAATTAACACAGTCGAATTTTCAGCTGGTTCTGGCTGTCAGTTGGTTATTCAAGTGGTTATTCGTCAAATATCCGAATCAAACTTATATACTGCCAGCAGGAAATTGGTTATTCAGCTGGAAATTCAAAAATGTAACAGAGGCGAATTTTCAGCTGGTTCTGGCTGTCAGTTGGTTATTCAACTAGTTATTCGTCAAATATCCGACTCTGGCGAATATACAGCCAGCAGGAAATTGGTTATTCAGCCGTAAATTCAAAAATGTAACAGATGCGAATTTTCAGCTGGTTCTGGCTGTCAGTTGGTTATTCAACTGGTTATTCGTCAAACATCCTAATCTGGCGAATATACTGCCAGCAGGAAATTGGTTATTCAGCCGGAAATTCAAAAAATTAACACAGCCGAATTTACAGCTGGTTCTGGCTGTCAGTTGGTTATTCAACTGTTTATTCGTCAAATATCCGAATCAAATTAATATACTGCCAGCAGGAAATTGGTTATTCAGCTGGAAATTCAAGAATGTAACAGAGGCGAATTTTCAGCTGGTTATGGCTGTCAGTTGGTTATTCAACTGGTTATTCGTGAAATATCCGATTGTTGCGAATCTACTGCCAGTAGGGAATTGGTTATTCAGCCGTAAATTCAAAAATTAACACAGCCGAATTTACAGCTGGTTCTGGCTGTCAGTTGGTTATTCAACTGGTTATTCGTCAAATATCCGAATCAAACTTATATACTGCCAGCAGGAAATTGGTTATTCAGTCGGAAATTCAAAAATGTAACAGATGCGAATTTTCAGCTGGTTCTAGCTGTCAGTTGGTTATTCAACTGGTTATTCGTCAAATATCCGAATCTTGCGAATCTACTGCCAGCAGGAAATTGGTTATTCAGCCGTAAATTCAAAAATGTGACAGATGCGAATTTTCAGCTGATACTGGCTGTCAGTTGGTTATTCAACTGGTTATTCGTGAAATATCTAAATCTGGCGAATCTAATGCCAGCAGGAAATTGGTTATTCAGCCGTAAATTCAAAATTTGACAGTTGCGAATTTTCAGCTGGTTCTGGCTGTCAGTTGGTTATTCAACTGGTTATTCGTCAAATATCCGAATCAAACTAATATACTGCCAGCAGGAAATTGGTTATTCAGTCGGAAATTCAAAAATGTAACAGATGCGAATTTTCAGCTGGTTCTGGCTGTCAGTTGGTTATTCAACTAGTTATTCGTCAAATATCCGAATCTTGCGAATATACTGCCAGCAGGAAATTGGTTATTCAGTCGTAAATTCAAAAATGTAACAGATGCGAATTTTCAGCTGGTTCCAGCTGTCAGTTGGTTATTCAACTGGTTATTCGTCAAATATCCGAATCTTGCGAATCTACTGCCAGCAGGAAATTGGTTATTCAGCCATAAATTCAAAAATGTGACAGATGCGAATTTTCAGCTGATACTGGCTGTCAGTTGGTTATTCAACTGGTTATTCGTGAAATATCTAAATCTGGCGAATCTAATGCCAGCAGGAAATTGGTTATTCAGCCGTAAATTCAAAATTTGACAGTTGCGAATTTTCAGCTGGTTCTGGCTGTCAGTTGTTTATTCAACTGTTTATTCGTCAAATATCCGAATCAAACTAATATACTGCCAGAAGGAAATTGGTTATTCAGCTGGAAATTCAAAAAATGTAACAGGGGCGAATTTTCAGCTGGTTCTGGCTGTCAGTTGGTTATTCAACTGGTTATTCGTCAAATATCCGAATCAAACTTATATACTGCCAGCAGGAAATTGGTTATTCAGTCGGAAATTCAAAAATGTAACAGATGCGAATTTTCAGCTGGTTCTGGCTGTCAGTTGGTTATTCAACTGGTTATTCGTCAAATATCCGAATCTTGCGAATCTACTGCCAGCAGGAAATTGGTTATTCAGCCGTAAATTCAAAAATATGACAGATGCGAATTTTCAGCTGATACTGGCTGTCAGTTGGTTATTCAACTGGTTATTCGTCAAATATCTAAATCTGGCGAATCTAATGCCAGCAGAAAATTGGTTATTCAGCCGTAAATTCAAAATTGGACAGTAGCGAATTTACAGCTGGTTCTGGCTGTCAGTTGGTTATTCAACTGTTTATTCGTCAAATATCCGAATCAAACTAATATACTGCCAGAAGGAAATTGGTTATTCAGCTGGAAATTCAAAAAATGTAACAGAGGCGAGTTTTCAGCTGGTTCTGGCTGTCAGTTGGTTATTCAACTAGTTATTCGTCAAATATCCGACTCTGGCGAATATACAGCCAGCAGGAAATTGGTTATTCAGCCGTAAATTCAAAAATGTAACAGATGCGAATTTTCAGCTGGTTCTGGCTGTCAGTTGGTTATTCAACTGGTTATTCGTCAAATATCCTAATCTGGCGAATATACTGCCAGCAGGAAATTGGTTATTCAGCCGGAAATTCAAAAAATTAACACAGCCGAATTTACAGCTGGTTCTGGCTGTCAGTTGGTTATTCAACTGTTTATTCGTCAAATATCCGAATCAAACTAATATACTGCCAGCAGGAAATTGGTTATTCAGCTGGAAATTCAAGAATGTAACAGAGGCGAATTTTCAGCTGGTTCTGGCTGGCAGTTGGTTATTCAACTGGTTATTCGTGAAATATCCGATTGTTGCGAATCTACTGCCAGTAGGGAATTGGTTATTCAGCCGTAAATTCAAAAATTAACACAGCCGAATTTACAGCTGGTTCTGGCTGTCAGTTGGTTATTCAACTGGTTATTCGTCAAATATCCGAATCAAACTTATATACTGCCAGCAGGAAATTGGTTATTCAGTCGGAAATTCAAAAATGTAACAGATGCGAATTTTCAGCTGGTTCTAGTTGTCAGTTGGTTATTCAACTGGTTATTCGTCAAATATCCGAATCTTGCGAATCTACTGCCAGCAAGAAATTGGTTATTCAGCCGTAAATTCAAAAATGTGACAGATGCGAATTTTCAGCTGATACTGGCTGTCAGTTGGTTATTCAACTGGTTATTCGTGAAATATCTAAATCTGGCGAATCTAATGCCAGCAGGAAATTGGTTATTCAGCCGTAAATTCAAAATTTGACAGTTGCGAATTTTCAGCTGGTTCTGGCTGTCAGTTGGTTATTCAACTGGTTATTCATCAAATATCCGAATCAAACTTATATACTGCCAGCAGGAAATTGGTTATTCAGTCGGAAATTCAAAAATGTAACAGATGCGAATTTTCAGCTGGTTCTGGCTGTCAGTTGGTTATTCAACTAGTTATTCGTCAAATATCCGAATCTTGCGAATATACTGCCAGCAGGAAATTGGTTATTCAGTCGTAAATTCAAAAATGTAACAGATGCGAATTTTCAGCTGGTTCCAGCTGTCAGTTGGTTATTCAACTGGTTATTCGTCAAATATCCGAATCTTGCGAATCTACTGCCAGCAGGAAATTGGTTATTCAGCCGTAAATTCAAAAATGTGACAGATGCGAATTTTCAGCTGATACTGGCTGTCAGTTGGTTATTCAACTGGTTATTCGTGAAATATCTAAATCTGGCGAATCTAATGCCAGCAGGAAATTGGTTATTCAGCCGTAAATTCAAAATTGACAGTTGCGAATTTTCAGCTGGTTCTGGCTGTCAGTTGGTTATTCAACTGTTTATTCGTCAAATATCCGAATCAAACTAATATACTGCCAGCAGGAAATTGGTTATTCAGCTGGAAATTCAAAAAATGTAACAGAGGCGAATTTTCAGCTGGTTCTGGCTGTCAGTTGGTTATTCAACTGGTTATTCGTCAAATATCCGAATCAAACTTATATACTGCCAGCAGGAAATTGGTTATTCAGTCGGAAATTCAAAAATGTAACAGATGCGAATTTTCAGCTGGTTCTGGCTGTCAGTTGGTTATTCAACTGGTTATTCGTCAAATATCCGAATCTTGCGAATCTACTGCCAGCAGGAAATTGGTTATTCAGCCGTAAATTCAAAAATGTGACAGATGCGAATTTTCAGCTGATACTGGCTGTCAGTTGGTTATTCAACTGGTTATTCGTCAAATATCTAAATCTGGCGAATCTAATGCCAGCAGGAAATTGGTTATTCAGCCGTAAATTCAAAATTTGACAGTTGCGAATTTACAGCTGGTTCTGGCTGTCAGTTGGTTATTCAACTGTTTATTCGTCAAATATCCGAATCAAACTAATATACTGCCAGAAGGAAATTGGTTATTCAGCTGGAAATTCAAAAAATGTAACAGAGGCGAATTTTCAGCTGGTTCTGGCTGTCAGTTGGTTATTCAACTGGTTATTCGTCAAATATCCGAATCTTGCGAATATACTGCCAGCAGGAAATTGGTTATTCAGCCGTAAATTCAAAAACGTAACAGATGCGAATTTTCAGCTGGTTCTGGCTGTCAGTTGGTTATTCAACTGGTTATTCATCAAATATCCGAATCTGGCGAATATACTGCCAGCAGGAAATTGGTTATTCAGCCGGAAATTCAAAAATGTGACAGATGCGAATTTTCAGCTGATACTGGCTGTCAGTTGGTTATTCAACTGGTTATTCGTCAAATATCTAAATCTGGCGAATCTACTGCCAGCAGGAAATTGGTTATTCAGCCGTAAATTAAAAAACGTAACAGATGCGAATTTTCAGCTGGTTCTGGCTGTCAGTTGGTTATTCAACTGGTAATTCGTGAAATATCCGATTGTTGCGAATCTACTGCCAGCAGGAAATTGGTTATTCAGTCGGAAATTCAAACATGTAACAGATGCGAATTTTCAGCTGGTTCTGGCTGTCAGTTGGTTATTCAACTGTTTATTCGTCAAATATCCGAATCAAACTAATATACTGCCAGAAGGAAATTGGTTATTCAGCTGGAAATTCAAAAAATGTAACAGAGGCGAGTTTTCAGCTGGTTCTGGCTGTCAGTTGGTTATTCAACTAGTTATTCGTCAAATATCCGACTCTGGCGAATATACAGCCAGCAGGAAATTGGTTATTCAGCCGTAAATTCAAAAATGTAACAGATGCGAATTTTCAGCTGGTTCTGGCTGTCAGTTGGTTATTCAACTGGTTATTCGTCAAATATCCGAATCTGGCGAATCTACTGCCAGCAGAAAATTGGTTATTCAGCCGTAAATTCAAAAATGTGACAGATGTGAATTTTCAGCTGGTACTGGCTGTCAGTTGGTTATTCAACTGGTTATTCGTGAAATATCTAAATCTGGCGAATCTAATGCCAGCAGGAAATTGGTTATTCAGCCGTAAATTCAAAATTTGACAGTTGCGAATTTTCAGCTGGTTCTGGCTGTCAGTTGGTTATTCAACTTGTTATTCGTCAAATATCCGAATCTGGTGAATATACTGCCAGCAGGGAATTGGTTATTCAGCCGTAAATTCAAAAATTAACACAGTCGAATTTACAGCTGGTTCTGGCTGTCAGTTGGTTATTCAACTGGTTATTCGTCAAATATCCGAATCTGGCGAATATACTGCCAGCAGGAAAATGGTTATTCAGCCGTAAATTCAAAAAATTAACACAGCCGAATTTACAGCTGGTTCTGACTGTAAGTTGGTTATTCAACTGGTTATTCGTCAAATATCCGACTCAAACTAATATACTGCCAGCAGGAAATTGGTTATTCAGCCGGAAATTCAAAAATGTAACAGAGGCGAATTTTCAGCTGGTTCTGGCTGTCAGTTGGTTATTCAACTGGTTATTCGTCAAATATCTGAATCTGGCGAATATACTGCAAGCAGGAAATTGGTTATTCAGCCGGAAATTCAAAAATGTAACAGATGCGAATTTTCAGCTGGTTCTGGCTGGCAGTTGGTTATTCAACTGGTTATTCGTCAAATATCTAAATCTGGCGAATCTACTGCCAGCATGAAATTGGTTATTCAGCCGTAAATTCAGAAATGTTACAGTTGCGAATTTTCAGCTGGTTCTGGCTGGCAGTTGGTTATTCAACTGGTTATTCGTCAAATATCCGAATCTTGCGAATCTACTTCCAGCAGGAAATTGGTTATTCAGCCGTAAATTCAAAAATGTTACAGAGGCGAATTTACTGTTGGCTCTGGCTGTCCGTTGGTTATTCAACTGGTTATTCTTCCAGCTGATGTCCATCGACATTTATGTCAGATTTGGTCAGATCAGATGAAGATTCAGAATAGATCAGATGAGATCAAGATATATGTCAGGTCCATATCAGATCAGATCATAGCAGATTAAATTAGATAATATCAATTTAGGGAAGATCAGTTTTATATTAAGATCCGATCAATATCCAGATTTGATTGGAATAGATGAACATGATCAGGATCTGATCAGGGTCTGATCTGATCTGGATATGGTCTGAATTAAATTTTGACATGGATTGACCTGATCAGATAAAGCAGCATATATCCAGATGCAGTTTAAGTTAGGCCAGATCAGATCAATATGCAGATCAGATCAAATCAGAAGTGATTCCACTCCAAAATCTTACCAGATGCAAATAAGATCAAGATCAGAATCAAGATCAAGATCAGGATCAGGATCAGGACCAGGACCAGGACCAGGACCAGGATCAAGATCAAGAACCAGAACTAGGAGCTTTTCGCTTTGCAGTTACATAGATTATACATTAGACTACTTATTGGCAAAAAGCTTTACCCGATATACCGTTTGAATGAATGTCAACAGAGGCATGACTTGGGAGAGGGGTAAAATTCGTAAATAGGAAGTTCGACCCCTTGTCTATATATCTAGTGTTCATACATTTTTTCTGTCGAGGTTCATAATTCATTGTGACGGTGACCTGTGTTACATACCATAAACTACGTAAGATCTCCGGCAACATCACATTTTTAGAGCATACGTTTATTTTTTTGTAGAGTTTCATTATTTCAAGACTTTGTAGATCTATATCTGGTTACATATTTTAGTGTCAAACTGTATTTTCTTTCTGCTTTGTTTGTCAGCGTGTGCCCCGATTTCACCCAGATTTTAAATTATTGATCGTAGATCCAGAGTCAATAACAATTTGGACACAGATTAGAAGATGAATGAGGACTCGTTTAATCTAAGCTAGTAATGTTTATTTACTAACGGTTTGTACAGCCTGTCTACAAAAAGCATGTGACTGCCAGTAGCGGTTTCTTTACTCACATGACATAGAGCTGGGTCGCCGGTCTGTCAATAATGAATTGCGCTCATTTACTCTCATTACGTGAACAAGCCGATTTTTTCCAAATCTAGATTTAACCTGATCTGATCAGGATCTTGATCTGGATCCAGATATGGATCTGATCTGGATCATGCTCTAATCTTATCTGATACGGATCCAGATATTGATATCTGGGTCTGATCTGGATCTGATCTGAATTGGAGCTGATCGGATCCGATATAGATCTTGAACTGGATCTGGACTTGGATCTAATCTGATCTGATCTGGAAACTCTGATAAGGACCGGGATCCGAATCACTTCTAATCTGATCTGGCCAGAAATATTCTGCATCTGTATATAGATCTGATCTGATCTAATATGGACCGGATTTGGATCTGGATCTGATCTTGGGTCTATATCTGATCTGACCAGATCTCGGATCTGGATCTGGATCTGACCTGACCTGGATCTGGTCTGGATAAGGGTCTAAATCTGATCTGAATCTAGATCTTATCTTTGAACACAGATCTGGATCTGATCTGCATTTGATCTGCATATGATTTGATCTGATCTGCATCTGGATCTAATTTGCGTCTGACATGGATCTGGATCTAGTCTGAAAAATTGTCTAACAAGTGTCTAATATAGACGTTAGACAATTTGCCAGGCCGCGAACACATGGATCTACCACGGGACGAAGCCGCATGAGCCGGAGCAGTCGGCTCCCGTACTTCAACGGGGATCTTCCAGCAGCGTTGGTCGGGGAAGACCGATGCCCTTGTCCTGCTAACGCGGTAATCTTTCATGAGACCGAGACGCGCAGATTGCGGCAGCCGGATCCCATACGAACACGGGCATCTACCACGGGGACGGAGCCACGAGCGCCAGGGCAGTCGGCTCCCGTTCTGCTACGGGGACCTTCCACGGAACCGAGCTAGCTGACCGGGGAAGCCCCGCTGCCATGCTAATACGTAATCTTACATGGGTCCGAACAGCGCAGTTCGCGGCAGCCGGCTCCCGTGCGAACACGGGGATCTATAAAGGGGACGGAGCCATGCGCGCCGGTGCAGTCAGCTGTCGTGCTTCAACGGGACCTTCAACGGGACAGAACCGCACAGGGCGGGGTAATTCGCGGCCATGAGAACACAGGGGGGGGGGGGGGGGGTTCTAAATATTGCCCACTTTAGACACTAGATATTTCTATCAAGTCTGAGAAAATGTCTAAAAAATGTTTAATTTCGACGGTAGACAATTTGACAGGTCGGGGAAAATGTCTAAATATTGTCCAATTTAGACATTAGACATTTCTATCAAGTCGGAAAATTGAATAACAAGTGTCTAATTTCAACGTTGGACAGCTTGTCCGTAATCAGGACCTTCTACAAAACACAGGGATCTACCACGGGACGAAGCCGCATGGGCCGGATCAGTCGACCCCCGTGCTTCAACGGGGATCTTCCAGACACGCTGGCCGGGGAATCCCGATGCCCTGCTAACACGGTGATATTCCACGGGACCGAGACGAGCAGCCTGTGGCAGTCGTATCCCGTGCGAAGACGGGGATCTAGCACGGGGACGGAGCCAAGGGTGCCAAGGCAGTCGGTTCTCATGCTTCAACGAGGATCTTTCAAGGAACAGAGCCACGCAGGACAGGGTAGCTCGCTGCCATGAGAACACGGGGGGGGGGGGGGGGGGGTTCTAAATATTGTCCAATTTAGACACTATACATTTCTATAAAATCTGAAAAATGTTTAAAAAATGTTTAATTTCGACGGTGGGCAATTTGTTAGTTCGAGAAATATTGTCCAATTTAGACATTAGACATTTCTATCAAGTCGGAAAATTGAATAACAAGTGTCTAATTTTGACGTTGGACAGCTTGCCCGGCACCAGGACCTTCCACGGAACACTGGAGTCTACCACGGGACGAAGCCGCATGGGCCGGGGCAGTCGACTCCCGTGCTTCAACGGGGATCTTCCAGACGCGCTGGCCGGGGAATCCCGATGCCCTGCTAACACGGTGTTCTTTCACGGGACCGAGACGCGCAGCCTGTGGCAGTCGTATCCCGTGCGAAGACGAGGATCTAGCACGGGGATGGAGCCGCGCGTGCCAGGGCAGTCGGCCCACATACTTCAACAAGGATCTTTCACGGGACAGAACCACGCAGGCTTGGGCAGCCTGCTGTCGTGAGAACACGGGGAATCTACCACGGGGACGAAGCCGCGCTCGTCAAGGCTGTCGGCTACCGTGCTGCAACAGGACCTTCCACGGAACCATGCCACGCTGGCCTGGGACGCCCACCGTCATGCTAATACGGTAATCTTACACGGCTACGAGTAGCTCCGCTCACGGCAAATTGTTCCCGTCCAAACACAGGGCTCTACCATGGGGACGGAGACATGCACGCCGGGGAAGTCGGCTGTCGTGCTTCAACTGGGACATTCCACGGGAAAGAACCGCCCAGGCTGGGACACCCCGCTGCCGTGAGAACACGGGAGAGGAGGGTGGTGTCCAATATTGTCCATTTTAGAAACTAGACACTTCTATCAAGACTGAAAAAATTGCCGACCCGGCAAACTGTCTAACGTCTGAATTAGACACTTATTAGACAATTTTCCGAATTAATAGAAATGTCTAATGTCTAAATTCGACAATATTTAGACATTTTCCAGGCCCACCAAATTGTCAAGAGTCGATATTAGACACTTGTTGGAATTTTTTCCGACCAGATAGAAGTGTCTTATGTCTAAATTGGACAATATTTAAACATTTTCCCGGTCCGGCAAATTGTCTAATATCTAAATTAGACACTTGTTAGACATTTTTTCCGACTTGATATAACTGTCTAACGTCTACATTGGACAATATTTAAACATTTTCCCCGGATATTTGAAGAATAACCAGTTGAATAACCAACTGACAGCCAGAGACAACAGAAAATTCGCATCTGTTACATTTTTAAGTTACGGCTCAATAACCAATTTCCTACTGGCAGTATATTCGCCAGATTCGGATATTTGACGAATAACCAGTTGAATAACCAACTGACAGACAAAGCCAGCAGTAATTTCGCTTCTGTTCAATGTTTGAATTTACGGCTGAATAACCAATTTCCTGCTGGCAGTATTTTTCGCAAGATTCGGATATTTGACGAATAACCAGTTGAATAACCAACTGCCAGCCAGAACCAGCTGTAAATTCGGTTGTGTTAATTTTTTTAATTTACGGCTGAATAACCAATTTCCTGCTGGAAATATATTAGTTAGATTCGGATATTTGACGAATAACCAGTTGAATAACCAACTGACAGCCAGAACCAGCTGAAAATTAGCATCTGTTACATTTTTGAATTTACGGCCGAATAACCAATTTCCTGCTGGCAGAAGATTCGCCAGATTCGGATATTTGACGAATAACCAGATGAATAACCAACTGCCAGCCAGAACCAGCTGAAAATTCGCATCTGTTACATTTTTGAATTTACGGCTGAATAACCAATTTCCTGCTGACAGTAGATTCGCAACATTCGGATATTTGACGAATAACCAGTTGAATAACAAACTGACAGCCAGAACCAGCTGAAAATTCGCATCTGTTACATTTTTGAATTTACGGCTGAATAACCAATTTCCTGCTGGCAGTTGATTCGCCGAATTCGGATATTTGACGAATAACCAGTTGAATAACCAACTGACAGCCAGAACCAGCTGTAAATTCGGCTGCATTAATTTTCTTAATTTATGACTGAATAACCAATTTCCTGATGGCAGTATATTAGTTAGATTCGGATATTTAACGAATAACCAGTTGAATAACCAACTGACAGCCAGAACCAGCTGAAAATTCGCATCTGTTACATTTTTGAATTTACGGCTGAATAACCAATTTCCTGCTGGCAGTAGATTCGCCAGATTCGGATATTTGACGAATAACCAGTTGAATAACCTACTGCCAGCCAGAACCAGCTGAAAATTCGCATCTGTTACATTTTTGAATTTACGGCTGAATAACCAATTTCCTGCTGGCAGTATATTCCCCAGATTCTGATATTTGACGAATAACCAGTTGAATAACCAAATGACATCCAGAACCAGCTGAAAATTCGCCTCTGTTACATTTTTGAATTTACGGCTGAATAACCAATTTCATGTCGGCAGTAGATTCGCCAGATTCGGATATTTACCGAATAACCAGTTGAATAACCAACTGACAGCCAGAACCAGCTGAAAATTCGCATCTGTTACATTTTTGAATTTACGGCTGAATAACCAATTTCCTGCTGGCAGTAGATTCGCCAGATTCGGATATTGGACGAATAACCAGTTGAATAACCAACTGCCAGCCAGAACCAGCTGAAAATTCGCATCTGTTACATTTTTGAATTTACGGCTGAATAACCAATTTCCTGCTGGCAGTATATTCGCCAGATTCGGATATTTGACGAATAACCAGTTGAATAACCAACTGCCAGCCATAACCAGCTGAAAATTCGCCTCTGTTACATTTTTGAATTTACGGCTGAATAACCAATTTCCTGCTGGCAGTATGTTCGCTAGATTCAGATATTGGACGAATAACCAGTTGAATAACCAACTGCCAGCCAGAACAAGCTGAAAATTCGCATCTGTTACATTTTTGAATTTACGACTGAATAACCAATTTGCTGCTGGCAGTATATTCGCCAGATTCGGATATTTGACGAATAACCAGTTGAATAACCAACTGCCAGCCATAACCAGCTGAAAATTCGCCTCTGTTACATTTTTGAATTTACGGCTGAATAACCAATTTCATGCTGGCAGTATATTCGCCAGATTCAGATATTTGACGAATAACCAGTTGAATAACCAACTAACAGCCAGAACCAGCTGAAAATTCGCCTCTGTTACATTTTTGAATTTACGGCTGAATAACCAATTTCATGCTGGCAGTATATTCGCCAGATTCAGATATTTGACGAATAACCAGTTGAATAACCAACTGCCAGCCAGAACCAGCTGAAAATTCGCATCTGTTACATTTCTGAATTTACGGCTGAATAACCAATTTCCTGCTGGCAGTAGATTCGCCAGGTTTAGATATTTGACGAATAACCAGTTGAATAACCAACTGCCAGCCAGAGCCAGCTGAAAATTCGCCTCTGTTACATTTTTGAATTTACGGCTGAATAACCAATTTCCTGCTGGCAGTATATTAGTTAGATTCGGATATTTGACGAATAACCATTTGAATAACCAATTGACAGCCAGAACCAGCTGTAAATTCGGCTGTGTTAGATTTTTGAATTTACGGCTGAATAACCAATTTCCTGCTGGCAGTAGATTCGCCAGATTCGGATATTTGACGAATAACCAGTTGAATAACCAACTGCCAGCCAGAACCAGCTGAAAATTCGTATCTGTTACATTTTTGAATTTACGGCTGAAAAACAAATTTCATGATGGCAGTATATTAGTTAGATTCAGATATCTGACGAATAACCAGTTGAATAACCAACTGCCAGCCAGAACCAGCTTTAAATTCGGCTGTGTTAATTTTTTTGAATTTACGGCTGAATAACCAATTTCATGCTGGCAGTAGATTCGCCAGTTTCGGATATTTACCGAATAACCAGTTGAATAACCAACTGACAGCCAGAACCAGCTGAAAATTCGCATCTGTTACATTTTTGAATTTACGGCTGAATAACCAATTTCATGCTGGCAGTAGATTCGCCAGATTCGGATATTTACCGAATAACCAGTTGAATAACCAACTGACAGCCAGAACCAGCTGAAAATTCGCATCTGTTACATTTTTGAATTTACGGCTGAATAACCAATTTCCTGCTGGCAGTAGATTCGCCAGATTCGGATATTTGACGAATAACCAGTTGAATAACCTACTGCCAGCCAGAACCAGCTGAAAATTCGCATCTGTTACATTTTTTAATTTACGGCTGAATAACCAATTTCATGCTGGCAGTATATTCCCCAGATTCTGATATTTGACGAATAACCAGTTGAATAACCAAATGACAGCCAGAACCAGCTGAAAATTCGCCTCTGTTACATTTTTGAATTTACGGCTGAATAACCAATTTCATGCTGGCAGTATATTCCCCAGATTCAGATATTTGACGAATAACCAGTTGAATAACCAAATGACAGCCAGAACCAGCTGAAAATTCGCCTCTGTTACATTTTTGAATTTACGGCTGAATAACCAATTTCCTGCTGGCAGTAGATTCGCCAGATTCGGATATTTGACGAATAACCAGTTGAATAACCAACTGACAGCCAGAACCAGCTGAAAATTCGCCTCTGTAAAATTTTTGAATTTACGGCTGAAAAACCAATTTCATGCTAGCAGTATATTAGTTAGATTCGGATATTTAACGAATAACCAGTTGAATAACCAACTGACAGCCAGAACCAGCTGAAAATTCGCCTCTGTAAAATGTTTGAATTTACGGCTGAAAAACCAATTTCCTGCTGGCAGTATATTAGTTTGAGTCGGATATCTGACGAATAACCAGTTGAATAACCAACTGCCAGCCAGAACCAGCTGTAATTTCGGCTGTGTTAATTTTTTGAATTTACGGCTGATTAACCAATTTCATGCTGGCAGTAGATTCGCCAGATTCGGATATTTACCGAATAACCAGTTGAATAACCAACTGACAGCCAGAACCAGCTGAAAATTCGCATCTGTTACATTTTTGAATTTACGGCTGAATAACCAATTTCCTGCTGGCAGTAGATTCGCCAGATTCGGATATTTGACGAATAACCAGTTGAATAACCAACTGACAGACAGAACCAGCTGAAAATTTGCATATGTTACATTTTTGAATTTACGGCTGAATAACCAATTTCCTGCTGGCAATATATTCGCCAGATTAAGATATTTGACGAATAACCAGTTGAATAACCAACTGCCAGCCAGAACCAGCTGAAAATTCGCCTCTGTTACATTTTTGAATTTACGGCTGAATAACCAATTTCATGCTGGCAGTATGTTCGCTAGATTCAGATATTTGACGAATAACCAGTTGAATAACCAACTGCCAGCCAGAACCAGCTGAAAATTCGCATCTGTTACATTTTTGAATTTACGGCTGAATAACCCATTTCATGCTGACAGTATATTCGCCAGATTCAGATATTTGACGAATAACCAGTTGAATAACCAACTGCCAGCCAGAACCAGCTGAAAATTCGCATCTGTTACATTTATGAATTTACGGCTGAATAACCAATTTCATGCTGGCAGTATATTCGCCAGATTTAGATATTTGACGAATAACCAGTTGAATAACCAACTGCCAGCCAGAACCAGCTGAAAATTCGCATCTGTTACATTTTTGAATTTACGGCTGAATAACCAATTTCCTGCTGGCAGTATGTTCGCTAGATTCAGATATTGGACGAATAACCAGTTGAATAACCAACTGCCAGCCAGAACAAGCTGAAAATTCGCATCTGTTACATTTTTGAATTTACGACTGAATAACCAATTTCCTGCTGGCAGTATATTCGCCAGATTCGGATATTTGACGAATAACCAGTTGAATAACCAACTGCCAGCCAGAACCAGCTGAAAATTCGCATCTGTTACATGTTTGAATTTACGGCTGAATAACCAATTTCATGCTGGCAGTATATTCCCCAGATTCAGATATTTGACGAATAACCAGTTGAATAACCAACTGACAGCCAGAACCAGCTGAAAATTCGCCTCTGTTACATTTTTGAATTTACGGCTGAATAACCAATTTCATGCTGGCAGTATATTCGACAGATTCTGATATTTGACGAATAACCAGTTGAATAACCAACTGCCAGCCAGAACCAGCTGAAAATTCGCATCTGTTACATTTCTGAATTTACGGCTGAATAACCAATTTCCTGCTGGCAGTAGATTCGCCAGGTTTAGATATTTGACGAATAACCAGTTGAATAACCAACTGCCAGCCAGAGCCAGCTGAAAATTCGCCTCTGTTACATTTTTGAATTTACGGCTGAATAACCAATTTCCTGCTGGCAGTATATTAGTTAGATTCGGATATTTGACGAATAACCATTTGAATAACCAATTGACAGCCAGAACCAGCTGTAAATTCGGCTGTGTTAGATTTTTGAATTTACGGCTGAATAACCAATTTCCTGCTGGCAGTAGATTCGCCAGATTCGGATATTTGACGAATAACCAGTTGAATAACCAACTGACAGCCAGAACCAGCTGAAAATTCGCATCTGTTACATTTTTGAATTTACGGCTGAATAACCAATTTCCTGCTGGCAGTAGATTCGCCAGATTCGGATATTTAACGAATAACCAGTTGAATAACCAACTGGCAGCCAGAACCAGCTGAAAATTCGCCTCTGTTACATTTTTTAATTTACGGCTGAATAACCAATTTCCTGCTGGCAGTTTATTCGCCAGATTTAGATATTTGACGAATAACCAGTTGAATAACCAACTTACAGCCAGAACCAGCTGAAAATTCGCCTCTGTTACCTTTTTGAATTTACGGCTGAATAACCAATTTCCTGATGGCAGTTTATTCCCAGAATTCTTATATTTTGCGAATAACCAATTGACACCTGAAAAGTCAATAACCAACTGACAGCTGAAAATTCAATTACCAATTGATAGCTGAAAATTCAATAAACATCTGACAGCTGAAAGTTCAATAACCAACTGACAGCTGAAAATTCAATTACCAATTGATAGCTGAAAATTCAATAAACAACTGACAGCTGAAAATTCAATAACCAACTGACAGCTAAAAATTCAATTACCAATTGATAGCTGAAAATTCAATAAACAACTGACAGCTGAAAATTCAGTAGAGAACCTTGCAGTTTATTCATTCTATTCTTATATTTTACGAATAACCAATTGACAGCTGAAAATTCAATAAACAACTGCCAATAACCAACTGCCTGCCAACTTCACGCACATGTAGAAAAGACCAGTTTCACTTAGCTGCGGAGTTGATTATGATATAGTGCACTGTTGATTGCTTGACGCGGTCTCTCTCGTGGTGACCGAGCAGACACGGTGTCAAGTTTCCTTATCTAAATCAGAGAAACGAAAATCTAAACAAACCCTGGTGAGAATTTTCCTTGGAGCTTGTTTGCTTATCATTACGTGCTTTCTCCCTGTCCGAGACAATGATTTTGTTAGATGTATATCTGTGGCTGGTTTATAATTTAATAAAGACCGCGTGTGCAGGGGACTAATTGCATTAGTGTGTCATTTGCATGCCGTGAAATCTACACTCTTGGCATTACTCTTACTGTTTATTCAGATCTTGCGGGATATCAAAATATTTTCATTCCATGTTTCGCGATTACTTAAACCAATTATCATGGAAAGTTTACCCATGTTTCAATTTTGCTAGTGTTAATTTATACCGTGCATGTAATTTTTCAGCACCGTTACAAATTGCACGGCGGCTCACTGACATTTGAGCCGGGCATTTCAACGCGCGTGTGTGGTCATTTAGTTTATACGGTTTAGACTGTCAACACTTTCTCCTAATTCTGCAATTTCTGTAATTAAGAGAAATTAACATTATATCGATGTCATTCTGGCACTTGCGGCACGTGATCTGTGTTGCGCGTTGCTTGTTTCAATTTGCGGGTCGACAAATATGTCGTTGTTTTATAATCACGTGTTTAGGTCGTTTTTTTGTTGAGCATGGATTACATTTTGAAAAGGTGTAATTTTCCGTATGATTAGTGGCTTCAAATTACAGGTTCCTACCTTCAAGCCTCTCATAGCAGCTGACACTTCAGCTAATTGTGAGACACAGTCCTCATTTCAAACAGACATTTCTGCTGTACAAATTAATACAATTATAATGTAACTTGTTTCTTTGCACAGGTTTGCGGTGAAAGTGCAATGCATTGACAGTTATGTGAGGCATATTTGTGATCGTAGAGGGGCAGACGGAAACCTTGTATCACCCTGTTTTAGGTTAAATGTATTTCTCCACCACAACGAGAACCTGATCGATAAAAGAGAACACTATATACAGAGCAATACAGAAAAATCTTTCTATAACGGCCACTAAACTACATCAAGTATTATGTATTACAGGTGACTGCTTAAAGCAAGGTGAAAGTAAAACAGAACGCTCCTGTAGGAGCGTTCTGTTTTACTTTTACCTTGCTTTAAGCAGCCACCTGCCCTAATATACCAACTAATTAACCAAATTAGTGGCCGTTATAGAGAGATTTTACTGTAGACAGAGGAGCGAAATCGCCATTTCTCTACCGAACCCCATGTTGTGAATATTGCTTATAATGGTCTCGAAGAGACGATTATAAACAATGGCCACAACGCAGGGTAAAAGAACTATATTACTGAATATGTTTTGATTTACGCATCTCATCTGGTCCTCTTATTTGGTTCTCTGAATTTATGTTTGTATCCTTTCTTTATGATGCGGTCTTAGAGAACTGATCAGACGCAGACTGCGTTAAAATTCATTGACCATTGATCTAATGTACCTGCATGGAAGTGTTGATTTATTGGGCGATTTAATTCTGATGAATCATTTACCTTGTAGAAACACATTGTTACGCCTTTTTTGCAAATAGAGCAGATCAAACGTCTCCTAAAGCAACCGTCTGTCCAGGGTCTGCTCTCTTTGCTTATGATATGACATGATATGATATGAATCTGACCATACAGTCTGACCATTCGCTTGCTATTCACGTCAATATACGTACCTGTAAATAGTGAAGACCCAGATGAGACAGCTCCTGCAGGAGCTGTCTCATCAGGGTCTTCACTATTTACAAATTGATTGTGCAACCAGCGCACTCTGTAGCAGTCATTACACAGCGAAATACATGTACACAGAAGATATATGTAATTATATAACAGGGCATGGGTAAAGAAGGAGAAATGTATGTTAAAATTCAGCAAGAGAAGGGTTAATATGATATGATATGAATCTTATCCTACAGTTTAAGCCATGGCAAATAGATCCCGTGTTTATAATGCCATTAAGCTAATTAATATTCATAAGTCATTCTTTCTTACATACATATTTATTAGGACATATGGTTAAACCCTTCGTTTTATAAATGTAAAGACCCCGTAAGGCTTGATCCACATTATATCTTATTGCAAAAACTACACTAACTTAGAGTCGTAGGTAAATGAATGATCACAACGGGGTAACACAATGACTCACCCTCCAGATTACCTTGATCACTATGAGCACACTACGGGCCAAATTGTGTTTACATATGCAAACAGTTTGGATCCAGATGAAACGTCTAGTAACACGACATTTAATCAGGATCCAAACTGTTTGATACTCGGGTGGTATATTTGTTTCATAAGAACAATAACTCTTATAAATTTTTGATACGAAACCAGAAAAGTTTTGAGCAGGTTAATAAATTTGTCAGCATGCTAAATGTTTAAAACTGTTACCTTCTTTTACAAACAGTCTTATCTAAAAACACGAATATTTTTAACTTTCATTTTTGACCTGTTCTAACTTTGTGGAAAATGATTACATTATTTTGTCAATCATCTTATTATCTTTATAAACAAAAATACAAATTCAGCCTATCTTTCATCCACAGTGCGCGATGCACGCGCAATTTTCCCCACATTATAAATCATAAAGGCGATTGTGATCTTTTCCCAGGATGATGGGTAGATATGGCAACAAGCGCCTCTTTCATAAAAAAATCCAGCACCAAGATTGAAATAGACTCTGAAAGATGGACCCTTTTATCAACACGTCATTAGAATATGATAAAATAATAAAACTGCCCGTGAGCAGGGCTTATCAGTCCCAGCCATATTGTATAGAGCGTGAACCTTCTCGGAAAATTACATTTGTACAAGATGTATTATGCGTCATAAAGTATGTTTTTATCTGTTTCAATACTTATCAAACCAAGAGTGTGCCAATTGAAAACGGTTTGAAAAATAATACGCATTCATATCAGAGACAGGTAAGTTGGGCCAAAATGTTTAACCCTTTCCTCCATAAATACGCCTTTCTATGCCTCTGTAAAAGTCACCTGTTGAAACCGTTGTGATAAATAGAGCATTTGCTCTTATAAGAGCAAATGCTCTATTTATCACAATTGTTTCAAACTACGAAATTCTAATTTTTCCTTTTTTTCTAGTTAATGCTCCTTTTCGGTATAGATTTATTCAAAGAGGTTGGGTCTAAAAATAGCCTATGAGGGAATGGGTTAAACCCTGTATACTATTGATGGCTCTTACAGTATTTACCCTACGTATTCGCAAAAAATCTTATGCAAAACGTGCAGACCTAGACAACAAGTACATGTATCAAAACCGGTCTTTATAACAGCTGGCAGCTTAATGCAGGATCACAGTCATTATTCCATAGGAGCTTTCTGCATAATGTTGACCCTTGATTAAACAATCACCTGCCTTAAAAGAAGATTTTTTTCTTTACTAAACGTCCAATTGAGAGAGGTTGTATTGTACTGATGTTTTACTAATACATGTAGTCTTTTTGTAACGGGATAGTGGTTGATATATGTGGTGAGTGGATGATGCAGAGTGGGTGATAGTTTTATACAGATAAACCTCTCTAAACCGGACGTGTTAATAGGTATCAATGTTGCTGTGAAAGACAGGTAGCATAGCAGCTTAATGCAGGATGGAGGTCATGTAGAAATCTCCTTTAGGAACTTTCTGCATGACTTTCATCCTGCATTAAGCAGCCACCAGATTAAAGATCTAATTTCTTCTTTTCTAAAATTCTAGTTTAGAGGGGTTTTACTTATTTGGACAAAACACATTAAATGACATGCATGTTTAGAATTGCCATATTTTCCTTTGAATACAAATTCCTAAATCTGGAACGGCCGCCGCAATGACCGGATCTGATCTCCATCGATCTTGCTTATAAAAGTGCCATTTTCACCCTTATTGATTATACAAATCGTTTGATAGACTTGGGCTACCGACTCATTCCTTATTTAACAGTTTTACTCTTGTATATGCTGCTCCGAAACCGGGCTTCCCGTTCTTTTTTTCCGCACGGAGGATCAGTTTATGCAGAGACGATGTCAAAAATACCGAATTAAACATATTCCCTCATATAGGCTATTTTGACCAAGGGTCATTAACCAGAGAAAAGAAAACTTTAGAATTGTGCGATTTCGGAACCAGTGTGATAAATAGTGCATTTGCTCCTGCTCTATTTACCACAATGATTTCAAAACTGACTTTACAGAAGTGTCAAAAGGCGTCAAAATGAGGGAATTGGATAGACTAAAAATAGAATTGCGTTTTCTAGTCCAGCTTGCTTATTATAAAATTATTTAATTAATTATATTAACATAACGAATAAGTATGCTAAAACATGATAGTCTAGACAAACTCACCTGACATTGACCTTTATACATGAAACTAGAAATGTGTCCACAGGACACTGATGCCACAACTTCAGACTTTTTGTAACAGAAAGTAAGGGTCCGGATATAATGGCCACAAACATGTGTGTAAAGTTTGATGTGGATTGGACAAATACTTTCCAAGAAAGAGGCCGGACAAGATATTCTTAAAGTCAATTTTGCAAATAAAGGGCGACAACTCCTAAACAACAAAAGCAATTTACACGGCTATCGAACTTGACCAAGATATAATGGCCACAAACATGTGTGTAACGTTTGATGTGGATTGGACAAATACTTTCCAAGAAAAAGTCCGGACAAGATATTTTAAAGTCATTTTTGCAAATAAAGGGCCACAACTCCTAAACGACTGAAGCAACTTGCATGGCCATCGAATTTGATCAAGATATGATGGCCACAAACATGTGTGTAAAGCTTGGTGTTGATTGGACAAATCCTTTCTAAGAAGTAGTCCGGACAAGATATTTTTAAAAGTATTTTTTGCAAATAAGGGCCGCAACTCCTAAACTACTGGAGCGATTTACATGGCTATCGAGTTTGACCAAGTAATGATGGCCACAAACACGTGTATAAAGTTTGGTGTGGATTGAACAAATACTATCCAAGAAAGAGCCCGGACAAATTCTTCTATATCTGCTTACGGACGTACGCGTACGAAGGGCGACTCGTATATATGCCACCACTATATGGGGGACATGAACATTAAAGATGACCACCGTATGTCAACAACTCCGGAAATAGCTAGGTAAAACTACTAAGTAAAGCGAAAGTTCATTGACTGTGATTTAGTAATTCGATATATTTATATAGATTATGACATATTCTAGCATTGCAATGTTTGAAACTACTAGTAGATAGATCAACCAATGGTTACATGGTTTCTGATCAATTCAAATTCACGTATGTAAATCATTTTGGGTGCATTATTTTCGGATTAGTACAACCGAGATAGCAGCGAAGAGGTCAAAAACGTGTTCGCAATCGCTTTTCTAATCCTCCGACACACGATTTCACATATTCCTTGTCATCACACAGCTAATACACTCTTATATCAGCGTTGATTGCAGAATACGATCGAAATTGGCTTTGAATTTGATAAAAGAAAAACAAGGTGTGTGTACGGCGAATAGATAAATGTGGTATGAATATTGTACGGCGAATAGCTTCCTATGTGTACGGCGAATAGTAATATATTTTACTGTTATAAAGACTTCTCGGCAAAAAGCTTGCGTGGTGTGTGGCATTTTACGGTAACAATTATTTATAGTCGTTCCCTAAGGTTAGTGCGAGGAAAATAAACTGACACCTCATGTCTATCATGAAAATGCCATTGATCTAGAATTAAATTGTAGGTTTTGCAATAGCAAATGAGGAAACTTTTAGAAGACACAAATGGCAGAGTATCCACATCTACTATTGTACTTCTTTCGGTTTTGACGGATCTGCACATAACAATGATTACATAATTAATTGCTCATGAATACTCTCCGTCATTACGGTACTGTTAAGTTTTGCTGATAAATAAAGAATTTAGATTGTATGGATTTGTTTTATGACCGATATTTTAGGAATTTGTATAGAATAATAAGTTATAATGCCATACGAAAGTAGTTCAGGGAAGTGATCTGCTGCTTTTTGTTGCAATAACAATCAAAAGAAACTTTATAAATGGTGCAACGGTAAGGAGAAAAAATATGCATAAAAATGCCCGTGTTGGGAGCCTTACAAACTGCACACCATTTCTCGCAGTGAAGAAGTGCACTTGCAGTGGATCAAACATTGCAACGTCAGCCGCGAAGACTACAAGCCAATTTCTAAAGACAGGGGCGTAACTAGCGACACGCATTTACGCACGTGTGTAACATCAATGATAGGTGAAAACAGTAACTAGTATGGCCAAAATGGAACAAAACTCGAAGGCCAAGTAGGGATAGACTTTGATAAACGTTCTGTCTTGTCATGTAAGATTTAACCCACTCCTCCTATTGACGCCTCTGTAAAAGTCACTTTTTGAAACTACTCAATTATAAATTTTCCAGGGGGGTGGGGGGGGCAAGCCCCCGGGCCCCTATAGCCACGGTGCTTAAACTATATTTGGATTCAGCTACGCTCCTTAAAGATGTGTAAGTGAATTTCTAGGTTAGTTTTGATTACTGTTGCATGCATCGGAGCATTCACAAAATTCGGATACCACAAGATATATGTATGAATGAAGAATTAGTTTATTAATCACTTTGTATTTGAAAAGACTGGTGTTTGGTTTAAACAAGAAAGTCTGCTATATTACATGTAACTGCAATGAGAGAATTCCCTGCGTAAACAATGATTTGAGAAAAAAAATCAGTATTTTACCCCCCCCCACACACACACACACACTCGCACACACACTCACGCACACACCGATCAAGAACCTTGGTTACTTGAGAGTGCTACATGTACCTCTTTGGCATAAACTGACCACATGACATCTGCCTTAAATAGTCAGCGAATAGGAGGGCAGAAAAAGGACATCCCTGCTTAACTCCTTCAATACAAAGCTCTCGACTTATCAATCAGCCCTCGTATGCCACAGGCTGTAGCTGACCTGTATCAACACTTGTACAGCAATGCTATGCAATCCGGCTTTTATCGTGCCGCAGTCTCGAGGACTCGAGTTCGCTCCCCACACCCGATGAGTATATTTTCTCTAGAGAAATCCTGGTTACAGGAATCTTCATTAAATCATTAATGCTTTTCTTCATATAAACTCATTTTTACGCATTTGCAAACTGAGTAGATCCAAACCAGATTGAACAGGTAAAGGGTTAAATAATTCGTATTAAATTTCTTTAGTAGAAAGGGGTTAATACGACGAAAAGTAACTGTATATACATACATATATTGAACACATGAGTCTTAAAAGCAGGAGGTTACTTAATACAAGGCAAAAGTAGTGCAGTAAGCTCATAGGAACTTTCTGTATTAATTGTAGCCTGTATTACTCTACCACCTGCCTTACAGACCCATAATTGGACCTTTTTGATGGTCGGTTAAGACAGGTTCTACTATATTTTTTGCCAGAAACAAATCTCAAATCTTTTCTGTATAGAAACACACATCTAAGCCTTTGCAAACATAGTAGGACCGGATTCATTTCTCTGCTCTATTTGCTTTCGGATGGATGTCATAAAGCAGGAAACGTACTCATGAAAATCCACAAGTATTACACTTAAGAGTAGAACTTCAACTTGAATGAGCACATTGACCAACTCTAAAGCAATATTCATAAATTGTTAAGTAGCCTATTAATTTAATTTAACTCAGGGGTCCTTGTTCGACACTGTCGATTAAGATACCACCCTTATTCAAAGCATTTTCTTTCGAAAACTGTTGAAGCTATTCGCCGTACACTAAAAATCACCAGAAACGCTATTCGCCGTACACCGTAACAACTATTCGCCGTACACATTCCTACATATGAATTTTGTGATATCTTCTCACACAATGTATGGAAAGATACAATTTTTGGTACGTAAAACAAAACAATCATATGCTTCGATTCGGCAGTTAATTCATGAATATACAAATACAAGTTTCCTTAAATAAGACCCAAATATCAAGTTGCGTAGACTTTTCCTCGCTACTAGGGAAGCATTTTACAGGTTAAATATTCTGATATTGCCAACTTATGCAAGAGTTTAAACTCTGAGTGAAGTAATCAAAGATTCATGGACCCGGTAGTGCTTTATCTATGATGGTTAAGATAATGAGAGTTAAAATAACAAGGGATTGTCTTACATGGTGTTGGTCAGTTTTATCACTTTCTTCGCTTCGCTTAGTAGTTTTACCTAGCTATTTCCGGAGTTGTTGACATACGGTGATGACGCAGTATATAGAGAATAATAGGTTAGTGCCGTAGATGGGACGCTTTATCCGACGAGGGGAGAAAACGTTGAGGCGAGGCTTGCCGAGCCTCAACTGTTTTCTCTCCGAGTCGGATAAAAGCGTCCCATCTACGGCACTAACCTATTATTCGATTTATCCAGTCAATATAGTTTAATGTCTTTTTTATAGACTCATAACACTCTTGAAATAATTTACATTGAAAATGCAGTTTTTCGATCAACGGATCCCTCCCTTTTCACTTCCATTTAGACGTAAACAGATCTAATGAGCTACCGCAGAGGAATATAGTTTCGATATTTGTATTACTAGAAGGGAAACGTGGTTGAATTTGAAAAATAAGATGATTTGAATCGAGGGTCGATAAGTTATTTCAAACAGACATGATCTATATTCTTTGGTCAAATTCGAGTTACGTACGTAGTCTCGGTTTCTATTTTTAGATTCTACCTAACGTCACTCAGAAATCGATGGAACTGAACAGGCTATATTTAGGTTTATGACTATCACCGCCCCTGTAAGAGTTTATCAATCAAATAATCATGAGAGTGAAAAGAAAACATTTACTATTTATCTGTCAATCTTTGCTTCCAGGTTTGATTTTATCAAAAACGGGTTTTGCCAGCGGTGGATTAAATTAATAAAATTGATAAATCAACGTCAATTTGTATGTGGGCTCAGTGGCGTAATCGGTAAGGGCGACGTCTCTAGAGAGATTAGAATTAGTTTTTGTAGGATCAGGCGCGGGTTCGAATCCAGCTGTAGCCAATTATTTTTATTTTTTCTCATTTGAATAATTCTTCTGGTGACCAAATAGATCTGTTAGATCTATTCCATCAACATGTTTATGAATATTTACAGAAAACTAAAATAGTTCCATGGTTATAGAATCATTACGCCTATCTACTAACCTAATAAACCTTCCACTACCGGAAGTAACCTAATAAACCTAAGTTTATTTGCACCCCCTTTATTATGTCACTAGAGAAGCCTGGTGACTGGATAAAAATCAATAATCGCCAGCGAGCGACGGGTGACAAAATAAAATGCACGGATGACACGATTTTCTCGCTATATTCTTACCACGTGCCATCACATGCCACATCGTACGATTTCGAAGTGTTCCGAAGCTATATTTAGAAATGCAACGAAGTGTGAAATTATGCTAATATAGGTCAATAACGTCAGGAAAAAATTATTGTGAACTTTGCATTTGATTATAAAATGTAAGACAAAATTATCTACATAGCAATATATAACTACAATGTATGTAAGTTTTGTCTCGGCAATAAATCTAATGTCCTGAATTTAATTCATGGCCTGTATAGTCAGTGGCAGTATTTTCTCGCCATTGATTTTAAGGTCGAGACAAAATTAAAAAATCAAACATTATTAAGTATATACATGTACAGTAGAACCCCACCCCCATTAATGCGATCACCTAATAAATAAACATGGTTGTATTTATAAGCAGGTTGTTGCTTAATGAAGGACAAAAGTAATGCAGAAAGCTCCTCTAGGAGCTTTCTGCGTTACTGTTGTCATGCATTAAGCTATCACATGCCTCTACCGTCCAGAATTATACATCTTTTAGGTGGTCGCATTAGGGAGATTTACTGTATGTGGTAATAGTAATATTTTAATATGTGTAATTAAGGATTATACGCAGGACAATGGAACACTGAGATATGTAATTATTATATTTATATGTTTGTTTCCATTTAACCCTTCGCCTGATGAATATTCATTTAAAATAAATGGCATCACGAATATCAATTCGATGAATATTGATACAGTAGACCCTCTCTATAACGGCCACTAAATTACAATAAAACCTCTCTATAACGGCCACTAAATTACAGTAAAACCTCTCTATAACGGCCACTAAAATACATCAAATATTTTGTGTCAAAGGATTCAGGACAATCGTCGATTCTCCTAGGACAGATTGCGATCGTGATTTCTCCTAGGACAGACTGCGATCACAATTCATTCTAGGACAATCGACGATGCTACTAGGACAGACTTCGCAGTTTCTCCTAGGAGAATCGACGATTCTACTAGGAGAATCGACGATTCTACTAGGACAGACTCCAATCGCATTTTTTCCTACCAGAATCGACGATTCTACTAGAACAATCCTCGATTCTACTAATACATATTCCAATTGTAATCTATCCTAGGACAATTGGTAATTATACCAGAAAAGACTTAATATGGAGGAAACAAGATAAATATTCTTACAAACCATACTTTTACTCAAAATTTCACAAATACAAAGACAGAAAATATTCACAGTATACATTGGGAACAACCAAATGAGCCTAAAGTTACTGGATCCAAATAGGTTAAAATCTGCTGTTTACCATTGGTAGAAACTGTAGAGTCAGAACTATGTAATAAAGTAAAGTACCTAGTTATAGTCTACTTTCAGTCCGATGACCACTCAGCCGACTGTACATTTACTCCCCTGGTCATTGAGTCATTGGCCTACAATATTGAGCACTGCTAACATATGGCGCAATCATGCAGCCACAGTACCGGCGAGTGACTCTCACAGGTACCAATTTTAACCCCTGGGTGGAGAGGATGTGCGGGTGGGAGACACGGAAAAGCGTCTCTGAAATTTCCGGGTGGGACCGGGATGTAATGTATTTAACAAACAGAGCAAATCTTAATCAGGCTGCTTAAGCAAGGTGAAAGAAAAACAGAACGCTCCCATAGGAGCGTTCTGTTTTACTTTCACCTTGCTTTAAGCAGCCACATGCCTTTAACACAAACTACTTGATGTAATTTAGGGCCGTTATAGAGAGGTTTTACTGTTATACATAGTACATATTGAAATATTCTGCAAACATTGTGTATGGCAAGTAGCATTGGCTTCAAAATATACTGTTTACTAAACACAGAACGTTTTTGATTGTCAAAATGTTTGCAATATGACCATGGTTTACAACATCAGAATGTTAAAAATGTTTTCCTTATTCGAAGGATGAAGAAAAATGTGAGGAACCTCATAAAATTATTACGTCTAATGGTAAACACATGGTATACGTAATAAAACAATATCAGAATTCCTGACAGACAGGAAATGAAGAATAAGATGTCATTGATAAATGATTTATATATACCTACCCTTAGATTGCCACCCTGTTTTAACCATTTCCATAAGATACTGGTAAGTATCATTTACCAACATTGTCAACTGATTCGATTCCCAAAGTACCATTTTCGTCAATTGCTTTTACGCAAGGATTGTCCGAACGTCAACTAGTTCAGATTCTAGAGGACCAATGCGTTGTCCTGAGTCTGATCTGGACCGAAACTGGCCGCGTAGCATACAACAAAGTCATGCACAGTGTGAACAGGTTAAGCAACGTTCAATATCATAGTATATAAAGTATCCCTTAAAGGGGACAAAGGCAAACCACGTAGGCCTAGACCAGAGGGCACTACCACGAGTCCTATGTACCGGATGGGTCTTTGCTGTTTCTGTCACAAACTATCTCCCAAAAGGCCACACCAAAAGATCACACCAAATGGCCATACCAAAAGATCGCACCAATGGCCATACCAAAAGATCACACCAAATGGCCATACCAAAAGATGACACCAATGGCCATACCAAAAGATCGCACCAAATGACCATACTAAAAGATCACACCAAATGGCCATACCAAACGATCACACCAAATGGCCATACCAAAAGACCACACTAAATGGTCATACCAAAAGATCACACCAAATGGCCATACCAAAAGATCACACCAAATGGCCATACCAAAAGATGACACCAATGGCCATAACAAAAGATCGCACCAAATGACTATACCAAAAGATCACACCAAATGGCCATACCAAACGATCACACCAAATGGCCATACCAAAAGATCACACTAAATGGTCATACCAAAAGATCACACCAAATGGCCATACCAAAAGACCACATAAAAAGGTCATACCAAAAGGCCTCTCAAACAAGGCCACACGAAAAGGCCAAAGCAAAGAATGTGCCAAAATGTCACAAAAACCCACCCCAGAATGTCACACCAAAAGGCTATACCAAAGACCCCACCAGTATGCTATTCCAAAAGGCCACCTAAGGTTACACCAAGGACATACCAAAAAGGACATATCAAGGCACACCAAAAGGCCGCATTAAAAGGCCATGCAAAATGCTATACCAAAATGGCACACCAAAAGACCGCACCTAAAGGTCTCACAAAAAGGACATACACAAAAACATCGATAGGCCATTCCAAAAGACCCACAATTCTTTTTTCCGTTTTTCTAGTAAATGCTCCTTTTCAATAGCTTTATTCAAAGAGGTTGTTTCTAAAATTAGTTTAGGCCGGAATGGGTTAAACGGATTTGAACTGATCAGTATGTCTGACCATTCAAGCTGCACAAGATATTTAGTATTGTATATAGAGGTTCTTACATGAGTGTTCATTACACATTGTTTTTATAAAACGAGTTTACTATAATGATATGACACGAACTTTAGCGAATGTCATATTCATAACAGTAAATGAGTTTCATGAAAAGGAGTGTAATGAACACGAATGTAAGATTCTTTTTATCACACAAGCCTTAAAACGCCATAGAGAATAAAACAGGCTATATAGATGACGGCGGTTTCGGCCATTCATTACAAACAGCGTAGCAATACAACGGACGGTCCACATGGAGCGCTACGATTGGCTAATGCGTAAATGAGCGCTACGATTGGGTAACGATTGCTCATTTGCATAAAAAATGCACTAGTGCATTTTCGCGATATACGGCACTCAGATACGGCACTCCAACAAGGCAGATTATGTGATAAAATCTAGATACAGAAGACTCTACCATAGCGAGAATAATTATAATAGATATACTTTGAAGTCGTCAAAGAGCATGTGTTTACCTACTAAAGGACGAAAGTAGTACAGAAAGCTCCTGTAGGAACCTTCTGCATAAGTTTCGTCCTGCATTAAATCCACACCTGTCTTAAAAATCCAGAATTAGACCCAATTTTAACGGTCGCTTTTGGGATGATTTACTGTACTAAACAAATCCTGGAAAACACCGTATGTTGCACCTGGCCATGGCTTATGTATGTTTCTACAGTAAAACCTCTCTATAGCTTCCACTGAATTGCATCAAGTAATTTGTGCTAAAGGCAGGTGGCTGCTTAAAGCTAGATGAAAGTAAAACAGAACGCTCCTATAGGAGCGTTCTGTTTTACTTTCACCTTGCTTTAAGCAGCCACCTGTCCTAAATACCAACTAATTAACACAGTTAAGTGGCCGCTATAGAGAGGTTTTACTGTAAATTAGTTATTTTGCATACCTGATTTGGTAGAATTATAGTTTTTTATATACATTATACAGAGCTACATATAAAGGTGAATACTCAAATATTCTCCACCAAACCCTATGTTGTGACCACTCTTTAGAACCATCTCTTCGAGTCGATTCTAAAGACTGGTAACACATAGGATTTTCTGGATAATTAAAGAAGTTATGCTTGAAAATGTTTCAATTTACGTATCTTTACTGGACCTTTATAAACACAAATACAACCATAAATACCGTGTAAGTATTCGGGCATACAATCTCCAGCTGTATTAGACAATGTGGGGACCTTTTTGTGACTTGAATTAGTCTGAAATTTGTAGTAGCAAATATTATAGGTCCTGTTCAAACGGTTCCTTTGGGAGATGTTTGATCAGGATCTGCACTATTGACTAAGTTTGTCAGTCCGAATACATAAGGTAAATTGATTACAGGCTAGTCATCATAGGGTCAAGTCATATAATATCAACTTTCGGTCAGGTTAACACTGAAGACACAGATTGATTCTGACACCACAACAAGGAATCCCAGACCAGACATCTGGTTTCACGCGAATTTTCCCGAGAAAAAAGTGTTCATCGCGCTCCGATACCTGTTGGCCTGTATCGTGTATCCGAGGATCTGCTGGGAAAACAAAATGTCCTTTCGCTGGCGGCTTACTGTCTTGTTTGTTTGTAGAAAGCCCTAGAAATCATTGGCCTCTGAATGGTTAATTTGGAATGGATTTGTAAATAAGAAATGGTTATATAGAAGAAAATGTTTAACCATTTCCTTCATGCACACCCTTTTCCACTCCTTTGCAAACAGAGTAGACCCAGATATTCGTAAGACAGCTCATGTAGGAGCCGTCTGATTAGAATTTGCTCTGTTTGCTTTTGAAATTGTGTTAAGTCTGACTTGACAATTTCTATCAATACCAAAACCAGTTCTGTGTAATATGTCATCATGCAAAACCAGCTAATAGACATTGATAATGCCATTCTTTTCCATGAATCTCAAACAGGGAAGGGGTTAAGCGATATTGTATTAACCGTTCGCTTGATGAATTTTAGAATACATTTCTCCTTCTTTACCCATGCTCGGTTGTATAATTACATATATCGTCACTGTGTACAAGTATTTCGCTGTTCCATCACTGCTGTGGAGTGCACTGGTTGCACAATCAACTTGTAAATAGTGCAGACCCTGATGAGACAGCTCCTGCAGGAGCTGTCTCATCTGGGTCTTCACTATTTACAGGTAGGTATATTGACGTGAATAGCAAGCGAAGGGTTAATTTTATTGAACCAACATAGTTTCATGCCGACCAAGATCATGCAGCCCTGTTTGCTTGTATAGTTATATAGACCTGGTTCTACAGTTTCTTCCAAAGTCAAACAATGGTGTATTCATATACCACTATACAAAACATCTAATAAATATCAAGATCAATAGTGTAATTATTTTTATAATAAAAAGCAGGTGGTTGCTTAATGCAGGACAAAAAGAATACAAAAAAGCTCGTATTATACCTTTCTGAATTACGTTTGACCTGCATTAAGCTACCACCTGCATTGACTCGAATTTAAACTTTGTATGCGACCCCCTACATACTGCAATATGAATAACGAGTGTTCTGTGTACTGTAGATAATATATATGGGACTTAATCAAATTAATATGTTAATTCTTTATTAAGCGATACATGATGCAAATAGTTTGAATCCAGTTGTAATTATCTATGATAATACAGTTGAACTTCGATATCTCGAACATCAAGGGACTATACAAATTAGTTCGAGATAACGGAAGTTCAAGTTATCTAATCTGGACAATTTTTCGAGTAGGAGCTTTCAGCATTACTTGAGACCTGCATTAAGCTGTCACATGTTTTCTAGATATTTGTAGCGATATATTCTAGAGCAAGTCTGTATTGTAAGTTTTGGAAGGAACGAACTTTTAGTTCGAGTTATCCGAGTTGAACATTAGTTTAAATCCAGATGAGGCGCCGAGTTATTCGGTGTTTCACCAGGAGTCAAACTGCTTGATACTCTAGATGTATTGTTGAAGAAAAAATGGAAAAAAAATAACTGAGCATTGTAAGTACAGTAAAACCTCTCTATAATGGCCACTAAACTGTGTTAATTAGTTGGTATTTAGGGCAGGCGGCTGCTTAAAGCAAGGTGAAAGTAAAACAGAACGCTCCTATAGGAGCGTTCTGTTTTACATTCATCTTGCTTTTAAGCAGCCACCTGCCTTTAAGACAAAATACTTGATGTGATTTAGTCGCCGTTATAGAGAGATTTTACCGTAGACAACAATTATTACGGACGATAAGTGTTTAGCGTGCAAAGTGTTAAGCCTTTACTCCATGTAGAATCATTTGGATGCATTTGCAAACAGAGCAGATCAATATCGGATGGTTCTTGTGTGAGCCGTCTATTCAGGGTCTGCATACAATTACGTATCGCTAATACCAACGCTCAAAAGAAGTGTACTTCGTGATCTTTAAAACAGGTGGTAGCTTAATGCAGGATGAAAGTTATGCAAAAGCCTCTATACGAGCTTTCTGCATTATTTTTGCCCTGCATTAAGCATTAACCTACTTTTACAAACTATTATGTTAATCAATTATGAGGTCGCATTAGCGAGACTTTACTGTATACATATCTTACTCTACACTATCATCTCCAAACTAAACCATTCCCCCAATAGGCTACTTTTAGATCCAATTTATTTGAAGAAATCTACCGAAAAGGAGCATTTACTAGAGAAAAGGAAACGTTTGGAATTGTGTAACTTTTAAACCATTGTGATAAACAAATATTTTATTTAACAATGTTCTATTTATCACAATGGTTTCCAAAAGTGACCCTTACAGCATCAAAGGCGTCAACATGAGGGATCCATCATTTCCTACATGTAATCCATGGGGTAAGGGGTTACAAGAATTGCCTGCTTTCCTGTGAGAACTCTAAGGAATTGTTACAATACGTCATAAATAGTGAGCAATGTGGATTTTATCATGTTCCTAATCTTTTCACCAACATGGAGCTTGCTTATTTGTGTGGCACTCGTTTTCTCAAAGAAATTGTTTATTAATTGTACCTCACCGCCTCTCCCATCTGGTCAATGTTGTAAAGGACTGGATATCTCAGTAACGGAGATAAGACGGTATAAAATGAAAGTTTATGTCTTGATAATACGCCGTACATGTGGAAATATTTATTTGTGCTTACTTTTCCCATACGACATCCCTTGTTTACAGGTCTCTAAAGTGCAGTTTTATTTTTGAATTAGATCCTTACGACTCCCGAAAATGTTATCTGCTTCAGCAATATCCTATCATCTTATTGTTATATAAAATTCACTAAGAATTTCTCAACCTCTGTCCTCGTTTAAAACAGACCGATTCCATGTAGAAGCATAGTTTCGTAATGCTGAAATTGATTCAAACTGCTTGCAGATTGTTGTGGCTGAATTTGCTTCTGTATAAAGCATAATATGGTAATCGCTCCGGCCCTCCCCACCGTATTTCACTGGACGCACGACTGGCTTATCAGGCAAACCAGGGTATATTGGAATATGACGCATAAGTAAAGACAATTATGGGTGGCATTTTTATGACGATTGCTTGTTAAATGTAACTAATATCTGATGAAATTACATTCCACAAGGCATGTCCATCATTTTTTATGTAAATTACTGCCAGCGATAGTTGTATGAAAGATAACCAAGGCGTTCCGAATGAACGGGGTTGATGCTCATCTAGCATATCCGGTTCCAAGGGAGAACTCGAATGATATTATTAGTAAGAAATAGAAATATGTTAAATATTATTACGAGAAAAGAGAGAGCGAGAGCGAGAGAGAGAGAGAGAGAGAGAGAGAGAGAGAGAGAGAGAGAGAGAGAGAGAGAGAGAGAGAGAGAGAGAGAGAGAGAGAGAGACAGACAGACAGACAGACAGACAGACAGACAGACAGACAGACAGACAGAGAGAGAGAGAGAGAGACAGACAGACAGACAGACAGACAGACAGACATACAGACAGACAGAGAGACAGACACACACAGACAGACAGACAGAGACAGACAGACAGACAGAGACAGAGAGATACAGAGAGACAGAGAGAGACAGAGAGACAGAGATATGAGAGATATGCATGGCAGACAGACAGGCAGACAGACATACACACCGACCGATACACAAGGCATGCAGCCAGACAGACAAACAGAGAAACAAACAGATCGAGATATATAGGACGCATAACGCATGATGAAAGAGAGATTCATGGAACACGCGCAAACACTGCGATAGCAAAATTCGCGCAGTGCGATTTTCCAATTTTCTATTAATGCAAGGGAGGTAACCTTTATCATAGACAATTACTTTTGGTATGAGGTTATTTCCCTTTTCAGTTCACTTTCCCATTTAACCTAGTCGGCTGTAGTGACTTCATTGGCAATCTCTTTTGCCCTGTCTTCCACTGTTGTCTGAGATGTTGCAAAACTCAAACCTGTTCATTCCTTGGTGTTATCTTCCCATTTCTTCCTTTTGTTGTTTCCTTAATTGTTCGGTGGAGAATTGTCTTGGCGAGGCCTGCTAAGCAGGAAACAGAACTATACCATCTCAACATCCTTTTCTTGACTATAATGAGAAACTCTTCATAGGGGTTAATCATTGCCCAAACCCGACAGCGGACCTCTTCATTGGTGATGTGATCCTTATAAGAGATGTTTAGGATCCTTCTGTAGCATCTCATCTCTAAGGATTGGATTTTTCTCTCCAATTCTGCTGTCAGGGTCCATGTCTCACAAGCATACAGGAATACATGTACTGAAACGACGAGAGGGCGCATAGGTCTCATCTGTGTGGAGTGAAATGTCCTTGTCCTTCCAAATGGTCTTTAGGTATCCAAGAGCAGCTACCGCTTCAGGTTTAGTCATGAGAGATCAGATGTACTTGAAGGCCTATACCGTCTCGAGCCTTTTTCTGCTGATCATTTTATCTCTGTCTTCAGTGGTGTTCCTCGCAAGCTTGGTATTCTCAGCACTTAACACAACCATCCCAAACAGTGGATACTTGGTTAAGGGATTGCATTAAGTCATTGAGGTCTTGCGAAGTTCCTGCTAATCCATCACATCATCTGCAAAACGCAGCTTTGAGATGGTTCTTCATCCAGTACTTACAGTTGTCGTAATTTTATCCAAAGCCTCACACTTGATTCACTCCAAGAACATGATGAAAAGGGTTGGTAAGGGTTGATGACAAAGGGTTGGTGACAAAGGGTTGGTGACAGAGGGTTGGTGACAAAGGGTTGGTGACAACGGGTTGGTGACAAAGGGTTGGTGACAAAAGGTTGGTGACAAAAGACATCCTTACCCGACTCCAGCAGTGTTTCTGAGCTACATAGGTGGCCATTGATGAGCACGTCACTGCAAGCTTTGCCATACAGCTGCTGAATTGACTTGATTAGATTCTCACTGACATTGCACTTGCCCATGCCCACGATGCTGCATGCCAGACTTTGTCTATATTTCTCTTGAAGTCGATAAAAACATGGTGTAGATATTGCTGGTGTTGCAGATATTTTTCATAGAGAATTCTGAGGTTAAATACTTGTTCTTAGGTGCGGCGGTTAGCTCTGAATCCTGCTTGTTCCTCAGCGATGATGTCTACTGCTTTTGGCTTCAGTCTATTCAATATGACTATAATGACTTTACTGGGATGGCTAATTAGGCGTATTGTCCAGTATTTCTGGCACTGGTGAAAGCCTTCGTTCTTAAGAAGTATTTTGACTAGCGATTATATCTATGGAGTGGGCCAGATCTCAATTTTCCATATTTTTGCAGGTTGTTGTCAGTACATCTATGATACGCTCACCACCCGCCTGTTCTAATTCAGCAATTATATTACCAACTCTCGATGCTTTTCCTTTTTTTCAATGCGTTAGTGGCCACTCTCACTTATTTTCTGAGGATTTGAAGATCTTAAGAGGCCGCTTCTTGGCAATTTAATACCACTTGTTCCCCTGATTTCCGATGGTTGTAGAGTTCACAGCAATATTCAGTCAATCTACTTAGGACGTTCTGTTTCTCCGTGAGATACTTCCCTGACTTGTCCTTGGCAATTGTTGTCTTTGCTTGCTCCTCTTTGGTAAGGTCTTTCACAAAAAGGTAAGCCTTTGTCTAGTCGTTTCTTGTCAGGCTGTACCAATCGTGCCACAGCAGATACATATCCAGTCATCTTAGGCCTCCTTTATCATCATCATCGCAATCCTCAAGTATGTCTGATGTGACCAAAGGCTTCTTAGTACATCGCATTTAACCAAGAATCTTCATAGCCATATCAATCATTCCATCATTGAATGCTGTTGTGAAAGAGAAGTGTCGATGTCCATCTCTTCAGCACCAAGAATGGTGAGGATGGGACAAGGGTAGCAATTTGCCACCTGTCTGCTTGGAATGCTTGCGATGTCATGATTTGTTTTAGGTTTTCGGTATCATATTTGATCCTGATGTGGTTAGGAGTTTTTTTTAGGATTTTAGGCGCAGTTTGAATGCCATCATTATCAAGTCGTGGTCGCTCTCTATGTCAGCTCCGGGGAAGCTTCTTTTTCTTGCGATATTGAAGCGGTTTTTGGCCAGGCTGTAGTCAGTGTGGTCGTGATGCTCCCCATCTGTACTGTGCAAGGTCAGTACCAGTTCATAGTGGGTGGCAAATCAAGGAGTACCCAGTCATTGGACGTTCCGTTGCAGTATAGTCAACATGTACCATCCCAGTTATCCTGTTCAACTTTTCAAAAATTTTGCATTTCAGTCTTTCTGTTCTATACGTTCGTCTTTCCGTGGGTCGATGAGTCTCTGGGGTTGTTGGTAGAAGTCGTCCACTTCTTCATCACTGTGTTCAATTGTTGGAGCGTACACTTGTATTGCCCCCTCTTTCTGTCTCTCTCCCTGTGTCTATCTCTCTCCTCTCTGTCTATCTCTCTCTCCCTTTCTCCCAGTCTCCTTGTCTGTATGTCTGTCCGTCCGTCCGTTTGTCTGTCTGTCTCTCTCCCCCCGCTCTCGCTCCCTTTGTCTATCTCTATCGGATATCCTCTCTCTATCTCTTTCCGACTCACTTTCTCTGTATGGCTGTCTGTCTCTATCTGCCTGTCTGTCTGCCTCTGTCTGTCGTCTGTCTGTCTGTTTCTCTCTCTGTGTTTCTCTCTCTCCCGCTCCCCCTCTCTCTCCCCTCTCTCTCTTTAAAATAAGTTCTGACATAAGCTCGTCGCTATTTTTGCCTTTAACTAAGCTTTCCAAAAGTGCAAGTGCGAGTAATTACCTTATTTTTAACCCGTCTCCTACAAAAACACCTGCTAGATAAGAATAAAATAAATGATTATTAGATGACGTTTATATCACAATTTAATCGATAAAACTTTTCATTTAATCCCGTCAACGCTGACTCTCCCGAGTGGAATAGCCCATTAATGTTTACCTACACAGTACTCTCTGTATAACAGGCTTAACCCATTACTGTTTAGTTATTTTGGAAAGTATCAACTTGGTGATAAACAGCTTGGATCCTGATGAGATGCAAAGTTATATATTGATCTAAGCTGTTTGCAAATGCCGATGAACGCGATAAGGAATAAGTATTGCCTAAGAATAACAGTCTGTCTGTGAATAACTGTCTTCTCAACTCAACTAAATTCAAATAATTGATTGCATTAAATACATATACATGTGCTTATAGCAAACCAATATATAGGCAGTAGACATGTTCAAATGGATTTACAAAGAGCTTAAAATAAAAATTAACATGAATTTTCTATTTGACTGTATTGGAATTGATTTAGCGTTTTCAACGTTTTGATATCGAAACTATTTGCTAATAAGATGAATTCCCTCTAATCCAAAATCTTAGTAAAGAAAACATTTAGTAAAGACGATTTTTTATCTGTTTTGGCAGGTGCTTGGGAGTACAGTAAAACCGCGCTAATGACCACCTAAAAGAGGTGTAATTTCGGGTGCTAGATGCAGGTGGCAGCTTATTGCAGGACAAAAGTAATGCAGAAAGCTCCTAGAGGAGCTTTCTGCATCACCTTTGTCCTGCATTAAGCAATCACCTGCTTATAAAGACACACATGTTTATTCATTAAGTGGTCGCATTAGAGGGGTTCTGTTGTATTCTCCTTTTGGGAGTTTTCTGTATGACTTTCATCCTGTATGTACCTGCCACTTGTCTTACAGACCTGCATTGATAAGAAGTTGAACGTGCGATTTAGAGGTTTTGTTTTACTTTTACTATGTCTCAAAAGCAATAAGAAGCATTGTGTTATATCAATTGTTGCTCATTTTGATATTATTTAAACAACCTGTGTAGGACCATATTGTCCTAGACCATATTTCACTCAGGTCTAAGAAACTTGTGAACAATGTCGACCTGAGAAGAAGGTGGTTGCGAGAAGAATATGACCACACATTTCTCATGTGAGAAGAAGCAATTATGAACTTGGAACAATGAATTCACACACGCATTTTCTTCAAATTAGATAGAACATGGTCTGCGGTCTCACTAACAACAAATGCAGTGGTGCGACGTTATGTTGCTCATGGCAGCGATGGATGAGCGACTGGTGACTGCGAGGGGTAGTAACAGCTGCGGGGATATTTAACCCTTTCCCTGCTCTGTGTTTATTCCAAATTATAATACCTAATGAATATTCATGGACAAAATAGTTATTATGAAATATGGAAGGTGCATGAGATATTGTAGCCTTTTTAGAAGGTAAAGAAACAGATCTTTCAAATCCCATTAGCAAACAGAGCAGACCCTGATCAGACGGCTCCTATAGGAGCCATTTGATCTGGGTCAACTCTGTTTACAAATGCGTGAAAACACGTTTATATGAAAGAAAGGGTTAACAAAGTCAGAGTACTCTTAGTACCATAGACATGACCCATATTTCAGTCAGATTGCAGTTAGAAGGCGAGGAGTCGTATACCCCAGCGGGCTAATACCACAAGGTGACGGGCCTAGAGCACTACAAAGTGAGGAGTCGTAAGCGGGCTAATACCACAAGGTGACGGGCCGATAGCAGTAGAAGGTGAGAAGTGTATGCAACTAGCGGGCTAATACCACAAGGTGTCAGGCCGATAGCAGTAGAAAGTGTGGAGTCGTATACCCTAGCGGGCTAATACTACAAGGTGACGGGCCGATAGCAGTAGAAGGTGAGAAGTGTATGCAACTAGCGGGCTAATATCACAAGGTGTCAGGTCGATAGCAGTAGAAAGTGAGGAGTCGTATACCCCAGCGGGCTAATACTACAAGGTGACGGGCCGATAGCAGTAGAATGTGAGAAGTGTATGCAACTAGCGGGCTAATATCACAAGGTGTCAGGTCGATAGCAGTAGAAAGTGAGGAGTCGTAAGCGGGCTAATACCACAAGGTGACGGGCCGATAGCAGTAGAAGGTGAGAAGTGTATGCAACTAGCGGGCTAATATCACAAGGTGTCAGGTCGATAGCAGTAGAAAGTGAGGAGTCGTATACCCCAGCGGGCTAATACTACAAGGTGACGGGCCGATAGCAGTAGAATGTGAGAAGTCAAATAGCCTGGTAGTTGGTAGCTTAAAACAGGTTTAAAGTTAAGCCGAATGCATATCAAAGCAATCCGTTTTACTTTTAACCAGCTTTAATTGGTAACCTGTGTGTAAACAGAGAAACAAGCCTTGGAGTAATGGGTTAAGTAGAATGTAATATAATTATGAAGAGATTATCAATAAACAATGAGACATTTCCTATATGCTAGCAGCTGGTAACTTAAAGCAGGCTTAAAGTAAAGTAAAATGAAGCATTCCGTTTTACTTTAAACCCGCTTTAAGCCTAAAAACAGGCTATGAATGAAATATGATTCTGATTATGAATAGATTTTGAATAAACAGTTGATTGAACAGACTGCATTGTTTTTTATTACCAATCAATACGATGTAATATGACTTTAAAGCTATATTGATTCATGCTTTTCTGATAATGACTGAAGGTTTTCCCGTCATTTCACGAAAAGACTGAAGTCAGACGTTTCTTGCAATCCCTAAGTCACAACGTTTGTGTTACCAATGATTATAATGTAATACATAAAGCTAAAGTCGATTTAGTCATTTCGTGAAATGGCTGGAGATGTTTTTCAGTCATTTCATGAAATGACTGAAACTTTTAGGCATATCGTGAAATGACTAAGTGAAACAGGCATTTCACGAAATTACTGAAAATTTCAGTCATTTCATGAAATGACTGATTACACAGATTGACTGTAACATATATACCCAGCGGGCTAATACCACAAGCTAACGGGCGGGTAGCAGTAGAAAGTGAGGAGTAGTGCCCCAGCGGGCTAATACCACAATGTAACGGACGGGTCGATATCAGTTGAAGAGTCGTATGTATGATACCCGTATGTATACCCCAGCGGGCAAATGCCACAAGGTAACGGACCCGATAGCAGTAGAAAGTGAGGGGTCGTATTTGCAAACAGAGCAGACTCAGAACAGGCGACTCGTATAGGAGCCGTCTGATCAGGTTCTGTACTTGTTGCTTCTGGATTGATGTGGATCTGATTCTACATTTTCTACCATTGAGAAAGATTCATAAACTATTATAAAAATTCAGTCATTTAGTATTCACGAGAGAAAGGGTTAAAAATTAAACACAAATTTATTAAGAGTAGATCTGCTTTAAGAAATGGAAGCTCTTGTGTAAATTGTGCATGTTACCACACACTCTACACCTGGTCAACACACTTCGTTGATAATCAACACTGTCATAGCGGTGTGTGCAATGTTGTCACAAACGGTTTAGCTCCTAATCTGACATACAGTATCACATGTTTAACCCTTTCGCTGCCAATGCCGGATCTGTGATTACCTATGCAAACAGTTTGGATCCAGATGAGACGCCTAGTAACTCGGCGTCTCATTAGGATCCAAACTGTTTGTTACTGTTACTATGTTTTTGAAACAAAAATGAAGAAAATCAAAAGAATGAAAATTTGTAGCAGACGACAAAGTTAGCAGACGACAGAGTTTGGCAGCGAAAGGGTTAAGCGGCCTTCAAAGAGAGGTTTAATTATGGGCTGTACTTATTGGCAGATGGTTGCTTAAGGCAGGTCAGACGTAATGCAAAAAGCTCCTATATGAGCTTTTTGCATTACTTTTCCCCTGAACTCGCTTGGGTTAAATTCCATAATTTTCAAAATATAAACTACAAGTAATACTTACATGTACAACTATTTGTTTCGGCACAACAGGTCTTACTTTTTATTTAGTCGTGTTGTGGATACAAGCTGACAGGCCGGCTTTAGCAAATACCCTTCTGTATTGGTTTTGATCGCTAAATACTTTACACTTTGCATGCTGAGTAGGTTTGGTCTGCAACAGTTGTCGCCTGCTTCAAATAAAAATTCTCTCATACCTTTGTAATAATATAGTGAAAGTGTCAACTAATTTGGATCCTGGTAAGACGCCGCATTATGTGGGGGTCTAATCTGGATCCAAACTGTTTGCATAGGTTTCGCCGCTGGCGTTCAGAATTAAGTATCGATCATAATCCTTGTACACATATCGATTTGTGTTATAAATATATTGTTACAAACTACCGTCACAGTATATCTTGTAGAAAAGAGGACTAATTGTTTCTTCACGATTACTTAAATGTGACAGAATTGGTAATGTTTTGATTAAATTTGAGTAAGTCATGGATCATTGATTCGGACGAACTATTTGATTTACAGAAGCGATCAAATATACATATATCTGTTTGTTAACTTGTCATATTCCCATGTGGTGTTTAAGGAAGGACGTATAACGAACAGAATTGTTAAATATTCGATAATACCGGCACACAACAGTGCAGCGAATTAACATGAGCATTTAAAACAACGGTAAGCGACTATGGTATCTATACTTTCTACGGCTAGTATTCGTTAAATGTATGTATACAATAAAACCTCTCTATAACGGTCACTAAATTGTTTTAATTAGTTGATATTTACGACAGGTGGTTGCTGAAAGCAAGGTGGAAGTCAAACAGAACGCTCCTATAGGAGCGTTCTGTTTTACTTTCACCTTGCTTTAAGCAGCCACCTGCCTTTAACACAAAAATACTTGATGTATTTTAGTGGCCGTTATAGAGAGGGTTTACTGTATGTATATGAAATTGTAATCTTATCGTTGGATTGGAATACGATTACCCTTTTACTCGTGCATTTGCAAACAGTGTACACTTAGATCAGACACTGTCTAGAGGACCCGACTATTCGGGGTCTGTCTTGTTGGCTTATGGAACATCTTAGATCTGATTCCGTATACTGCTTTGCATAGTTATGTGTTCACCTGTTTTATATAACAATATTTACTTAATGGTCACAATGGATGATGCCAATCATAAATAGTCATGTTGTGAGTAAAGGGTTAACATTTATTAATGCCACCCTTGGTTCACTTACACCAATGAAGTGTGTTCGAAGGGGAAAACTTTAAATACGAAATATGTTTTATTTCTACACATTTTATATACCGGTTCATCAATTTCTTCTTTAATGTTTGTGAAGGTTTTTCCGTCAATGCATTTAAAGTTTAACTTGTCGTACACGTTATCCTGTCAATGGGGTTGGCTCTTCACCAATAAACAAAATATCGACCAGTTTAACATGTATGGTGAATTATACGTTTTAACCTTTACTTTATGAATAATCATGTAAGAAATAATGACATCATGAATTCTAATTAGATTTTGTTTTATAATGACGCATGAACACAGGACTTTTTGGCCATGGCAGAAACTAAAGAATCATATAAATATATTATTTCATTAGCAAACATGACAGATCCTGACCAGACAGTTCCTATAGAAGCCGTCTAATCTGGGTCTACTCTGTTTGCATTTGCAAAGGCGTAGAAATGCGTATTTATGAAGTAAAGGGTTAAAAAAGAGTATGTTATAATGAAAAAATACTATTTAATTTAGACCCAATAAAATTGCTTCTTGATAGACGTAAGAGAAAACATGTATGAACTTTTTGATTTTTAACCTGATGTAAATGTACTTTTCCTGTAAGAAATAATGACATCATGAATATCAGTTCGATTTGCATATGAACGCAGAAATGTTTGGCCATAGCATAAACGGTAGAATCAGTTCTATATTATTTCATAAACAAACAGAATAGACTCTGGTCATGCATCTCTACTATATTGTCATTAATATGAAATAGGCACAGCCAATAAGCGAGCACAGCTGCCAAACGCATTCAACTAAATAAAGTGAAAGCAAAACACCAAATATATGGTGAAATTGATGATTTATACACCAGATATAGATGAAATTAGTAACAGCAATTATAACTCTCTAAAAGTAACAGAACAATAAACGAATACAGAACACCTTGATAAAAGTTGAAAGCGCAACTTCAAATAACAAACTTAAACCAACAATCTCTTACTTTTCTTTAATACATATCCAAGTCGTAAAGTGGTTGATAGATCTACTCTTGGTCCAAGACTGTGACATCTTATTGGTTGATGTTGTGTGTTTCAGACTTATACAAGTTGGTCATGCATCTCTACTATATTGTCATTATTATTACTGTATTATTATAATCATTTACCAGATTCCCCTCTCTGTCTGTCTGTCTGTCTGTCTGTCTGTCTGTCTGTCTGTGTCTGTGTCTGTGTCTGTGTCTGTGTCTGTGTCTGTGTCTGTGTCTGTGTCTGTGTCTGTCTGTCTGTGTCTGTCTGTGTCTGTCTGTGTCTGTCTCTGTCTGTCTGTCTGTCTCTGTCTGTCTCTGTCTGTCTCTGTCTGTCTCTATCTCTCTGTATCTCTGTCTCTGTATCCGTCTTTGTCAGTCTGTTTGATCTGTCTCTTTCTCTGTCTCTCTGTCTCTCTCTGTGTATCTCTCTGTCTCTCTCTGTCTCTCTCTGTCTCTCTCTGTGACTCTCTGACTCTTTTAATCTGACTTTCTCTCTCTGTGACTCTCTGTGTGTCTCTCTCTGTCTCTGTCTCTCTCTGTCTCTGTCTCTCTGTCTCTGTCTCTGTCTGTCTGTCTGTCTCTCTCTCTCTCTGTCTCCCTCTCTGTCTCACTGTCTCTCACTGTCTCTCTCTGTATCTCTCTCTCTCTGTCTCTCTCTCTGTGACTCTCTGACTCTTTGAATCTGACTTTCTCTCTCTCTGTGTGACTCTCTCTGTGTCTCTGTCTCTGTCTCTCTCTGTCTCTCTGTCTCTCTCTGTGTATCTCTCTGTGTCTGTCTGTTTGTCTGTCTGTCTGTATGTCTGTCTCTCTCTCTCTCGCTCTCTCTCTCTCTCTCTCTCTCTCTCTCTCTCTCTCTCTCTCTATCTATCTATCTATCTATCTATCTATCTATCTATCTATCTATCTATCTATCTATCTATCTATCTATCTATCTATCTATCTATCTATCTATCTATCAATCTATCTCTCCCCTGACGCTGCTTCACTTCCTCTTACGATGTCTCTATGTCACCGACTCTGTCTCTCTATCCCAACATTTATCTCTCTCTCTCTATATATATATATATCATTCTTAATTAGACATTTAATTTATTAGCGTTTTATATATTTACTTGTATGTTTACTTGTACTTATTACTTAATCAGTTATATAGAAGGAGGTTCACATAATGTTATCAGTCCTTATGTCGATTAGAGTGGACATACCATATAGCTTCACATTAGGATAAACAAACTTTATGGAACATTATTTTTGTAAAACTACTTCATTGAAATCGTGTCGTGTTTTAAATTATAATTTCGCCCATTTAAATCAGCAAAACATACCGGTTAGATGTATGGAAGATAGAGTGCAGATTTAGTAACGCTTAACCCTTCGCTTACTGAATTTTAAAATACATGTCTCCTTCTTTACCCATGCCCTGTTGTATAATTACATATATCTTCACTGTGTACACGTATTTCGCTGTGCAATCACTGCTGTGGAGTGCACTGGTTGCACAATCTACTTGTAAATAGTGCAGACCCTGATGAGACAGCTCCTGCAGGAGCTGTCTCATCTGGGTCTTCACTATTTGCAGGTAGGTATATTGACGTGAATAGCAAGCGAAGGGTTAATTCGAATGAAATATGCAGGCAAGAAATAAGGAATGTATGAAAATATAAATTAGTTGAATAACTATAATAGTGTAATGAACAAAGAAATGTTCACTCAGGCACAAAAAGAACATATTCTGATTAGACGACCCTTACATGAGTTGTATGTTCTAGGTCTACCCTGTTTGCCAAGGCGTCAAAAGTCGCTTCTTTCAGGTTAAGGATTAGTTCATACTAAGGCCGATATACACGACTGGTGAAGACTACTTTGAGACATAATTACAGTTGTATGCATTTCAATCTTAATCTGGAATTGCCCACCGTGACGACAGAACAAATTGATCACAGCTTAAACATGCTTATGAGAAAAATAATATGTGTAGTGAAACACATTTGCAAAGACTTTTGATCCAGACGAGACGCCACGTAACTTGACGTCTCATCAGGATCCAACCAGGATCTAATTGCTCGTTTAAAACTAATAAAGACGGAATTTTTTGCACACTTTAGTCAGCAAGCTTAAGGTTACGGACTAATTTTAAAACGAACTGGCAAGTATACAACAATTGCCACTTGAATTAAGGGTTTATCTTTGAACTGGCATACTAAAATGTACTAAAATGTACATTATATTACATAAAGTGTAGTATTTAAACACAAATTTTGACATTAAATAAAACAATACCTAACACAGATGCTGAGTGATAGCGCATTGATTAAGCCCTAAATCAAATATCCTGTTGTATTTCATTGAAATTATTGAAACAGCTCTAGCAAAACATTTATTTCGCCCAATTACATGTATGTAATTTTATTTCATATTGTGTTGTTTCTATAAAGGATCATAAACAAACAATGTAGATTCAGATCTGGTTCCATGCTTATATAACCTTTTAGTTGAGTCTGAGTTCGTTCTCAAGTTTTTGAGCCTTTGGTTCAAATCTTGCCAATCAAAAGCTTGAGAAAGAACCCAGACTCAACTAAAAAGCTTTATAAGCATGGACATATGCGCTCCTGGGGACACTCTGGTAAGGATCTGTAATGTTTGCATCTGAAGTAAAGGTCATATCGGCAAGGGACTCTTTGATATGACAATTAGATTAATATAACATACATACATATGGACGAGTTAATTAACCCTTTCCCTGTTCTGTATTTAGGCTAAATTTCAATACCTACTGAATATTCATTAACAAAATAGTTATAAAGAAACCTGGAAGGTGAAGTATTGTAGACATTTTAGGAAGTAAAGAAACAGATCTATCAAATTCTATTAGCAAACAGAGTAGACCCTGATCAGACGGCTCCTCTAGGAGCCGTCTGATCTGGGTCTACTCTGTTGGCAAATGCGTGAAAACACGTTTATATGAGGGAACGAGTTAAACATAAAGGATAAATGGGTTTACGTATAACGTTCATCATCTCCGCTATTAAGCGTAGACACATACAGTAAAAACCATCTAAACCTTATGTTAAATTTAGTATAAATATTGGTCTTGGAGACAGGTGGCAGCTTAATGCAGGATAAAAGTCATGTAGGAAGCTCCTCTATGAGATTTCTGGATGCTCTTCACCCTCCACTAAGCAGTCACCTGTCTAAAAGTATCTAAATTCTTCTCGACTAAAATTCCGGCTTAGAGGGGTTTACTGTAATTATTGAAAGAAAATGTAAATATTTGAAGTGAATGAATAAATACATACTGTGCATTTACCTGTGCTACCATCGACAGATCCATAATACAGTAGAACATATCTTAACCCTTTCCCTCATATAAACGTATTTTCACGCATTTGCAAACAGAGTAGACCCAGATCAGACGGCTCCTAGAGGAGCCGTCTGATCAGGGTCTACTCTGTTTGCTAGTGGAATTTGAAATATCTGTTTCTTTTCTTTCTGAAATGGCTACAAAGGTCCACCTTCCAGGTTTCATCATAACTATTTTCTCCATGAATATTCAGTAGGTATTGAAATTTGGCTTAATTACTGAACAGGGAAAGGGTTAAGCGACCATCAAAAAGAGGTCTAATTATGGTTCTGTAAGGCAGGTGGTAGCTTAATACGGGTCAGAAGTAATACAGAAAGCTCCTATAGGAGATGTCTGCATTACGTTTGTCCTGTATTCAGCAAGCGCCTGCTATTTAAGATCCCTGTATCCAATTAATATACGGTCGCTTAAGACAGGTTCTATTGTAGTCTGTTCAAACAGTACCTCGGCGTCTCATTGGAATCCAAACTATTTGACACTTATGTTTTGGTTTTGAAAAAGAATTAAGACAGTTCCTTTTGAAATCTGACTCAGACATACATGTTAACACAAAGAAATAATGGCAGCATGAATATCGATTCGATTATTAACCCTTCGCTTGCTATTCACGTCAATATACCTACCTGTAAATAGTGAAGACCCAGATGAGACAGCTCCTGCAAGAGCTGTCTCATCAGGGTCTGCACTATTTACAATTTGATTGTGCAACCAGTGCACTCCACAGCAGTGATTGCACAGCGCAATACTTGTACACAGTCAAGCTATATCTAATTATACAACAGGGCATGGGTAAAGAAGGAGAAATGTATTTTAAAATTCAGCAAGAGAAGGGTTAATTTGTTTCGTAATGGCTCATGGACATAGGGAATTTAGACCACGACAGAAACTGCAGAATCAGACCTTTACAAACAGAGCAGACCCAGATCAGACGACTCACACATGAACCGTCTGATCATGGCCTTCCCTGTTTGCTTTAAAATTCGTATCTATGGAGTAAAGGGTTCAATTTCCTTTAATATCTTGGACGCTGAAATTTCAAAGTGGAACGATTCATCCAGTGTGAAATGGTGTAATTCGATAGATGGTTTTGAATAACAAATAGGACAGACCCTGGCCAGAGGGCTTCTCTATGTGCCTTCTGATATATGGCTACACTTTTTTTGCAAATGCACGTGTCACGCATAAAAAATTGTATGAATTGTCGTCTGCTTCCGTTTTGGTGGAGAGTTTTCTTCAATTTTATCCAAACGAAATATAGAAATGTGTGTCATAGCTTGGATCTTGAAAAGACGACGAGGTTCTCTTCCTCTTTTCTGGTCTAAAGTATTGAAGGTTATCTTTTCACGCCTAAGTCAAACTGCATTGACCATTATAAAGAGGTCTAAATCTGGGCCTTTAAGTCAGATGGTAGCTTAATGCATGTCGAAAGTAACACAAAACTCTATTATTAGAACTTTCTGTATTACCTTTGCTATGAAGTTAGCGACCGCCTACATTTTAAGACTCCTATGTTCAATATATTAATAGTCGTTTTACCCTTTCCTTCATATAAACGTGTTTTCACGCATTTGCAAACAGAGTAGACCCAGATCAGACGGCTCCTATAGGAGCCGTCTGATCAGGGCCTGCTCTGTTTGCTGATGAAATTTGAAATATATGTATGTGTTTCTTTACTTTCTATAATGGCTACAATGTTCCACCTTCCATATTTCATTATAACAAATGTGTCCATGAATATTCATTATATTGAGATTTGGGATAAACATAGAACAAGGGAGAGGTTAAGTTAGGTGGTAGCTTACTGCAATTTGAAAGTAATGCAGAACGCTATTATTGAACCTTTCTGCATTACTTTCTTTGCCCTGAAATTAGCAACCGTCTGCTTTTAAGACCCCTACGTTCAATAAATTAATGGTCGCTTCAATCATGTTCTAATGTACAGGAAAGTTCGTGTCCTCACCGTGCTTAACAACCTTACTCCAGTTTGACAAATAAAATGTCTGCTCACAGTTGGACCTGGTGCAGTTTTTGACTACTTGTGATTCGTAAACTGTTGACCGAGTATCAGACAGCTTGAATTCTGATGAGATGGCGAGATACACAACGTCTCATCTGGATCCAAACTGTTTGCAAATGCGAGTAAGGTGTCGGCAAGCGGGATATGGGTGAAGATAAAACAATGTCTAACCTTTAAACCATTCCCATGCTCTATGTTTAATCCAAACTTCAGTAACTATTGAATAGTCATGGACAAAATAGTTATAATGAAATATGGAAGGCGAAATATTGTAGCCATTTTAGAAACTCAAGAAGCAGCTCTATAAAATTACATTAGCAAACAGAACATACCCTGATCAGACGGCTCTTGTAGGAGCCATCTGATCAGGGTCTTCTCTGTTTGCAAATGCGTAAAAACACGTTTATATGAGGGAAAGGGTAAAGTAGTCATTATAGATTTACTGCATGTGTCGCAAGATAATCGACTATAATTATCTTGAGTAAAATGTTTTATCAACTTAATGCTTAACTCCGTCAATCTACATGTACGAACTAATGGCATCACAAGGATGTCTTTTAATTAAAGTATATGAACATATAAACATTTAGCCATGATACAAACTGTAGACTTACTTCTATATAATGTCTTTAGCAAACAGAGCAGACCCTGATCTGAGTCTACACGGTTTGCAATGACAAAGAAAGACATATTTATGGACTAAAGGGTTTTAAGCTATACCCAGTGATAAGATTGACTCGTGAACGCTATACCAAAGAGACCCGAACTCAAACATACAATTGAAACCCTCTGAACCGAATCCATAGTAAAGGAAAAAAAAATAATTTTTTAATGCAAAGTGAAAGTCCTTTAGATGTTTTACTTTGCAGAAATCTCATTTTGGGAGCTTTCCTTGTATTAACACTTTCCCTCATATAAACGTGTTTTCACGCATCTGCAAACAGAGAAGACCCAGATCAGACGGCTCCTAGAGGAGCCGTCTGATCAGGGTCTGCTCTGTTTGCTAAAATAATTTGATAGATCTGTTTCTTTGCTTTCTAAAATGTCTACAATATTCCACCTTCCATATTTCTTTATAACTATTTTGTTAATAAATATTCCGTAGGTATTGAAATTTGTCTTAAATACAGAACAGGAAAAGGGTTAAGCTGATACATGTCTGAAAGATTAGCCTTGCTGCCACAGTAAATCTATGTTATGCTACCATTCAGTCATTGCACATAGTAAGAATCTTAAAATTAGGTGGTTGCTTAATGCAAGGCAAAAGTAATACAGAAAACATTACTCTCGACTTGCATTAAGCTAGCACATACCTTAAACACCCTGATTTGGATATTTTTAAATGGATGCTTAAGACAAGTTTTACAGTAATTTGATAGTCCCACTGAAGGCGGCATTACTGTACTTTTCTTTCTTTTGCAGGTGTGTACAGCTGAGTAGGAAAATGGGCTGTGGATCATCCACAACATCAGTCCAGGTGATAAAGTCCCCTGATCACGACCGCTCACGTAATGGGTCAGCAAAGCATGACAGGAGAATACACTCCGCAAAATCTAAAAGCAGTCGTTCTCCAAGTTACAGGTCACCTGACAAACGACCATCATCATCATCATCTTCATCCAGTGCAGAGTCACGTGACAAGAAAAGGAAAAGGAAAACAAAAGTTTCAGAAAATGAAAAAATAACTTCCGCAGGAAGTCGACGAAGCGTAAGAAGCGATAAACAGAGAACTGAACATACAGAGATCATTAAGTTTGACAATGACGAAAATGAGCAAAAAGAAGAAAGGCACAACGAAAGAATAATTTCGGCAGGAAGTCGACGAAGTGTTAGTAACGGTATACAGAGAAATGATCATACCGAGATCATTAAGTTTGACAACGACGAAAATGAGCAAACAGTAGAAACACACAAGGAGAAGGAAACCGACAACACTCTTGATAAAAACAATAAAACAACAGAAACTGACAACGGTGGTGTCTTTCTGACTGATCTGAAAGACATACGGGACACTGGCCTGATACAGAATAAACAAGAACAACATGAAACGGTGGCTAAAACCAAAGAAGAGCGGCGATCCAAAATGAACCTGGACGAGCTCGAGGACAAACTGATATCAGACATGCAGCTAGTGCCACTCGACATTTCTCAGAAAGAAGAGGAGCAAACAAACAAAACCTATACAATCGATGACATTGTGGAGCACAACAATGAGGTCGGCAAACGAGACTGGTTCATATATGCACGGAAAGTGTACAGTGTGGACAAACTGATTCCTGTTGTAAAGGTATGGCTTGTGTACAAAAAAATACGCTATATTGAGACTTGTTGTTATTTTGTTGTTTACATAACAGAACACAAATATAGGACCAGGCAACATAATGTAGTACGTTGCCACCAATAATGTTCTGGGCTTTGGTCTAATGGATATGTATCTGGTCTTGCAAACAGGCGGTCGTGGGTTCGAATCCCAGGCTATGCAGTTTTCTTTTTTTAAAACAAAAATGATTTGCTATTTGTAATCATCTTTTTAATTTTTAGTCGTTTTCAATTATATGTTAATATTTTGTTATTAATTATTATGTTATATTTATTGTTGTTTTGTATGGACAATTAGTTAATAAAAAAATATTGGCCATTGGTTAGAATCGAACTCGAGACCCGCCGCATGCAAGCCCAGATACATATCCATTGCACCACGTCAATTATTGTGAAGGGTTGTGGCTTGCGAAGTCCTTTAAAAATTAGGAAGCGCCATAGTCGTTTCGGTTTGTTTACATTAGAGTAGGTCATGTTTTGTTTCAAAATAAGTTGGTCCATCTGTATACATGTGCATACAGTAAAACCTCTCTATAACGGTCACTAAATTGTGTTAATTATTTGGTATTTTGGGCAGGTGGCTGTTTAAAGCAAGGTGAAAGTAAAACAGAACGCTCCTATAGGAGCGTTTTGTTTTACTTTCACCTTGCTTTAAGCACCCACCTGCCTTTAACACAATATACGTGATGTAATTTAGTGGTCGTTATAGAGAGGTTTTACTGTATATGCTCAACTGTAAAAGCAGTCTCATTTTGACCTTAGCAATTTATTTCTCACATACAGTAAAACGTGTACAACGACCACTGAATGTATTGTCATAGCGGTCTTTAGAAACAGGTGATTGCTTAATGCCGGATAAAATCAATGCACAATTTTCATCCCACATTAAGCTTTCGTATGGCTTAACCCTTTGCTTTATAAATGCACTTTCTGTGCCTATGCAAACAGATCAGGGTCCATGCTTATAAAGCTTTTAGTTGAGTCTGAGTTTCGTTCTCAAGCTTTTGATTGGTCAGATTTGAGTTCTCAAGCTTTTGATTGGTTAGATTTGAGCCAAAGGCTCAAATCTGACCAATCAAAAACTTGAGAACGAACTCAGACTCAACTAAAAGTTTTATAAGCATGGACCCTGACCCAGACCAGACGCTTCCTACAGGGACAGTCTGATCAGAGTATGTTCTGTTTGCTTATGGAATGATATACAGTAAAACTTCGATTATCCGAACACTAAAATACGTATTATTATCGCTCTTTAAGACAGGTGGCAGCTTAATGCATGGTGAAAGTCATGCAGAAAGCTCCTCTAGAGCTTTCTGCATGACTTTCACCATGCATTAAGCAGCCACCTGCCTAAAAGGGTCTAAATTCTTCTATAACGAAAATTCGAATAATCGAGGTTTTACTGTATATCTGATACGACAGTTTCTGCTTTGGCAAAAATTTACGTTTTAGTAAACATTTAAAAACTTAATCTAATTAATATTCATAAATATTCATTGTGTCATTTTTTCTTACATGAATATTCATGGAGTAAAGGGTTAAAACTCTGAAAAATATCTCTTCCGTGTGGTCCTTATATAGAGAGGTATAAGTGTACCATTGCCGAACTCTTTCACTGCCGTATGCATACATTGATGGCAGTAAACCAGTAAGCCATAATTATACATATGTATTGGCTGTTTGTTACTTATGTTAACCCTTCTCTTGCAGAATCTTTTTATGCATTTCTTCTTCTTTACCCATGCCCTGTTGTATAATTACATATATCATCACTGTGTACAAGTATATCGCTATGCAATCACTGATGTGGAGTGCCTCGGTTGCACAATCCACTTGTAAATAGTGCAGACCCTGATGAGACAGCTCCTGCAGGAGCTGTCTCATCTGGGTCTTCACTATTTACAGGTAGGTATATTGACGTGACTAGCAAGCGAACGGTTTTGTTAAGGAGCTATGGATAGGATGTGTACTGGTCTATCAAATTATCTCGGTTCTCTCTGCTCGAGGCGATTCTAATGAATTGTAGAATTATAAAATGAATTCTAAAGATCTTGTTTGGCAATTTTTTTAACATTTTCCTCCATAAATACAACTGTTTACGACCTTGCAGACCGAGTAGACCCAGATCAGGATTTCCTCTGTTTGCTTATGAAATATTATATATAATTGTACAATTTCTGCCATGACCGACTATTCTTATGTTCAAGTGCCACCATGACAATAATCTAATTAATATTTATGATGTCATTTTTCTGATAGGAATGTCCATGAAGTAAACGGTTTATTAGATTCTTATAGCTTCTTATTTTAAACCCTGTGAGAATAATCCAATATACAACGTGAACAGAACTGTTATTATCTCTGTTTTGTTTCTAGGAGAGAATGGCACTGTTTATTGAACGTTTAATCGTGAATTGCAAAGAGGATGGTTTTGGACCCCTGTACTACAGAGAGGAACTCATGGGGATATCGGCAGACGAAGATGAGACAGTAAGTAAATAACACGAATTCACATTACAACATGTCTGAATCAGCCATCAAAAGAGGTCTAATAATGGGTCTGTAGGGCAGATGGTAGCTTAATGTAGGTCAAACGTAATGCAGAAAGCTCTTATATGAGCTTTCTGCATTACTTTTGTCATGCATTAAGCAACCACCTTTTTGAAGAATTCCACGTTGAATGCATGCATGACCGTTTAGGTTCTACAGTATATCATTGAAGCAATGTCGTACTGATTCTGAGTCAATCCACATACTATGTTCTTGACAAGTTGATACCCACTATAAATATGCAAACCTTCAAATAACAATGATGAGCAGGGATGGGCGTGTTCTTACATTTTCGTATGAACTCAACCAACTTTGGCAATATCAATTCAATATTCCAATTCGAAATATCTAGTTTCGACTAAGTTACTTAGACATATGAATAAGGTAAAAACCTCTAAACTGGAATTCTAGTAAGAAAAACGTTTAGATATTTTAGGAAGATGACTGCTTTATGCAGGGGGAAAGGCATATAGAAAGCTCCTTTGCGCGCACACACGCACACGCGCGCACAACACACACGCACAACACACAGAACGGACACGTGCACATGTACACACACAGACACAGAAACAGAAACAGACAAATACACAGAGACACATACACATATGCAGAGAGAGAGAGAGGGGGGAAAAGAGAGAAAGAGGGGGAGAGACACACCCAGCAACACGTACTCACCCACCCACACGCACTCCGACCCACACGCACCCCACCCACCCCCACCCACACACAGACACAGACCCCCCCCCCCTCCAACACACAAACACACATACCATTGATTTGCTTCATTGTTTTCACATCGTTTTCTCTAATGCTACTGTATTGATTTTCAGATGATTGAACAAACCAAATCAACGACAATCGAGAAGATTACCACCTTTAAGAATGCAAATTACCCAATATACGTTGCTCGTGCTTACGGTGTGACCAGAAAAGATCTGAAGAAAGTTCTCAGTTTGTGTTTCATAGGCAACGTTGTTGAGATAGAGCACTATGAAATGATTCGGAGACAGAAACAAAGCGTTGAAAATACGATTGAAGAACTCGATAAGGATACAGGTGAATATATAACCGATGCCAAAGAACAGTTAAATAGATGGCTTCAGGAATACCCTAACGTACAAACAAAAAATGAACCGCCAAAAACAGGAAAGGATCCCAACGAACAGACGTTTCCCTTACCTCAAGCAATACTTTTCGATCCTCTCATTTTGAGGAAGTGGATTGAGGACAGGGAATTGTTTGAAACCGAAATCACTGGTGATGTATGGAATGTCACTGAGCTGTTGAACGAAGATATAGGGGATTGTAATGAGGAATTTGCCAAAATAGTGAAAAATCGTATAGATGAGAGCATTCCGGACTTTGATATGACAATTGAAGGAGAGGCTGCATGGGACGTAATTGAAATCGGTATTTTGAAAAACGACAAAACCACCGAAGAGCAAGAAAGGATATGGGCACTAAGAGAGAAAAGGACGAATTTGAACGATCCGGAATGGATGGAAAAGCGCAGAGCTCATATAGGAGATTTGTTTGTTGCAAGACACGAAATGGATCCAAATATTATGGCACCTTTTCTTTCATTTGCTGAGAATCTAGAACGATCATGGAATGAGTTTCTTGAGCTATGTGAAAAGGACTTCGTTCCACCAAAGCGGATAGCCTCAGGAAATAAGAAAGGGAATGATTCAGGGAAGAGAAGAAAATCAGTAGAGAGCAACACCGGCAATGACAACAAGAATAAGAATGGTGATGAAAATGGCCAAATTTTCGAATCGATTGACAACACAAATGAAAATAAAAACAACGACCAACTTGTTGTGACAGAAACAACAGTTGAAATAAACGATGACCAAGATGAAAAATGCACTTTCATGACTTCGACCAATGTGATCGATTGGGAAAATGACACTGATAATCTTGATAATAACCTCTTGAATTTAGATAATGATCCAAACCATCCCGATACCAACGTGTTGTGTATGGAAGATGACAAACCAGACCCCGATCACAATGTTCTAAAGATTGAAGATGAAAATCTAGGCCCCGGCAATAATGTCTTGAAATTGGAGGAAAAGAAAGCAGAATCTGAAAATAATATGTTGAAATTGGATAGAGAAAATAGCATCGATAAAGGCGACAGGATGGAGATTGAGAGTCGCGTATCTCGAGAAAAGAGTGGAACATCCACTGGGTCATCTAAAAGTTCGAGTAAGTCTCCCGGGATGGAGACGATGGACAGTGGACTAGACCTTGACCATCCTGGACACAGCGACTTAACTGCGAACAACACCAGAGACAGCCATCCTAATGGGGATCAGAATAACGAGTATGATTTTGATAAGTTCGAATAATGAGAGAAGTGTGACTCTATTGTGTTCTGTCTGACAAACCTGGCTATTCTTTAAGCCTGTCATACAGAGTGTACTGTATAGGTAAACATTAATGGGCTATTCCACTCGGCAAAGTCAGCGTTGGCGGGATGAAATGAAAAGTGTTATCGAATTAACCTTTTCCATCATATCAATGCATTTTCACGCATTTGCAAACATAGTGGGCTCATACCAGACGTCTTCTGTAGGAGCCGTCTGATCAGGGTCTTCTCTGTTTGCTTTTGACATGATATAGATCTGATTCTGCAATTTTTGTCAAAGTTAAACATGTCCTTGAAAAAATTACACTATGAAAATTCAGCCAATACATATTAATGATGTCAGTATTTCTTACGTGAATACTGAACAGAGAAATGATTAACCATTAACCCTTCGCTTGCTGAATTTTAAAATACATTTCTCCTTCTTTACCCATGCCCTGTTGTATAATTACATATATATTCACTGTGTACAAGTATTCCGCTGTGCAATCACTGCTGTGGAGTGCCTCGGTTGCACATTCAACTTGTAAATAGTGCAGACCCTGATGAGACAGCTCCTGCAGGAGCTGTCACATCTGGGTCTTCACTATTTACAGGTAGGTATATTGACGTGGATAGCAAGCGAAGGGTTAAACTGACTGATATGAAATGCATTACTATGTTGCAACAAGTTATTCTCAATCAAATTTCAGATTAGATACAAAGAAAGAGTAACACTGCGAATTGTAAAACGTTCTCTGTCAGTTGAATATTTATATAAGAAACGCTGACATCATGACTATTTGATACCTGTTGGTTTATAATGGTATACGTACATGGGATGTTTTAGTATTGATAAAACCTCTATAGGATATAATTTATTATAGTTTCATAAGCAAGCTGAGTAAACCCTGACCAGTCGACTCTTACATGGGTCGTTGATCTGGGTCTACTCTGTTTGAAAAGGGTCAAACTGCGTGTTTATCGGATAAAGGGTTCTGATAATTCTTGTCAATCGTTCTGTAGACTGCAATGATGCTACGATCCCTTCAATGTGTAACACATTTTAAATTGCTCGATCTCTTTGAAAGCGATTGAACTAGGATTGAACGAACCCTAAATGGTTGGGTAAAAACACACACGCTGAAAACATGTTTGTATTTGCCTGTTTTAACTTCTTCTAAACTTGTCTTCGAAGTATACGTACAGTAAAACTTCTTTTAACCAGACTTTTAAATGTGCATGTATATCCATCTTTAAGCCATTCCCTCACTCGCCTTATGGCGTAAAAGTCAGCTTTAGGAAACATTGTGATAAATAGAGCATTTGCTCCATAGGAGCAAATGCTCTATTTATCACAATGGTTCCAAAACTATACAATTGTTAGATATGTGTACATTGAGCATTCCGTTATTTGAATAAAAACTTGTTCACATTGTTTGAAAGTTTATTTTTTGATATTTGTTTTCACTGTTTATTGTTAATACCGGGAATAAAATTCTGAATCATGTCAAAAGTTTTCATTATTTACATCTACATACATATTGTATGCAAATGACGTGGCCAGGTTATTAATTAGTCCCTTTCCTTATTAATATTTATGGAAGACATCCTGACTTGATGAATATCACAAAGCTACAGATAATGGTGCGTACACAAATACTAAAATCGTCATTTCTCCACCAAACCCTATGTTGCGACCACTCTTTAGAATCGTCTCGAAGAGTGGTCACGACACGAGGTTTGGTGGAGAAATAAAGAAGTTATTTTTGAAGATGTTTTAATTTACGCACCTTATCTGGACCTCTGATATCAATTAGCTGATTTGAGTTTTGATAGTTGCGTTATGAATAAGGGAATCATACAGGAGCCGTCTGATCTGACTCTACTCTGTTTGCAAAGGCGTTAAAAGACATTTTATAACACGTGTGGGTTTTAAAATATGTTCAATCAATTAAACATACGTACAAAAGCAATATTTTTGTCTTAAGACACGGAGCGCGTTGGATTTGTAGGGATACCCCGCTGTTGTCTTGGACTGTAATGATTATGCTTATATCGTTAATTTCATCTTGGTTAACTACGTGTGACAGCGTAATATACGTTACCCATTTCGCTGCCGACCTCAATTCTGTGATGATCTTTGCAAACATTTTGGAACCAGATGAGACGCCGTGTTACGCGGCGTCTCATCAGGGTCCACACTATTTAATGATGTGGTTATATTTTTCTGAAACAAACAGGAAGAAAATGAAAAAATAAAAATTGTACATGACGATAAATTTTGCCAACGACAATATTTGGCAGCAAAAGAGTTAACCCTCAGCTTCACTTGCCGCGATCCAGTCGACTTGGGCTAACATTACTCATCTATCTGTTTTGTTTACGTTTCAGTCAGCAACTGTTGCCCCTGTCAATCATACATGTTCATTTTATGCTTATTTCACCATTTGTTAGCACTTGTGAAGCGTTATTAATAGTCTTAACCATCTCTGTGCTGTTAGCTACCAGAGTAGCATTTTTAAACCGCGTAATTCCAGATCAGATTCCGAAATACAGGGTATCTTAACCACCTTGATATAGTGTGTAACTAGTATTATGTTATTTATTAAAAAATAAATGGAAATGACACCATTAACGCTGCAACCGACACCCAGCACGCGCTGTCGAAAAACTGTACAGCACGTGAAAGAGCAGGCAGTTCTTTCTCACAGTAGGGGGCGGTCTGGCAGCGTTGATGAGAATTTTTTTGCTTTACCTGGACAAAGTTAAACGCATTAATAACTTTGTTAAACATGGGAACATATTAACTCGATACGATGATTCAGGGATGAAGGAATGCATGGGAACAAAGAGTGTCGGGAGGAAGAAAGAAGAAACAGCGCGTTCGCCACGTGCTCACAAGAGACGTCAACCTACCTTTGTCTGTATGCTAAATATTTTTCATCCAATCATATCTATTATTTAAACATTTACCCGATAGATATTTATGTAAGAAATAGACACATCGTGAATGTTAATGAGCTGAATTTATGTCAGAAATAATGACGTCGCGAATATTAATAAGCTGATTTTTAAATAATGGAATGTGAACTCAAGAATCATTTTGGTTGCGACAGGAGCCATCTGACCAGGGCCTACTCTGTTTGAAAAGTATTATGTACCTCTATCGGTTAACCCTTTCCTTCATATAAACGTGTGTTATGCATTTGCAAACAGAGTAGACTCAGATCAGAATGAGCCGTCTGATCAGGATCTGCTCTATTTGCTAATGAAATTTGAAATACCTGTTTCTTTACTTTCTAAAATGGCTACAATGCGCCATCTTCCATATTTCAATATTACTATTTTGTCCATGAATAATCAGTAGGTATAGAAATTTGGAATAAAACATAGAACAGGGAAAGGGTTAAATGTTTAAACAAAACAGCCACTGTTTCGGGTGATAAATGTCAGTGGTTGCTCAGTGCAAAGCAAATGTAAGAAATAAGGCTTTCACTTTTATTGAGTTACCTGGTTTAACCATTTACCTCATATTGACGACGTTTGACGACTCTGTAAAAGTCACTTTGTGAAACCATTGTGATAAATAGAGCATTTGCTCCTGTAGGAGCAAATGCTCTATTTATCACAATGGTTTCAAACTACAAAATATTAATTGTTTCCTTTTTTCTAGTTAATGCTCCTTTTCGTTATATTTATTCAAAGAGGTTGTATCTAGAAATAGCCTATGAGGTAATGGGTTAATCATTTACCTGATGAATATTTATAAAACAAATTAATGACGTCATTAATACATGTACCTATAAGCCTGATATTTAGTATATACATTGGTACATAGACACAGGAGTTTGTTTACCTTTGTGGAGACATTAGAATTAGATTTATATAATTCCGCACGCAAACCGAACAGATCCTGATCAGACAGCTCCTCTAAGACCCGTCTGATCTGATCTGATCTGCGTGTACTCTGATTGCAAAACAGTTTGAAAAGGTAAAGAGGACAAGGGCTATAAAGAGTGATTGTAATTGTTCGCTGTAGATACTTATAGAGTGATTGTAATTGTTCACTGTAGATACTTGTAGAGTGATTGTAATTGTTCACTGTAGATACTTGTAGAGTGATTGTAATTGTTTGCTGTAGATACTTGTAGAGTGATTGTAATTGTTCGCTGTAGATACTTGTAGAGTGATTGTAATTGTTCACTGTAGATACTTGTAGAGTGATTGTAATTGTTTGCTGTAGATACTTGTAGAGTGATTGTAATTGTTCGCTGTAGATACTTGTAGAGTAATTGTAATTGTTCACTGTAGATACTTGTAGAGTGATTGTAATTGTTTGCTGTAGATACTTGTAGAGTGATTGTAATTGTTCGCTGTAGATACTTGTAGAGTGATTGTAATTGTTCACTGTAGATACTTGTAGAGTGATTGTAATTGTTCACTGTAGATACTTGTAAACTGATTGTAATTGTTCGCTGTAGATACTTGTAGAGTGATTGTAATTGTTTGCTGTAGATACTTGTAGAGTGATTGTAATTGTTCGCTGTAGATACTTGTAGAGTGATTGTAATTGTTCGCTGTAGATACTTGTAGAGTGATTGTAATTGTTCGCTGTAGATACTTGTAGAGTGATTGTAATTGTTTGCTGTAGATACTTGTAGAGTGATTGTAATTGTTCGCTGTAGATACTTGTAGAGTGATTGTAATTGTTCGCTGTAGATACTTATAGAGTGATTGTAATTGTTCGCTGTAGATACTCGTAGAGTGATTGTAACTGTTCGCTGTAGATACTCGCAGAGTGATTGTAATTGTTCGCTGTAGATACTCGTAGAATGATTGTAATTGTTTGCTGTAGATACTTGTAGAGTGATTGTAATTGTTTGCTGTAGATACTTGTAGAGTGATTGTAATTGTTTGCTGTAGATACTTTTAGAGTGATTGTAATTGTTCGCTGTAGATACTTGTAGAGTGATTGTAATTGTTCGCTGTAGATACTTGTAGAGTGATTGTAATTGTTCACTGTAGATACTTGTAGAGTGATTGTAATTGTTCGCTGTAGATACTTGTAGAGTGATTGTAATTGTTTGCTGTAGATACTTGTAGAGTGATTGTAATTGTTTGCTGTAGATACTTGTAGAGTGATTGTAATTTTTCGCTGTATATACTTGTAGAGTGATTGTAATTGTTCGCTGTAGATACGTGTAGAGTGATTGTAATTGTTTGCTGTAGATACTTGTAGAGTGATTGTAATTGTTTGCTGTAGATACTTGCAGTAGTGTCTTTTTAACCCTTTACTCCATAAATACGCCTTTCTACGAATTTGCAATCAGAGTAGACACAGATCAGAGTGCTCCTGTAGGAGCCATCTGATCAGGGTCTGCTATGTTTGCTTATGGCACACAATTTAGGTATGATTCTATAGTTTCTAGTATGGTTCAAACCACCAGTGTTCATATGCTATTATAGCAATTAATCTGATTAATATTCATGATATCATGTTTTTCTTGCATGAATATTCATAGAGTTAAGGGTTAATTCAAAACACAAATTACGAAAAGATCTCAACAAACCAACAGACCAACAATAACATATAATCATTTTTAACGATGGCGCCAAATAATTACACCATACCTCGTCTAGTTGATTAGCTAATTTATAATGTTAATCTAACATTGTTTACTACAACAAAACATCACTAATCCGAAGAAATTGTTTTAACCTTTCGGGAAGGAGGCTTCTTAATTCAGCGTGAACGTCATGCAGAAAGTTCTCAGAGGAACTGTCTACATGTCTTTTACCTGTCATCCTGTATTACGCAGTCACCTGTCTTAAAGACCAATACCGATACTCATGAGAATGTCCAGATTATCCAGGTTTACTGTATTCTCGAGAAATTCACGAGGGTAACAAACAGCCAGATGAGCCATCTATTTGCGTTTCTAAATTCTTTAAACACACTGAATTATTAAATCAAACCAGATGTGGATAGGTGTACAGCTCTTACAAAATGGGCAAATTAAAACCATTTGTAGTCAATGGTTTATTTATGTAATTACGTCAGCTGATAAGCATGCCAATTTATTGCCGTGCATTTAATCCTGGGCGGTTATAATGACTTTGATGAAGGAATTTACACCCTGGGAATATATCGCACGGAAGTTCGCGGAATTCCAGTCCGGATAGACATGCTGTGTTCTAAGAAAAATGGCCATTTTTCAAATTGTGGGCTCTTCAATGAGGCAAACTTTTTCTATTATTTTCATGACCCCTACTTGCTACTATTTTGACATACACCTTTAAAATGTTCACTGTCCGAAATGAGAATTCGGCAATCGTTTCCCAACATTGAATCATGTATTTAAATTATTCATAATGCAAACGATATATCATGTATCAATTTCAGTCTATATCTGAATAAATTATTGTATAAAAATAAAAACATTTATATAGTTGTAAACAGTTTTTGAAGCATACAACATCGGTGATATATCTACATGGCGTAGATGCACGTGGAGTGGGTGGGACGAAATCAATAAACAAGCATGGCGGGAATTCTTTTACCGAAACTATGAAGGCGCAGAAATGTGAGCGAGCAAGGGAAAGTTTCGATTCTTGCGGGTCTTATGTAAAGTTTTATTCATTAAATTATATGTGCTCACCAGGTTGCGCTACTGAAGGTCGCGCTTAAAAGCATTTGGATTAAATAAGCATTACATTTAACGAGTAAACCAGAGCGCCACAGTAGCCAACGTGTACAGAACTTCAATAGGACAGTTTTTATTCCATATTTTAATGAGCTTAAAATTAAGCCCGCCTTTGTTACGTTATATATCCTTCACAACGTCAAGAAGTGTCGGAAGCTTAACATTTATAAATGTACAGTAGACGCTGTCCTAAGCGGCCTTTGATTTATTGAACATAAGAGTGTTAAAAAGCAACTGACTGCTTAATGCAAAGCAAAAGCAATGCAGAAAGCTCAAACAGGAGCTTTTTGCATTACTTTTGACCTGCATTAAGCTACCACCTGCCTTACACACCCATGATTAGACCTCTTCAGAGGGCATTATATGCAAAGATGATGGTCTGAGAATCGAAAATGTTTAGCAATTAATCCTTACATCCGCTTTAAAGATAATGGCTGCACAAATTTGGATATAGTGCAAATTTGACTCCAGTAAAACCTCTCTATAACGGCCACTAAATCGTGTTAATTAGTTGGTATTTATGGCAGGTGGCTGCTTAAAGCAAGGTGAAAGTAAAACAGAACGCTCCTATAGGAGTGTTCTGTTTTACTTTCACCTTGCTTTAAGCAGTCACCTGCCTTTAACACAAAATACTTGATATACTTTAGTGGCCGTTATAGTGAGGTTTTATTGTACTTTCGATTCTATCACGCTTTTGAGAAACTATTGACCGAATGTCAGGCAGTTTGGATCCTGATGAGATGTCGAGTCACTCGGTGTCTCATCTGGATTCAAGTTGTTTGCAGATACGAATCAGGTAATAGTCAGAAAAAGTCAGATATCGGGATCCAAGTACGTGATCCATCTTTGATACATATATCGACATTATGAAACCTCAGCCAGTTAAAGATTAATTCAGTAACCTATATCAATAGACCATCTTTTCCAAGACGAAATATCTTCTGCCATAAAATGAACAACAGGACAGCAACAAAAACTCTCATCTCTGGCAGAGTCGTGATAAAAGCTTTTTGCCAATTATGATAAAACAAATCTTTGATAAAATCTTCGAGAGAGGATAGGGGTCGTATGACGGGCGAATAATGCTATCTCAGAGGCATATCTCTAGGACGTTTTTGTCTGTTAATATAACGCCTTACCGTGCAAAATGGAAAACTTGTATCATTAACACTCAACTCGCTGTGAAACAAAATAGAGTTTGCTAAAATTTGGATCTGGTGCAATTTTAACTACTTCCGATTCCAACAAGCATTTGAGAATGTACTGAACGAGTGTCAGACAGTTTGGATCCTGATTAGACATAGAGTTACACGTGCCAATATGTCCAGTGAGCGAATTGAGGGTATGATTTGATTCATTTGCCATGAGGGGTATATTATAACTACATTGTATATTATTGTATCATATTGTAGTATAATTCATATTCTAATAATAATAATAAACGTTTTTCCAATACCTGTAACTTTCGTTCTGCATTAAGCTACCACCTGTCTTAAAGCTCCCAGAATATTCATATATTTTGAGTGGTCGTTATAAACATGTTTTACTGTACTCAGTACAGTCCACACTTACTACACTCAATGCAGTCCACAATGCTGTACTCAATGCAGTCCCTACTACTGTACTCAATATAGTCCACGCTACTGTACTCAATGCAGCCCACACTACTGTACTCAGTGCAGTCCACACTTCTATACTCAATGCAGTCCATACTACTGTACACAATGCAGTCCACTACTATACTCAATGCAGTCCACACTACTGTACTCAATGCAGTCCACACTAACTTTACTCAATGCAGTCCACACTACTGTACTCAATGCAGTACACACTTACTTTACTCAATGCAGTCCACACTTACTTTACTCAATGCAGTTCTCACTACTGTACTCAATGCAGTCCACACTACTATATACTCAATGCAGTCCACACTTACTTTACTCAATGCAGTCCTCACTACTGTACTCAATGCAGTCCACACTACTATATACTCATTGCAGCCCACACTACTGTACTCAATGCAGTCCACACTAACTATATTCAATACAGTCCACACTACTGTACTCAATGCAATCCACACTACTGTACTCAATGCAGTCCACATCACTGTACTCAATGCAGTCCACACACTACTCTACTCAATGCAGTCCACATTACTCTACTTTATGCAGTCCACACTACTGCATACGTCTTACTAAACACAAGAATGCACAGCAGTGCGTCATAACATTGTATGTAGTAAAAACCCCACTAAACCGGAATTCTGGAAGAGAAGAATTTCGATACGTTTAGGCAGATGGCTCCTGGAGGAGCTTTCTGCATAACGTCCACCCTGTATTAAGCTGCCACCTGACTCCAATACCGATATTTATACTAAATTCAACGTCCGATATTGAGAGAGTTTGCTGTATTATTGGCTTGTTTCTACATAGTGTCGCTAAGGATGGAACTATTCAAATAGTGTAGACCTAGATCATAAAGTCCCTTTCAGGGTTTGAATTATAAATTATTTTCCAAAGGTCATGTGAACAAAGGAATTCCTGCAGGAACGAGGGATAACCCTCAAAATTAGACTTAAATTTGTTTATAAAACATATTTTGGCAAGTGCCTTCTCAACACATGAGGTTGAAATGGGTTAATACAGAAGAGTCTAGCTTAAAACGACCACTTGATTTATTAACCCTTTCCCTCATAGGCTATTTTAGACCCAACCTCTTTGAATGAATCTACCCAAATGGAGCATTAACTAGAAAAAAGGATTTTGTTTAGAATTTTGTAGTTTGAAACCATTGTGAAAAATAGAGCATTTGCTTCTATAGGAGCAAATGCTCTATTTATCACAATGATTTCAGGAAGTGGTTATTACAGAGGCGTAGAAATGCGTATTTATGGAGGAAAGGGTTAACATGGGAGTCTTTAAAAGCAAGTGATTGTTTAATGAATAAATCAAATTACAAGAACCGTCTGGTTTGGGTCTACTCTATCCGCAAAGCGTAAAAAATTCGCATCTATGTGGTAAAGGTTTAAACGATAGAAAGAGTTTCTTTACCCAGAGAAGAAGAACATGAAATAAAGCATTGCTTGTCTGAAAATTGGAGCTGCTCAAATATGTATCTCGTGAAATGTGCACTACTTCCGTAATCTTTTGAGCGCCTATTGACCTATTGTCAAACAGCTTGAGTCCTGGTGGAACGTCGAGATATTCGATGTCCTATCTGGATCCAAACTGTGTGTAAATGCGGGCCAGGTCGCGGATAGCGGACAAAGGGTTAAGTATTTCCATGTCCGTTTCTGATACAATTGATTCCGTGGAAAATATAAACATTTCTTGTTATTTTCTCAGGCATATTTCGCTACAAACCCTAGCTGGTGTTTATTTGTTTAGGGACGCCGTGTTTATCGCTTTCCTGACAGACAATTTCGCCTTTCATCCTGCCTAGCCCCACCTGCAGGAAGGTATGGAATATCTTTCCGGCTCGGCTCATCGCTTTCAATCTGTTTATTTTCATAACTCTCTGGTAAAGAAGCAGCCAAGTGCGATAACTCTTGCATGAACTCTGTTTCACCACTTATCATGCGGAAATCAACAACATGGCAATTATACAACAAAACCTGTCTGAAGCGAGCATTAACCCATTTGCTCCCAGTGGATTCTTCCATGCTTATATATTGGATTAGTCTATCTTTAATCTAAGGGATGTCTGGTCTGAATTTTCATTTTTGTTTTGTTTTATATTGAATTTCCTATCAGTAAACAGTGTAGACTGATCAGACGCCGCATTATGCGGCATCTGATCAGAGTCCACACTGTTTGCCTACGTCCCATATATGGGATCGTGGGAGCAAATGGGTTATTTAAAACGTTCAATTTAGTATAAATATCGGTCTTGGAGACAGGTGACGGCTTAATGCAGGGTGAAAGACATGCAGAACTATCCTCTAGGAGCTTGTATGACTTTCACCCTGTATTGTACTTTTTACTCTATCTGATGAGGAGTATTCATGATAGATATAATTAACATTCTAAATATTTAATAATTGCATTTTTATAATGGCATATGATTGCATACATGTTTGGCCATAGCGGAAACTATATAATTAGCTCTATACACAAGTAAATATGACAGGCCCAGACCAGACGGCTTCTGTTAACCATTTACTCCATGAATATTTTTGTAAAACACATTGGTATCATGAATAAATTAGATTACTTTTCACAATGGCACATGAACGCATGAAAGTTTGGCCATGGTCAACTGTAGAATCAGATTTATATAATTCCGTAAGCAAACAGAGTAGACCCTGATCAGACTGTCCCTACAGGGGCCGTCTTATCTTTGTATATTCTGTCCTAATGTTTGACCCAGTCCATTCTACTAACGCCTTTTGGTGCCTCTGTAAAAGTCACTGCTTGAAACGATTGTGATAAATAGATAATTTGCTCCACAGGAGCAAAATAAATGCTCTTTTTATCACATTGGTTTCATGTGCGTGAAGTTGGCAGGCAGTTGTTTATTGGCAGTTGGTTATTGAATCTCCAGCAGTCGATTCAAATGTCAATTGGTTATTCAATCTCCAGCTGTCGATTCAAAAGTCAATTGATTATTCAATCTCCAGCTGTCGATTCAAATGTCAATTGGTTATTCAATCTCCAACTGTCGATTCAACTGTCAATTGGTTATTGAATCGACAGCTGTCGATTCAACTGTCAATTGGTTATTGAACCTCCAGCTGTCGATTCAACTGTCAATTGGTTATTCAATCTCCAGATGTCGATTCAACTGTCAATTGGTTATTCAATCTCCAGATGTCGATTCAAATGTCAATTGGTTATTCAATCTCCAGCTGTCGATTCAAATGTCAATTGGTTATTCAATCTCCAGCTGTCGATTCAACTGTCAATTGGTTATTCAATCTCCAGCTGTCGATTCAACCGTCAATTGGTTATTGAACCTCCAGCTGTCGATTCAACTATCAATTGGTTATTCAATCTCCAGCTGTCGATTCAAATGTCAATTGGTTATTAAATCTCCAGATGTCGATTCAACTGTCAATTGGTTATTCAATCTCCAGATGTCGATTCAAATGTCAATTGGTTATTCAATCTCCAGCTGTCGATTCAACTGTCAATTGGTTATTCAATCTCCAGCTGTCGATTCAACTGTCAATTGGTTATTCAATCTCCAGCTGTCGATTCAACTGTCAATTGGTTATTGAACCTCCAGCTGTCGATTCAACTGTCAATTGGTTATTCAATCTCCAGCTGTCGATTCAACTGTCAATTGGTTATTGAACCTCCAGCTGTCGATTCAACTGTAATTTGGTTATTCAATCTCCAGCTGTCGATTCAACTGTCAATTGGTTATTGAACCTCCAGCTGTCGATTCAAATGTCAATTGGTTATTCAATCTCCAGCTGTCGATTCAACTGACAATTGGTTATTCAATCTCCAGCTGTCGATTCAACTGTCAATTGGTTATTGAACCTCCAGCTGTCGATTCAAATGTCAATTGGTTATTCAATCTCCAGCTGTCGATTCAAGTGTCAATTGGTTATTCAATCTCCAGCTGTCCATTCAAGTGTCAATTGGTTATTCAATCTCCAGATGTCGATTCAAATGTCAATTGGTTATTCAATCTCCAGATGTCGATTCAAATGTCAATTGGTTATTCAATCTCCAGCTGTCGATTCAAATGTCAATTGGTTATTCAATCTCCAGCTGTCGATTCAACTGTCAATTGGTTATTGAACCTCCAGCTGTCGATTCAACTGTCAATTGGTTATTCAATCTCCAGCTGTCGATTCAACTGTCAATTGGTTATTGAACCTCCAGCTATCGATTCAAATGTCAATTGGTTATTCAATCTCCAGCTGTCGATTCAACTGTCAATTGGTTATTCAATATCCAGCTGTCGATTCAAATGTCAATTGGTTATTCAATCTCCAGCTGTCGATTCAACTGTCAATTGGTTATTCAATCTCCAGCTGTCGATTCAACTGTCAAATGGTTATTGAACCTCCAGCTGTCGATTCAACTGTCAATTGATTATTCAATCTCCAGCTGTCGATTCAAGTGTCAATTGGTTATTCAATCTCCAGCTGTCGATTCAACTGTCAATTGGTTATTCAATCTCCAGCTGTCGATTCAACTGTCAATTGGTTATTCAGCTGTCGATTCAACTGTCAATTGGTTATTCAATCTCCAGATGTCGATTCAAAAGTCAATTGGTTATTCAATCTCCAGCTGTCGATTCAACTGTCAATTGGTTATTGAACCTCCAGCTGTCGATTCAAATGTCAATTGGTTATTCAATCTCCAGCTGTCGATTCAACTGTCAATTGGTTATTCAGCTGTCGATTAAACTGTCAGTTGGTTATTCAATCTCCAGCTGTCGATTCAACTGTCAATTGGTTATTCAATCGCCCGCTGTCGATTCAAATGTCAATTGGTTATTCAATCCCCAGCTGTCGATTCAAATGTCAATTGGTTATTCAATCCCCAGCTGTCGATTCAAATGTCAATTGGTTATTCAATCTCCAGCTGTCGATTCAACTGTCAATTGATTATTCAGCTGTCGATTCAACTGTCAATTGGTTATTCAATCTCCAGTTGTCGATTCAAATGTCAATTGGTTATTCAATCTCCAGCTGTCGATTCAACTGTCAATTGGTTATTGAACCTCCAGCTGTCGATTCAAATGTCAATTGGTTATTCAATCTCCAGCTGTCGATTCAACTGTCAATTGGTTATTCAGCTGTCGATTCAACTGTCAATTGGTTATTCAATCTCCAGCTGTCGATTCAACTGTCAATTAGTTATTCAGCTGTCGATTCAACTGTCAATTGGTTATTCAATATCCAGCTGTCGATTCAAATGTCAATTGGTTATTCAATCTCCTGCTGTCGATTCAACTGTCAATTGGTTATTCAGCTGTCGATTCAACTGTCAATTGGTTATTCAATCTCCAGCTGTCGATTCAAATGTCAATTGGTTATTCAATCTCCAGCTGTCGATTCAAATGTCAATTGGTTATTCAATCTCCAGCTGTCGATTCAACTGTCAATTGGTCATTCAGCTGTCGATTCAACTGTCAATTGGTTATTCAATCTCCAGCTGTCGATTCAACTGTCAATTGGTTATTCAATCGCCCGCTGTCGATTCAAATGTCAATTGGTTATTCAATCCCCAGCTGTCGATTCAAATGTCAATTGGTTATTCAATTCCCAGCTGTTGATTCAAATGTCAATTGGTTATTCAATCTCCAGCTGTCGATTCAACTGTCAATTGGTTATTCAGCTGTCGATTCAACTGTCAATTGGTTATTCAATCTCCAGCTGTCGATTCAAATGTCCATTGGTTATTAAACCTCCAGCTGTCGATTCAACTATCAATTGGTTATTCAATCTCCAGCTGTCGATTCAACTGTCAATTGGTTATTCAATCTCCAGCTGTCGATTCAACTGTCAATTGGTTATTGAACCTCCAGCTGTCGATTCAAATGTCAATTGGTTATTCAATCTCCAGCTGTCGATTCAACTGTCAATTGGTTATTGAACCTCCAGCTGTCGATTCAAATGTCAATTGGTTATTCAAACTCCAGCTGTCGATTCAAGTGTCAATTGGTTATTCAATCTCCAGCTGTCGATTCAACTGTCAATTGGTTATTCAGCTGTCGATTCAACTGTCAATTGGTTATTCAGCTGTCGATTCAACTGCCAATAGGTTATTCAATCTCCAGATGTCGGTTCAAAATTCAATTGGTTATTCAATCTCCAGCTGTCGATTCAACTGTCAATTGGTTATTGAACCTCCAGCTGTCGATTCAAATGTCAATTGGTTATTCAATCTCCAGCTGTCGATTCAACTGTCAATTGGTTATTCAGCTGTCGATTCAACTGTCAATTGGTTATTCAATCGCCCGCTGTCGATTCAAATGTCAGTTGGTTATTCAATCCCCAGCTGTCGATTCAAATGTCAATTGGTTATTCAATCCCCAGCTGTCGATTCAAATGTCAATTGGTTATTCAAATTCCAGCTGTCGATTCAACTGTCAATTGGTTATTCAATCTCCAGCTGTCGATTCAAATGTCAATTGGTTATTCAATCTCCAGGTGTCGATTCAACTGTCAATTGGTTATTCAGCTGTCGATTCAACTGTCAATTGGTTATTCAATCTCCAGCTGTCGATTCAAATGTCAATTTGTTATTCAATCTCCAGCTGTCGATTCAACTGTCAATTGGTTATTCAATCTCCAGCTGTCGATTCAACTGTCAATTGGTTATTGAACCTCCAGCTGTCGATTCAACTGTCAATTGGTTATTCAATCTCCAGCTGTCGATTCTACTGTCAATTGGTTATTGAACCTCCAGCTGTCGATTCAAATGTCAATTGGTTATTCAATCTCCAGCTGTCGATTCAACTGTCAATTGGTTATTCAATCTCCAGCTGTCGATTCATATGTCAATTGGTTATTCAATCTCCAGCTGTCGATTCAACTGTCAATTGGTTATTCAATCTCCAGATGTCGATTCAACTGTCAATTGGTGATTGAACCTCAAGCTGTCGATTCAAATGTCAATTGATTATTCAAACTCCAGCTGTCGATTCAAGTGTCAATTGGTTATTCAATCTCCAGCTGTCGATTCAACTGTCAATTGGTTATTCAGCTGTCGATTCAACTGTCAATTGGTTATTCAATCTCCAGCTGTCGATTCAACTGTCAATTGATTATTCAATCTCCAGCTGTCGATTCAACTGTCAATTGGTTATTCAGCTGTCGATTCAACTGTCAATTGGTTATTCAATCTCCATTTGTCGATTCAAATGTCAATTGTTTATTCAATCTCCAGCTGTCGATTCAACTGTCAATTGGTTATTTAGCTGTCGATTCAACTGTCAATTGGTTATTCAATCTCCAGCTGTCGATTCAACTGTCAATTGGTTATTCAATCGCCCGCTGTCGATTCAAATGTCAATTGGTTATTCAATCCCCAGCTGTCGATTCAAATGTCAATTTGTTATTCAATCTCCAGCTGTCGATTCAACTGTCAATTGGTTATTCAGCTGTCGATTCAACTGTCAATTGGTTATTCAATCTCCAGCTGTCGATTCAAATGTCAATTGGTTATTCAATCGACAGCTGTCGATTCAACTGTCAATTGGTTATTCAATCTCCAGCTGTCGATTCAAATGTCAATTGGTTATTCAATCTCCAGCTGTCGATTCAACTGTCAATTGGTTATTCAATCCCCAGCTGTCGATTCAAATGTCAATTTGTTATTCAATCTCCAGCTGTCGATTCAACTGTCAATTGGTTATTCAGCTGTCGATTCAACTGTCAATTGGTTATTCAATCTCCAGCTGTCGATTCAAATGTCAATTGGTTATTCAATCGACAGCTGTCGATTCAACTGTCAATTGGTTATTCAATCTCCAGCTGTCGATTCAAATGTCAATTGGTTATTCAATCGACAGCTGTCGATTCAACTGTCAATTGGTTATTCAATCTCCAGCTGTCGATTCAAATGTCAATTGGTTATTCAATCTCCAGCTGTCGATTCAACTGTCAGTTGGTTATTCAATCTCCAGCTGTCGATTCAAATGTCAATTGATTATTCAATCTCCAGCTGTCGATTCAACTGTCAATTGGTTATTCAATCTCCAGCTGTCGATTCAACTGTCAGTTGGTTATTGAACCTCCAGCTGTCGATTCAAATGTCAATTGGTTATTCAATCTCTAGCTGTCGATTCAAATGTCAATTGGTTATTCAATTTCCAGCTGTCGATTCAACTGTCAATTGGTTATTCAGCTGTCGATTCAACTGTCAGTTGGTTATTCAATTTCCAGCTGTCGATTCAAATGTCAATTGGTTATTCAATCTCCAGCTGTCGATTCAACTGTTAATTGGTTATTCAATCTCCAGCTGTCGATTCAACTGTCAATTGGTTATTGAACCTCCAGCTGTCGATTCAAATGTCAATTGGTTATTCAATCTCCAGCTGTCGATTCAAATGTCAATTGGTTATTCAATCTCCAGCTGTCGATTCAAGTGTCAATTGGTTATTCAATCTCCAGCTGTCGATTCAACTGTCAATTGGTTATTCAGCTGTCGATTCAACTGTCAATTGGTTATTCAATCTCCAGCTGTCGATTCAAAAGTCAATTGGTTATTCAATCTCCAGCTGTCGATTCAACTGTCAATTGGATATTGAATCTCCAGCTGTCGATTCAACTGTCAATTGGTTATTCAATCTCCAGCTGTCGATTCAAATGTCAATTGTCGATTCAACTGTCAATTGGTTATTCAATCTCCAGCTGTCGATTCAAATGTCAATTGGTTATTCAATCTCCAGCTGTCGATTCAAATGTCAATTGGTTATTCAATCTCCAGCTGTCGATTCAACTGTCAATTGGTTATTCAATCTCCAGCTGTCGATTCAAATGTCAGTTGTCGATTCAACTGTCAATTGGTTATTCAATCTCCAGCTGTCGATTCAAATGTCAATTGGTTATTCAATCTCCAGCTGTCGATTCAAATTGACGATTCAAATGTCAATTGGTTATTCAATCTCCAGCTGTCGATTCAAATGTCAATTGGTTATTTAATCTCCAGCTGTCGATTCAAATGTCAATTGGTTATTGAATCTCCAGCTGTCTATTCAAATGTCAATTGTCGATTCAACTGTCAATTGGTTATTCAATCTCCAGCTGTTGATTCAAATGTCAATTGGTTATTCAATCTCCAGCTGTCGATTCAAATATCAATTGGTTATTCAATTTCCAGCTGTCGATTCAAATGTCAATTGGTTATTCAATTTCCAGCTGTCGATTCAACTGTCAATTGGTTATTCAATCTCCAGCTGTCGATTCAACTGTCAATTTGTTATTCAATCTCCAGCTGTCGATTCAACTGTCAATTGGTTATTCAATCTCCAGCTGTCGATTCAAATGTCAATTGGTTATTCAATTTGCAGCTGTCGATTCAACTGTCAATTGGTTATTCAATCTCCAGCTGTCGATTCAACTGTCAGTTGGTTATTCAATATCCAGCTGTCGATTCAAATGTCAATTGTTTATTCAATCTCCAGCTGTCGATTCAAATGTCAATTGGTTATTCAATCTCCAGCTGTCGATTCAACTGTCATTTGGTTATTCAATCTCCAGCTGTCGATTCAGCTGTCAATTGGTTATTCAATCTCCAGCTGTCGATTCAAATGTCAATTGGTTATTCAATCTCCAGCTGTCGATTCAAATGTCAATTGGTTATTGAATGTTCTGCAGCAGTGCGTTAGACATTCAGAAGTTCATTCGGAAAAAATAGTTTTTCAGCGAACACACTGCTGCAGTGTGTTAGACATTCAGAAGTACATTGGCGAATGTACTGCTGCAGTGTGTTAGACATTCAGAAGTACATTCGGAAAAAATATTTTTTTCAGCGAATCTACTGCTGCAATGTGTTGGACATTCAGAAGTACATTGGCGAATGTACTGATGCAGTGTGTTAGGCATTCAAAAGTACATAGGCGAATGTACTGCAGCAGTGCGTTAGACATTCAGAATTACGTTTCGGAAAAAACAGTTTTTCAGCGAATCCACTGCTGCAGTGTGTTACGCATTCAGAAGTACATTGGCGAATGTACTGCTGCAGTGTGTTAGGCATTCAGAAATACATTCGGAAAAAAATTAGTTTTTTTAGCGAATCCACGGCTGCAGTGTGTTAGACATTCAGCAATACATTGGCGAATATGTTTTTGGAGTTTTCAAATTTCTATCTTCAAACTGCCAACTCCAAAATTCAAACAACAAACTTCAAACATCAGACTTCACAATGCACACTTCAATATTTTATACTGAAAACGCCGAAAATGTGTATAGTAATACTCTGCAAATTCTCGTCGCGGTAGATAACCTGGTTGAATTTACTATAAGGCACACCTTAACCTTTACCCTCATAGAGACGTGTTTTCACAGTTGATCCAGATCAGAAGATTCTAATAAGATCCATCTTATCAATGTCTGGTCTGTTTGCTAATGGAATTTGATAAATGTGTTTCTTTAGGGTCACCTTCCATATTTCATTATAACTGTTTGCCCTGAATATTCAGTAGGTATTGAAATTTGATATAAAATAGAGCTCACTTGGCGTATCATCAAACTGTTTATTATTGTGTGTGTAGCAGACGACAAAGTTTGCAGACAACAAATTTTGGCAGCGAAAGAATTTAGAGTAAAATAATAATATTCGAAAAATTCCAAACGGCGTCATTTTGATTAAAATAGATGAAACAATAGCTGCAATTAAAAACTCACGCTGTACGTAGATGGCCACTGCTAACTCTAAACTGTTACGAACATGTGATATTGATCTATTTGATGAAATTATAAATGGAATTAAAAATGCATTAATCAAGGAAAATTGCTTATAACACAGGGTTTCAACGCAATAACGGTAATGAACAGATTCATTGAAACCTTGCCTTCATTTTTCTCTTTTTGCATCGCTACTTTTGCTTTCGAAAGGATCACCCACTTTCAAGATATATTTACTACATTTGACAGACACCTACATGTAAATTACCAAGAACAAGTAGGGAGTCTGTGTTTGACAATCGTGGAAAATGATTGAAATTTGAAAATCAACATGTTTCTAATAGCAAATGGACCATTGTATAATAATAATTAATATGTTGTAAATTTCACATAAATAAGTAATAATTGTTGAAGTGTTTCAGGTTATGTTTCATATATATTTATTTACTCCATTGAATTGGTGATTTTTTATATTTATTAACAAATTTTAAGTTATGTCAGCAAATCAGTTTTCAGGACACAGTGCCCCATACAGTTTCATTATTGAACAAACCAATCCATAGGGTCCCCTGTGGCGATAACTCCGCCCACGAAATATTTTTAGAATGTGATTGGTCATGTGCAGATGAATTCTGCGTGGACTGAGGAATTGAACTCTATACCTCTGACAAATTGACCTTACTCCATGAGTTTTGATTGACAGCTAATCAACCAATTGACCGTACGCCAGCGGCGAGATAACCACGCTCACATAAATCAAGAGAAGCAACTCTTCCTATGTCCGACATTATGAGTAAAACCAATTTGACTGAGGGTCTACACAATTCATAATAATTATATCAGAATAAATGTTTTGTTGATCATGTTTAATCCGTGTATACTGTTTGTCAGGTTTTATCAAGGTCTACACTTTATTCGATCAGATCTCCGAAACCCCAAAGAACTTCCGATCAGATTCATTAAAATTGTTCTAAATAATGGCTATTTTTTAAATAATTGCTTAGATATAAGTTCTGTTAGTACTTTTTTGTTGTTAAATCGGTCAGTTGTTTATAATCAAATAACAAAAACATACTTATCACCCCCAGATCTTGTTTTATTATTGTGGAAAAATGTTGTGTCGGGCATATCAAATCGACGAAATTCGTAGTTTTCAAACAAATATTTTTCATAGAAGACAAGCTCTAGACAAATTGACAGATAACGGATGCGTAAGGGGAGACATTTATACGATTTAGACCAGGTACAAAATTCTATTAATCCAATTAAAAATGTGAGAAATTCCACGCTGGGTTAACACAACAAACATGGTGGTATTTTGTTTCAATAAGTGAAAGGTCACGTGTGATGTCGCGTGATTTATTGAGCGTTAAAATAGTATTGGTCAAATAATATCATTCGGATGCAAAGATTTTTTATAGAGCAGATAGAGACCTCGATCTGGAAAAAGCCTGGGAAGGCCTAACCATCATTAAGTTAGTGGCTATTTAAAGGAGTTATTTACACCTTGTGGTTTTGAATGCCCAACTTCCTGTAAAATGTTTATGGATGCTAGCCGATGAAGCAAAAAAATGACCATTTTCAGTTCTGTTAAAAAAAAGCAGTTGCACCAGACACGTGAAAGAACGGTTTATCAAGTTCATACAGGGATATTTGTACATATTTGACACGAGCGCGTTTCCAAATCAATTGTATGTGACATTTTTTTTGTTTTTAGTTTGATTTTGGTTTCGGAAAGGGATAAAAATTAATATTACCGAAAATCGTTCCTTATAACGTGAATCAGCAACGTTTTGTTAAGAAAGCAATATATCTCTCCTCTGTGTCTGACTCTGACGGCCTGTGTCTGACATTTATAGATTGTCGGACAAAATGGCGGACAGCAACAGGTCAGCGTGGGCTTATCAGTTATGGCTTACTGATTGGTTGATTAGCTGTCAATCAAAAGTCCTGGCGTAAGGTCAATTAGTAAGCGATAACTGATAAACCTACGCCGATGTGACCATATGAGATAAAGTTATGCAATTATACCTTGATCCACGTAAATTTAACCCTTTCCCTCATATAAACCTGTTTTTACGCATAAGCAAACAGAGTAGACCCAGATCAGCCGGCTCTTGTAGAAGCCATCGGATCAGGGTCTGCTCTGTTTGCTTTTGACACGATAAAGATCTGATTCTACAGTTTTTGTCAACGCAAAAACTTCTCTTTACAGAAATAATATGTTTTTAGGCAATAGAAACAAGAGTAGACCCAGATTAGACGGCTCCTATAGAAGCTGTCTGATCAGGGTCCGCTCTGTTTGCTTTTGATAAGAAATATATTTGATTTTACAGTTTTTATCAAAGCTAAAACTTCTATTTATGGAAATAACGTGTTTTACGCATTAGCAAACAGAGTAGACCCAGAGCAGTTTTTGTCAAAGCAAACAGGGAAAGGGTAATAGGTATTTAGAAATAATTCTAGCTCTAGGTGTGAATATCTGATAATCAGTCAATTAAACGGGTCATTAGTTTTTTTAACAATTGAAATTGAGAAGAGTTACAAGGTTCCGTGGAAAGTCCTGTTGCAGCACGCTAGCCGACTACCCCGAAGAGCGCGGTTTCTTCCCCGTGGTAGACCCCCCCCCCCCCCCCCGTGTTCTCGCGGCATCAGGCTGCCCCCCGCCTGCTCGGATCTGTCCCGTGGAAGGTCCTCGTTGAAGCACGGGAGCCGACTGCCCTGCCGCGCGGCTCCGTCCCTGTGCTAAATTCCCGGACTCGCACGGGATCAATGCCACAGGCAGCGTGGCTCCGTCCCGTGAAAGATCACCGTGTTAGAAGGGCATCGGGTTTTCCCGGCCTTCGCGTCTGGAAGATCCCCCTTGAAGCACGGGAGTCCACTGCTCCGGCCTATCCGGATTCGTCCCGTGGTAGACCCAGTGCACGCGGCCTGGCAAATTGTCCAACGTCGAAATTAGACAATTGTTAGACATTTTTCCCAATTTGATAGAATTTTCTAATGTCTAAATTGGACAATATTTAAACATTTCCCCAATTATCTCACAGCAGCGGGCTGTCCCGACTTGTGCGACTTTGTCATGTGGAAGATCCCCATTGAAGCACGGGCGTTTACCTCCGTCCCGAGGTAGACACAATGTTCCCGGCCTGGCAAATTGTCCAATGTCGAAATTAGACAGTTGTTAGACAAATCTCCTGACTGGATAGAAATGTCTAATGTCTAAATTGAACAATATTTAGACATTTTTCCCAGCCAGGCAAATTGTCAAACGTCGAAATTACACACTTGTTAGACATTTTACCGACTTGATAGAGCTGTCTTATGTATAAATTGGACAATACGTACATTTTGTATTTAGACATTTTTCCCGGCCAGGAAAATTGTCCAACGTCGAAATTAAACACTTTTTAGATATTTTTTAAACACTTTTTCCGACTTGATAGAAATGTCTTACGTCTAAATTGAACAATATTTAGACACCCCTCCCCCGTGTTATCACGAGAGAGGGCTGCACAGGCCTACGCGGCTCTGTCGCGTGGAAGTCCCGTTTGAAGCACGGGACTCGACTGCCCCGGCGCGAATGGCTCCGTTCTCGTAGTAGATCTCCGTGTTTGCACGGGAACCGGCTGCTGCGAGCCCCGTGTAAGGTTACCGTATTAGCGTGGCAGCGGGCTTCCCCGGCAAAATAGCTCTGGTTCCGACTGCCCTGGCGCTCGCGGCTCCGTCTTCGTGGTAAATTCCCGTGTTCACACGGGACCGCATACCGCAGGATTCGCGGCTCGGTCCCATAAAATATCACAGTGTTAGCATGGCATCGGGCTTCCCCAGGCAGATTCTCGTTGAAGTACGCTAGCCGACTGCTCCGGACCATGCGGCTTCGACCCGTGGTAGAACCATGTGTTCGCGGCCCGGCATATTGTCCAACGTCGACATTAGCCAATTTGTTAGACATTTTTCCCGATTTGATAGAATTTCTAATGTCTTCATTGGACAATATTTAAACAGTTTCCCCATTTATCTCACAGCAGCGGGCTGCCCCGACTTGTGCGGCTCTGTCCCGTGGAAGATCCCCATTGAAGCACGGGAGTTTACCTCCGTCCCGAGGTAGACACAATGTTCCCGGCCTGGCAAATTGTTCAATGTCGAAATTAGACAGTTGTTAGACAAATCTCCTGACTGGATAGAAACGTCTAATGTCTAATGTCTAAATTGAACACTATTTAGACACTTTTCCCAGCCAGGCAAACTGTGAAACATCGAAATTACACACTTGTTAGACATTTTACCGACTTGATAGAACTGTCTTATGTATAAATTGGACAATATTTAGACATTTTTCCCGGCCAGGAAAATTATCTAACGTCGAAATTAGACACTTTTTAGATATTTTTTAAACGTTTTTTTGATATTTTTTAAACACTTTTTCCGACTTGATAGAAATGTCTTATGACTAAATTGAACAATATTTAGACACCCCCCCCCCCCGTTGTTATCACGATAAGGTGCAGTCCAGGCCTACGCGGCTCTGTCGCGTGGAAGTCCCGTTTGAAGCACGGGACTCGACTGCCCCGGCGCGAATGGCTCCGTTCCCGTAGTAGATCTCCGTGTTTGCACGGGAACCGGCTGCTCCGAGCTGCGCTGCTCGTTCCTGTGCAAGGTTACCGTATTAGCGTGGCAGCGGGCTTCCCCGGCAAAATAGCTATGGCTCCGACTGCCCTGGCGCTCGCGGCTCCGTCTTCGTGGTAGATTCCCGTGTTCACATGGGACCCGCCTGTCGCAGGCTTCGCGGCTCGGTTCCGTAAAATATCACCGTGTTAGCACGGCATCGGGCTTCCCCAGGCAGATTCCCGTTGAAGTATGGTAGCCAACTGATCCGGTCCATGCGGCTTCGTCCCACAGCCTGACACATTGTCCAAAGTCGAAATTTAACACTTGTTCGACAATTTTACGACTTGATAGAAATGTCAAATTCTCGGCAAATTCTCAAACGTCGAAATTAGACACTTGTTAGACATTTTCCCCATTTGATAGAAATATCTAATGTCTAAATTGGACAATATTCAGTAACCAATTGACAGTTGAATCGAGAGCTGGAGATTCAATAACCAATTGACAGTTGAATCGACAGCTGGAGATTGAATAACCAATTGACATTTGAATCGACAGCTGGAGATTGAATAACCAATTGACATTTGAATCGACATCTGGAGATTGAATAACCAATTGACAGTTGAATCGACATCTGGAGATTGAATAACCAATTGACATTTGAATCGACAGCTAGAGGTTCAATAACCAATTGACACTTGAATCGACAGCTGGAGATTGAATAACCAATTGACAGTTGAATCGACAGCTGGAGATTGAATAACCAATTGACATTTGAATCGACAGCTGGAGATTGAATAACCAATTGACAGTTGAATCGACAGCTGGAGATTGAATAACCAATTGACATTTGAATCGACAGCTGGAGATTGAATAACCAATTGACATTTGAATCGACAGCTGGAGATTGAATAACCAAATGACTTTTGAATCGACATCTGGAGATTGAATAACCAATTGACAGTTGAATCGACAGCTGAATAACCAATTGACAGTTGAATCGACAGCTGGAGATTGAATAACCAATTGACAGTTGAATCGACAGCTGGAGATTGAATAACCAATTGACATTTGAATCGACAGCTGGAGGTTCAATAACCAACTGACAGTTGAATCGACAGCTGGAGATTGAATAACCAATTGATATTTGAATCGACAGCTGGAGATTGAATAACCAAATGACTTTTGAATCGACATCTGGAGATTGAATAACCAATTGACAGTTGAATCGACAGCTGGAGATTGAATAACCAATTGACTTTTGAATCGACATCTGGAGATTGAATATAACCAATTGACAGTTGAATCGACAGCTGAATAACCAATTGACAGTTGAATCGACAGCTGGAGATTGAATAACCAATTGACAGTTGAATCGACAGCTGAATAACCAATTGACAGTTGAATCGACAGCTGGAGATTGAATAACCAATTGACATTTGAATCGACAGCTGGGGATTGAATAACCAATTGACATTTGAATCGACAGCTGGGGATTGAATAACCAATTGACATTTGAATCGACAGCGGGCGATTGAATAACCAATTGACAGTTGAATCGACAGCTGGAGATTGAATAACCAATTGACATTTGAATCGACAGCTGGAGGTTCAATAACCAATTGACAGTTGAATCGACAGTTGGAGATTGAATAACCAATTGACTTTTGAATCGACATCTGGAGATTGAATAACCAATTGACAGTTGAATCGACAGCTGAATAACAAATTGACTTTTGAATCGACAGCTGGAGATTGAATAACCAATTGACAGTTGAATCGACAGCTGGAGATTGAATAACCAATTGACATTTGATTCGACAGCTGGGGATTGAATAACCAATTGACATTTGAATCGACAGCTGGGGATTGAATAACCAATTGACATTTGAATCGACAGCGGGCGATTGAATAACCAATTGACAGTTGAATCGACAGCTGGAGATTGAATAACCAATTGACAGTTGAATCGACAGCTGAATAACCAATTGACAGTTGAATCGACAGCTGGAGATTGAATAACCAATTGACATTTGAATCGACAGCTGGAGGTTCAATAACCAATTGACAGTTGAATCGACAGCTGGAGATTGAATAACAAATTGACTTTTGAATCGACATCTGGAGATTGAATAACCAATTGACAGTTGAATCGACAGCTGAATAACCAATTGACTTTTGAATCGACAGCTGGAGATTGAATAACCAATTGACAGTTGAATCGACAGCTGGAGATTGAATAACCAATTGACAGTTGAATCGACAGCTGAATAACCAATTGACAGTTGAATCGACAGCTGAAGATTGAATAACCAATTGACACTTGAATCGACAGCTGGAGATTGAATAACCAATTGACATTTGAATCGACAGATGGAGATTGAATAACCAATTGACAGTTGAATCGACAGCTTGAGATTGAATAACCAATTGACAGTTGAATCGACAGCTGGAGATTGAATAACCAATTGACATTTGAATCGACATCTGGAGATTGAATAACCAATTGACAGTTGAATCGAGAGCTGGAGATTGAATAACCAATTGACATTTGAATCGACAGCTGGAGGTTCAATAACCAATTGACAGTTGAATCGACAGCTGGAGATTGAATAACCAATTGACAGTTGAATCGACAGCTGGAGGTTCAATAACCAATTGACAGTTGAATCGACAGCTGGAGATTGAATAACCAATTGACAGTTGAATCGACAGCTGGAGGTTCAATAACCAATTGACAGTTGAATCGACAGCTGGAGATTGAATAACCAATTGACAGTTGAATCGACAGCTGGAGATTGAATAATCAATTGACATTTGAATCGACAGCTGGAGATTGAATAACCAATTGACATTTGAATCGACATCTGGAGATTGAATAACCAATTGACAGTTGAATCGACATCTGGATATTGAATAACCAATTGACAGTTGAATCGACAGCTGGAGATTGAATAACCAATTGACACTTGAATCGACAGCTGGAGATTGAATAACCAATTGACATTTGAATCGACAGCTGGAGGTTCAATAACCAACTGACAGTTGAATCGACAGCTGTCGATTCAATAACCAATTGACAGTTGAATCGACAGCTGGAGATTGAATAACCAATTGACATTTGAATCGACAGCTGGAGATTGAATAATCAATTGACTTTTGAATCGACAGCTGGAGATTGAATAACCAATTGACATTTGAATCGACAGCTGGAGATTCAATAACCAACTGCCAATAAACAACTGCCTGCCAACTTCACGCACATGTTGGTTTCAAAACTACATAATATTACCTTTTGCCCATTTTCATAACAAATGTTCCTTTTCAGTATGTTTATTCAAATAGGATTGGTCTAAAACTGGACTATGAGGGAATGGATTAAGCAACAACCTGCGTTTGAAAACTCTTATAAATAAGTTTCATCAGTAAGTTGTCTAAAACAGGTATTACTGTCATTGCAGCATCCATATTTTAATACAGTAAAACCTCTCTATAACGGCCACTAAATTGTGTTAATTATGTGGTATTTAGGGCAGGTGACTGCTTAAAGCAGGGTGAAAGTAAAACAGAACGCTCCTATAGGAGCGTTCTGTTTTACTTTCACCTTGTTTTAAGCAGCCACCTGCCTTTAACACAAAATATTTTTTGTAATTTAGTGGTCGTTATAGAGAGGTTTACTGTATTATGAAACCTACAACAGAATCTGCAAACAAACTTAACAACTTTTTGTCTAAAAAAAAAGGTCTAGCAGGGAATGGGTTAAAGGGTCAGATTATAGCGAGGAATTGTTTTTTATTGCACATTGAAATACTGTCAGCTGAAATGTACTTGTATGTGTGGCAGATTCTTCCAGCTGTGCTGTAAATAAATATTACAGAAATCAATTACAGTGGAAAGTTTAAAAGTGTCTCTTTGAATATATCTACCGAAAAGGCGCATTTACTAGAGAAAAGAATGTTTTAGAATTGTGTAGTTCTGAAACCATTGTGATAAATAGAGCATTTGCTCCTATGGAAACCATTGTGATAAATATTTATCACAATGGTTTCACAATGTGACGTTTACTGAGGTGCCAAAATGCGTCACTAGGAGGGAATGTATTAATGAAGAAAATTGAGAACAAGCGTTTTAGGTAGGTGGCTGCTTAGTACAATGTGAAAGCCATATCGAAAGCCATCACATACTTCTACGTGTTCTTAAATGCTAATGATACTACTAATCTGAGTGTTTGAGTTAGCGATATTTACTGTATAATATGTGCTGATGTAGGTTGTGATTTTGTTTATAAATGTCGAATGATTGTTTTTAATTGGAATTTCATGTGGCCATGTTTCACGGAGGCTTCAATTATGTTTAATTTCTTTCGGCAAGTCGTTAACCTCACAACTACACAGTTGGCGTGCTGTTTTCAACAGAGCTTGTTAATTTGCCAAAACTAACAGACTTGGGACGGTGAAACAAGATAAAATATTTGTTCGATAATCGTATGAAATGAATTAAATTAGGAGAGAGATAAAAAGCAGGATGCCCATCTGCTAGGATGATGTGTATATATTTATATAGGTTTTGAGTTACATTTCAAACATGTCAAGAGCATCGGTTGTAAGATGTTATATACAGCAAACCTCTCTATAACGGCCACTAAATTACATCAAGTATTTTGTGTTAAAGGCAGATGGCTGCTCCTATAGGAGCGTTCTGTTTTACTTTCACCTTGCTTTAAGCGGCCACCTGTTCTAAAAACCAACTAATTAATACAATTAGTGGCCGTTATAGAGATGTTTTACTGTACAGTAAAACCCCTCTAAAGCAACCTTTGCAGCTAGGTCTACTTCTGAGTTTTTAAAGGCAGGTGGTAGCTAAATGCACGAAGGTGGTTATACAGAAAGCTATTGAAGGGCATTTCTACATTATTTTCATACTACGTTAAGCAACCATTTGCTTTTAAAGAATATGTGTATTCATAAAGTGGTCGCTTTAGAGAGGTTTTACAGTATACAGTAGAAACCCTCTTATGTGATCACTTAATGAATAAACATGGGAGTCTTTATAGGCAGGTGGTTGCTTAATGCAGGACAAAAGCTTTCTGCATTACTTTTGTCCTGCATTAAGCCACCACCTGCATATAGCACCCATAATTATATTCTTTTTTAGGTGGTCGCATTAGCGGGGTTTTACTGTATTCTGCCATCTATATACTGAATTTAATACATTTCTCTCTATACGAGAATACTCATGCTTCTGTATTATTGCAAAGGGGAACTAATATATCGGGTTAGAGTAGAACCTGTCTTAAACGACCACCAATAAGAGGTCTACTTACGGGTAGTAGCTTATTGCAGGTCAAAAGTAATGCAGAAAGATCATATAGGAACTTTCTGCATTACTTTTGCCCTGCATTGATCAACCATCTGCTTTTTAAGACTCGTATGTTCATTGAATGAATGGCATCTCAATTGAGGTTCTACTGTATTATCTTTGTTACTGTTATTAACCATTTTCCTGTTGTTTATTCATGCAAGAACTAATGACGTCATGAATAGTAATAAGATTATTTTTTTATAATGGCATATGAACACAGACCGTTTTGCCTCAGACAGAAGGTGTAGAATGAGATCTATATTACACCATAAGCAAACAGAGCAGACCCTGATCGGACGGCTCCTATAGAAGCCGTTTGATCTGGGTCTACTCTGTTTGCAGATGCGTCAAAATACGCTTCATAAGGGAATGAGTTAATCCTTTACTTTGTGAATATTGATACACGACACGTCCATTATTAACCTTGATTTATTTAACCCTTTCCTTCATATGAACGTGTTTTCACGCATTTGCAAACATAGTAGACCCAGATCAGACGACTCCTAAAGGTGGCGTCTGATCAGGCACTCCACTTTATGCTATTGAAATTTGATAGATATGTTTCTACTGTCTAAAACGGCTACATTGTTCCACCTTCCATATTTCATTATAACTACAATGCATTTCGTTCATGAATATTCAGTAGGTATTGGAATTTGAAATAAATATAGGAGATAGAAATGGTTAACCGTTGAATCAAAATCATTAAATTGTGGAGACTCGGATCTGTTATATATGAGCCAACATATCAGACACTGGTCAGATATCTACTACCGGAACTGTCTGATCTGGATATACTCTGTTTGCAAATGCGTAAAAGGCGAGAACAATAAGAAAAGGGTAAAAGACATTTCTTGACAAATAAGACGCAAGTCTTGATGAAACTATTACTTATTTTCTTGTTTTCGTTCGTTAACCATCCATTTCCTTCATATAAACATGTTTCACGCATTTGCAAACATAGTAGACCCAGATCAGACGGTTCCTATAGGAATTGTCTGATCAGGGTCCGCTCTGCATGTTTGTTAATGGAATTTGAAAAAGCTGTTCCTTTATACCCCCGTCACACTAGGCCACGTTCTCACTACGTCCTCAAAAATATGCCAGAACGCAGTGCGAACGTGTACAACGTAGCGAAGACGCAGTAGACACGGCTTTGCGCGTTGTATGGTCTTCATGGACGTGAAGGACGTGGGTGAACTTTGAACATGTTCAAAACTTACGTGGCGAGGACGTGGTCAAATCAGGACGTGGTAAGAACTTGGTAAGGTCGTAGTAATGACGTAGCTAAAACCTAGTAAGAACCTCATTGACGCATTACACGCGTAGTGCAGACGTGGACGAGTATGTGACGTTCGCATCACGTTGTCTCTAGGTTGTCACTACGTTCTTGCAACGTCCATCGGGTTCTCACTACGACCCTTCCACGCTAGTGTTGCGACAACGATACGTCCCTATTACGTTTCAAAAGACCGCATTAGGTTCTTTGTACGTTCTACCGGTGCTTATCACGTCTAAGGTACGTTTGCAGCAGGCTCTAGCCACGACCATGCCACGTTCTGGTGGTCGAGTATAAAAACTGGATTCATTTCTCTTTCACTTCCATTTCAATATAGAATGGACAACCAAGAATTTCTCCAGCATGTTGCTGTACTGGCTGGACAACAGGCTCTTCAGGATGGACAGATAGGTTCTGGTTCAGGAACAACCTCCAACCCATGACTCGCTGGTGATGGAGTTCTCGGTTTTGCAGCCCCCCTTCCTTCTTGGCATATTTTCTGGTATAAAATACTTTACTGTTGCTCAGAAGAAAGTCGCAGAATGAATGATCAGATCGAGCCGAATCGCAGAATTTTATATGCAGCTATAGAACGCGGTGAGAACGTGATGAGCGCGTGGTAAGAACGCAGTGTTATCTTGGCGGTCGTAGTAGGGACCTAGTACGATCGTAGTTAAAATATAGCAAGAACGTGTTGGACGTGGTACCCGCCTGAATACACGCGTAGTAAGAACATAGTGGGAACGTGTTGGACCCAGTAAGAACCTAGCGCAAACGTGGTATGAGCGTAGCAGGAACTTGAGAAATGTATTTTTTATCATTTTTACCCCGTCCTCGCTACGTCCTACGAAATTTTCAGGACGCAGCGCGGTCTTCATGGACGTGGTCTAGTGTGACGGAGGCTTTACTTTCTAAAATAGCTACAAAATGCCACTTCCACATCACGAATATTTATTAGTTTATTTTTATAACTACATATGAACACAGTAAACCCCTCTAAACCGGACGTTGAATTTAGTATAAATATTGGTCTTGGAGACAGGTGGCAGCTTCATGCAGGGTGAAAGTCATTCAGAAAGCTCCTCTATGAGCTTTCTGAATGACTTTCACCCTGCATTAAGCTGCCACCTGCACAAAAGTATCTAAAATCTTATGTGCTAGAATTCCGGTTTAGAAAGGTTTTACTGTACAGGTCTGGAACCCTCTGGTCTGGGTCTATTCTGCTTGCGAAGGCGTGAAAGAGCGTTTATATGAGGGAAGGGGTCCCATTTTTCTATTATATGAGGGAAGGGGGTCCCATATTTGTATTATAATTATGAGGGAAAGGGTCCCATATTTCTATGTGCAAGAGTAGATACAGTAGGAACAAAGGGAGGGCTGCATGAACACGCCTCAAACCAATTCACATCAACATTCCACTGTATCCGATCAAGTATAATATATTAATGCGTTAAAAAAACCTTCCCCCCATTTCCACTTACATAAATAACACCATTATGGCAGCACGCGCAAATCATTTTGTCAGGCTTTGACGACGCAGTGTAAAACAGTCACGCAGTGATCTGATGAACCTTTGTGAGCGAATTGTTGTCTGATACAGACACTTTCAAATGCCTTTGCAAACAGAGTAGACTTAGATCAAGATACAGGGACCGTCTGATTAGGGTCTGTCTTTTGCTTATTGGATTAAAACGATATGCTTCTTGATTCTGAAATAACAAAATAAAAATTCCCATGTCCATATTGACCATTATAAACATTAAGTTAACAACAACTACAGCAAAACCTCTCTATAACGACCTTTAAATTACGTCAAATATTTTGTGGCTGCTTAAAGCAAGGTGAAAGTAAAACAGAACGCTCCTATAGGAGCGTTCTGTTTTACTTTCACCTTGCTTTAGGCAGTCATTTGCCCTAAATACCAACTAATTAACACAATTTAGTGGCCTTTATAGAGAGGTTTTACTGTATTTACTCCATATAATATAGACCGCATAAACATGCATATTGTTTTTTTCCTGTGTGATCTACCTGGGCTGGGTCTACTATGTTTGATTTTGGAACAATGTAGCTTTGATATTACAGTTCTTTTGTCAGTGCCAACCATTCCCTTGTTTTATGCTACTATGCAAAATCACTGAAAGAATGCAGTAAAACCTCGATCATTCGAACACTTAAAATACGTACCATTATTTATCTTTAACACAGGTGGCAGCTTAATGCTGGGTGGCAACTGGGTGAGAGTGATACAGATAGCTCCTCTGCATGACTTTCAATACAATAAAGGTCATGTACATGTAGTTATACTGTTGTATGCCTTGGGACGTTGTGTGTTACCTTATAGAGATAGGTCTTCGGTCTGTCCGGCTTTCGACAATTCGTAACATTTTCCTAAATTCTTTGTGATACTGAAGCATTCAACATTTCTTATCCCAATTAAACACTGAACACACATTGACGCCAAATCACTGAGTTTATCCCTTTATTTGGTGATTATTCATGTAAGAAATATTTATTAAAACATGAACAAGAAATGGTTTGGTCCTGATAAAAATGTATAATCAAATCTGCAGTACAGCCCCTCTAAACCGACCTTTCAAATCAGTATCAATACCGGTCTTTAAGACAGGTGGTAGCTTAATGCAGGGTGAAAATAAATAAAAAAAGCTCCAAAAGAAATGCTCTGCATAACATGTATCATGCATTGCATTACGCAACCACCAGCTTAATAAAATATTTACTAAAATTCCGGTTTGGATGGATATTAGTGTATATGATATGTCACCGCCATGCTGACCGGAAAGCGCCAAACGGGTTTGCTCCAACTGACCAATATGTAATTATCTTTGCAAACAATGTGTGCCCAGATGCGACGTCGAGGAACTCCCTGTCTTATCAGCATCCAACTTGTTTGAAATTCCACTCGTATTATAAATGAAATCGACGCGAAGTTCACTCTGAAACTAAGCCCATTTGCGCCCACGATCCCATATATGGGATATAGGCAAACAGGGTAGTCTCCGATCAGACGCTGCATAATGCGGCATCTGATCAGATTCTACACTGTTTGCTGATATGAATTTCAATATAAAACAAAACGAAAAAGAAAACTTAGGCCAGGCATCCCTTAGATAAAAAATGATCAATATATAAACAAGGAAGAATCCACTGGGGGCAAATGGGTTAAAGCACGCGACAATGTTTACAGACACATTTTATTTGGAACCAAAAAAGTTAAGCAAACACAATAGACCCAGATTAGACTGCTCCTACAGGAGCCGTCGGATCTGGGTCTACTGTATTTACAAAGGTTTTATAACGCCTTGTCTATTAGGTAAGAGGTTAAAAACGGTTACGTGAAAAAGGTATTATGGAAGCGATGCAAGCAGGCGATAATGTCCATTTGCTGAAGAGCTGCACTTACCTTAATACTAGTTGAGTGAGAAGTGCTTGAAAAACAAAATCACAGATATAAAAAGTCTTTCTAATTTGAAACACAAAAAGCAAACCTATTAGAGAAGAGTTTGTGCGTGAATCATAGAAATATAAGAGGCTCGGGTCATTAGGTATATAACGTCAAACTGACTTTGATCATGTAGTGAGCGAAGTATTCATATTCATTTTGCAAACTGCCCGGATCAAGATAATGCCAGGATAAATTGATGAAATACTGATTACATTAACGACAACTGGTATTTAATACAATCCCAATCTGAAGTGCATTTATCTTTAGTCTATAAGAACTATTGTAATGGTATTTAATTACCCATGCACTTACTTGATGTATATTCATGAAATAAATTATGACACTAAGAATAATGATACAGTAAAACCTCTCTATAACGGTTGTGCTAAAGGCAGGTGGCTACCTAAAGCAAGGTGAAAGTAAAATAGAACGCTCCTATAGGAGCGTTTTGTTTTACTTTCACATTGCCTTAAGCTGCCACCTGCCCTAAATACCAACTAATTAACACAATTAAGTGGCCGTTATAGAGAGGTTTTACTGTAATATTTTTTATAACAGCATATGATCACATAGATGTGTTGCCATAGTAGAAACTGTAGAATCAGATTTATATAAGTTTATAAGCAAACAGAGCAGACCCTGATCAGACAGTCGAATAATCTGGGCCTACCATGTTTGCACACAAGTGAAAATGCGTTTGTATGTGGGAAAGGGTTAACCCTTTATCCAAAAGAAATGCCTATCTTTGGAGTTAAGTGTTAAAAATGAGCATGTTAGAACATGCATAATGAGTTTTAACCCATTACCTAATAGGCTATTTTTAGATCCAACCTCTTTAAATAAATCTACCGAAAATGGGCATTAACTAGAGAAAAAGAAAGTTTTAGAATTTTGTAGTTTGAAACCATTGTGATAAATAGAGCATTTGCTTCTATAGGAGCAAATTCTCTATTTATCACAATGGTTTCAATAGATGACTTTTGCAGCTCTATGCGTCAAAAGGCGTCAATATGAGTGAGTGAGTGAGTGAGTGAGTTGGTTTTACGGCACTGTGACACTGAATAGGTCGTCATATACGTCAATATGAGGGAATGGGTTAATGTACGAGTAATAACATAAGGGAACATCTGGAGATAGAAAACGTTATAAAATAATATCTGTGTCATTCGATCAGCAAACCCAAGGATTCGTCCATAGCGTGCTGAGAATTTGATATAACACAGTAAAACCTCTCATAACCGGAATTATAGTAGACAATAATGTAGATACGTTTAGGCATGTGACGGATCAATGATCCTCTATGAGTTTTCTGCATGACTTTCATCCTGCATTAAGCTGTCACATGTCTCTAAGACAGACATTTATACTAAATTGAAAGTCCGGTTTAGAGGGGTTTTACTATAATTCAGTAAAACCTTAATATTCAAACTTTTTGTAAAGAAAATTGAAAACGTTTCAAGCAGTTGATTGCTTAATACAGGATAAAAGTCTTGCAAAAAGCTACAAGAAGAACTTTCTGTTTGTCTATCACGCTGCATAAAGCCGTCATTTGCCACAAAAATGCCCAATTAATGAAACCACGAAGTTTTATGTGGTAGCTCGGATTAGCGAGGTTTTACTGTATCATCGTACGAGCACGTGCATGTATATTGGGAAATGTGTAAACCTTGCGTTTTGACACGTTCTTATAGTTATTTAATGCTATACAGTAAAGATCCTTCAAACCGAAACTCTAGTAGAGAAGAATTTAGATACTTTTAGGCAGGTATCTGCTTAATGCAAGGTGAAAGTCACGCAGAAAGCTCCTTTAGGAGCTTTCTGCATGACTTTCATCTTGCATTAAGCTGCCACATGTCTCCAAGACCGATAGTTATACTAAATTGAACGTCCGGTTGAGAGGATTGTTACAGTACTTGGTATCACCTACTCCAAAACCCTTACTCCGCTGAAATAAAATGTCTGCTCAAAATTGGATCTGAAGCAATGTTGACTACTTCATATTCGATCAAGCTTTTCAGAAACTAATAACCATCGATCAAACAGCCTGGATCCTGATGAGACACCGAGTCACTCGGTGTTTGCCAATGTCGGTCAGGTGACGGATAGCAGCAGAGTAATGATTAAGACACGATCGTACACTTGTCTCGTCAATATTGGCATTTGTTGTAAAACTGGAATGCGTTTTTAATCTTTTCATAATCCTTTACCTGGCGAATATTCATGTAAGAACAAATGATACCATTGCAATTGATTAGCTAAATTGTTGTAATGGTATATGAACATATGTGTTTAGCCATGGCAGAAACTGTAAATAGTATCAGATCTACATTATATAAAAACAAACATATAGCTGACCTGGATCAAGCAGTTCCTATAGGAACCGTTTTATATAGGTCTACACTGTTTTCAAAGACATCAATAGACCCTCTATCAGGTAAATAATTATTAAAGGGTGTATCCTCAGTGTTTCTTCCCATTTAAACCTTAATTCAGAACACGGCAACTTGTTTTATCTGGATAAAATCTGAGTGCAACTGTTCGCTGGATTACCTAATGAAGTGCAGCCAGTGTCTTGTATAATTCAAATAACCCTTATATAAAGCCATGTGAACTTGTACGTCTACGTGGACAGGGACACACAGTTAAAACCCTGATTAGAGGGCACTATACACAAACCCTCTGTTCTGAGACTACACTGTTTGCCCGTGTCTATATTAAGGACACTGTGTACAAATGAGTTAACCCTTTACTCCATGTTTACGCGAGTGTATGCCTTTGCAAACAAAGTAAATCCACACCAGACGGTCGCTACAGAAGATCAGACCAGGGTATGCTCTACTCACGTGTGGAATTATATAGATATAAAACTGTCATGGCTAATAAAACCCGCTATTAACAATTTACTGCATTAACACGCCTTTCTATACCTATGCAAGCAGAGTAGACCCAGATAAGACAGTTCCTGTAGGAGACATCTGATCAGGGTCTGCTCTGTTTGCTTATGATATAATACAGATGTGAGTCTACAGATTTTGCCACGGCCAAACATTCCTCTACCCATGTCCTATCATAAAATAATGAATCCAATAATTATTCATGATGTCATGATGTCACATAAGGGTTTTGAACAGTGCATTATCAGTTGGTTATGGTTCTAATGTGTTTGTTTATCTAATATACAATATCTGTACAAGTCACGCACAGATATTGACGTTCATAACATACAATTCTTACACTGAACATTTAGCACGCTGTTGCAATATTTTGCAGAACGCTACTGCAGCGTAAGTTTCGTCTTACTTTAAACAAACACCTGCTTTTAAAGACACCTGTTTGACTACTGGATCAAACCTTTGAAAACAATACGCTAATTTCGTCTACTTTGAGAGAAGGGTGCTGACGACAAAATTCACGGCCATTTAATTCGCAAAGCGTGGTGAACGTTAAGAACAATCGATCTATCTGTCCAACTACCCTCTTTAGAATAAACGTAGGGAAATAGTGCAGACCCAGGTGGAGCAACAGTAAAACCTCTCTATAACGGCCACTAAATTGCGTTAATTAGTTGGTATTGTGGCTGCTTAAAGCAAGGTGAAAGTAAAACAGAACGGTCCTATAGGAGCGTTCTGTTTTACTTTCACCTTGATTTAAGCAACCACCTGCCTTTAACACAAAATACTTGGTGTAATTTAGTGGCCGTTATAGAGAGGTTTTTACTGTACTCCTGAATTAGCCGTTTGATCAGGGTCTATCCTATTTATTAAGAAGTCAGTCTAATTTCAAGTTATCCAAATGCAGACGTTTTATTTAACCACTTAACTTAAAGAAATCAATAAAGCTGCAGACATCAAAAGGTGTAATAATTTTCGTAATAATTTGATAGCTTTATCTATGATACTTAAGTTAAAATAAGAGGAGATCAACGATACAAAAACAGAGGAACCCGGTAAATGGGACCAATACCTTTTGAGAGAGTATTAATAGGAGATTTTCATTTGGATAATGTCCCTTATTATGTGACTGATTAACAATATTCTTGTAAGAAATAAGGACGGTATGCATACTAATTATGTCTTTTATTATTACATTATAAAGAAGGGAAATTTAAAATCTTTGTTATTTCATAAGCATTCACATTAGACCGTCATTCAAATCAGACCTTGATCAGACTCCTACAAGACCGGTCTAATTTGTGTCAAGATTTCAAAATGCGTCTATGATTTAAAAAGTGAACTATGAACGAAAATAATGCAGAAAAACTCTTTGGGAACTTTCTGCATTACTTTCGACCTGCATTAAGCTATCACATACCATAAGGTCGATTTTTTTATTCTTCTTTTAGCTGTCGATTTAACGAGGAGTATATGAGTCGACTGAGCGGTCCTTCGTACTGAAAGTACACTCACTATAACAATATAATCGAATAGTCTGACACCGTCTTTTATAAAGGGAGATAACAAGAGATTCGCCAACAGCGCAGTTTATCCGAGTTTGCCCCCTTTAAGTATTTTAAATAAACACTGATCACTATGCAAACTACCTCGACATATATGTCAGTGTATTTCTAGAGGTGCACTCTGATCAGGATCTGCACTGTTGCCATTCGAAATCATCTTGCAACTTTATGCCTTCCATACTGAGTAGTCTACACAGTTAAACACTAATGGGCTATTGCACGCTGATAATGTTTAACCCTTTCGGTGCCAAATTTCAAATTGTCGTCTGCAATCCAAGTTTGTTAAATAATTCAGTAAAATAAGGAAATGAGATAAATAAATGCAACTTTCAAAGGAATAAAGCACATATATAGAAATAGAGAGTTAGACAAATAGTGAAGTCCCTGATCAGACGCCGCCTTGAAAAGGCGGCGTCTGATCTAGGACTGCACTATTTGTCGTGATGCATTTATGCGACTGCGGCAGTGAAAGGGTTAACCCTTTCCCTGTTTTATGTTTATTCCAAATTTCAATACCTAATGAATATTCATGAAAAAAATAGTTTAAATGAAATACAGAAGGAGGAACAGTGCAGCCATTTTGGAAAGTAAAGAAACCGATCAATCAAATTCAATTAGCAAACAGAGCAGACTCTGATCTGGGTCCACTCTCTTTGCAAATGCGTAAAAAAGCGTTTATATGAAGGAAAGGATTAGAACATTTTGTGTCGGAGTACTACTGGCATGTAAGAACGATTTTAATGATGAGTGTTATGGGTTTCTTTTTACTCGAACCATTTACAAATATGTTCGCTATTTTTATTCAGCAACACTTTCCGTTTAATGGTGTTTAAGCATATTCCCATAATTGTCATTTTTGATTTACGCTTCTCTTGATATGACTGTGTGTTAATTCATTCCATGTATAAACATGTGTATAAAAAGTCAAATCACTTAACATTTGTATAACTTTTACATTTTGTTAAGTACCAGCCCTTGACCCCATAAACGTTAAAGGTTGAACGGTTTGTATTGTAGCCCTTTCCCCAACAAGACTCGCATTTCCAAACAGCTTGGATCCGGATGAGACGCCGGGTAACTCGGTGTCTCATCAGGATCCAAGCTGTTTGACACTCGGTCATTAGTTTCTCAAAGTAGTTAAAAATTCATCAGATTTAACTTTGAGCAGACATTGTGTTTATTTCAGTGGAGTAAGGGTTTACAACCCACCCAATGTCACGTAATAGTCATTAAATTCACAACTTTGTTTCTGTCTAATAATTCCAACCAGATGTAAATCTACATTTAGGTTTAATCTCAACTCGTGTCTCATCAGTCAAGGTTAGACAGAAAGCATAAGAAAAACTCATAAAGACGAAACTGCAAATATAAATTCTGTATAATGCAAATGTAATCACAGATTTTATGAAGAATAATCATGTGCATAATAAGAAAAATAAATGGCTTACAAAAATAAACATCAGTTTATGATGTAATACCAATTATGAAAAAAAAACACAACTGAAATAACATTGCACAATTAAGTTAAAGTCAGTTTCTCTATCTGACAAAGAGTATACAGTAAAACCTCTCTAAAACGATTTATGATTACACATGCCAGTTTATAAGAGTAGTTTGTGGTTTAACCCATCATCTCATACATATTAATGTAAAAAATCAGGTATATTAATCAGCTGACCTTTTAACCCTTCTCTTGCTGAATTTTAAAATACATGTCTCCTTTTTTACCCATGTCTTGTTGTATAATTACATATATCTTCACTGTGTACAAATATTTCGCTGTGCAATCACTGCTGTGGAGTGCACTGGTTGCACAATCAATTTATAAATAGTGCAGACCCTGATGAGACAGCTCCTGCAGGAGCTGTCTCATGTGGGTCTTCACTATTTACAGGTAGGTATATTGACGTGAATAGCAAGTGAAGGGTTAAAACACAATATGTACAAGGACTTTTCATCCCTGGCACAAATTATTGAATCAGATCTATACTATTTCACAAGCAAACAAAGGATACCCTGATCAGACGGCTCCTATAGGAGCCGTCTGATCAGGGTCTACTCTGTTTGCAAATGCGTTAAAAAGTGTCTGTAGGTAAAAGGATAATACATGGAGAATGTTATGCAATAAGCTCCTGCTCTCGTCCGGCATTAAGCTACTACATGTCTGAATAAAAATAACTGAATCGGACATCTTTGCTGTAGTCGCTGTGAAGAGGCTTCACTGTATGTAAGTATTTCCTTTTGCAGATATTACAAAAAAACTTGAAACTTGTATACAGGCCTCTACACTGGATCAAAACTGTTTGCAAATATCAAACGTATCAAGCTCGACATATATAAGGTCACTTTCAAAGTATGTTGACAACATAAAATGGATTAGTAGCTTAAATACATGATCATTAATAGAACAACACCTATGTCTCATAAAATGGTAATAACGTTTTAAAAATAGGATATCACTGTTCAGACTGAAGTTCAAGGACACTGTCCAGTGTTTAAAACCTATTTTCGTAGCCACCCCACGTTTGTGCTACTGCGTAAATGTATAGTAAATCTCCTCTAAACCGGAATTCTAGTAGATAAGAATTTAGATACGTTTAGGCAGGTGACTGCTTAATGCAGGGTGAAAGTCATGTAGAAAGCTCCCCAAGGAAATGTTTGCATGGCTTTCACCTTGCATTAAATTGACACCTGTCTCCAAGATCAGTTTAGAAGAAGGGTTTTACTATATACTCAAAGATTTGCACGCTATCAGCGAATTTGTGATTGTCTGTGTAAATTGTTCGGATCAAGATGAATATAACATTACGTGAACAGAGTTGTTCACTTTTTATCACTTAGTTTTAAAATGGGCACTTGAGCTTCTAACTAAAACCCAGTTAACACTTTACTCCATAAACATTCATGCAAGAAACAATGTTTGCATGACTATTTATGCAAGAAGTAATGTTTGTATGACTATTTATGCAAGAAATAATCTTTGCATGACTGTTTAATATTTGTAATGAAATATGAACAAGAAACGTTAATATATAATTCCATAAGCAAACATAGCAGACCCTGATAAGACGGCTGAACTTGGTCTACTCTATGTGCAAATGCGATAACTGGTGTATCTACAGAGTAAAGGGTTAAGCATGAGTGAAACAAGTATACGGACTTGGTTTGAAATATAAACTAACAACACACACAACTTTCGCTCGTATTGTTTACTCTTATCCAGCTGGGAAAAAAACAATGTCTGTTCAAATTTGAAACTGGTGCAATTTTGTCTACTTCTGATTCGAACATGCTTTTGAGAAGCTATTGACCAAGAATTAGTGTCAAGTCGCAGGCTTTTGAGATACTATTTTGAATCAGAGTCAAACAGCTTGGACCCTGATGAGAGGCCGAGTAACCCAGTGTCTCGTCTGGAACCAAGCTACTTGCAAATGCAATTAATTTAACCCTTCTCTTGCTGAATTTTAAATACGTTTCTCCTTCTTTACCCATGCCCTGTTGTATAATTACATATATATTAAATGTGTACAAGTATTGCGCTGTGCAATCACTGCTGTGGAGTGCACTGGTTGCACAATCAACTTGTAAATAGTGCAGACCCTGATGAGACAGCTCATACAGGAGCTGTCTCATCTGGGTCTTCACTATTTACAGGTAGGTATATTGACGTGAATAGCAAGGGAAGGGTTAAAAGTCGCGGTGAGCTGGATAAGAACAATAACACCGACTACACAGTTAACACAGTTGGATTTGAAAGACGAAATACAGGTAGGTACATATTATAAGAATAAATTATTGCACGTGGTACAACAGAAATACTACTGGGTAAAAATACATTGACCCCTCCTCCAGACACAGTGTTAATAGTGAGCCTATAATTGAGCTGGAATGTACAGTAAAATCCCTTTAAACTGATCACTTTATGAATAAATATAGGTGTCTGCTTAAAGGTATATGGCCAACTGACCTAATTAACCAACCTATAATATATACAGTAGAAACTGACCCAGTCGGCTATTCATTTATTGAACATAGGGATCTTAAAAATCAGGTGGTTTCGTGACGCTGGGAATGCAAGAGCTTTCTATATTACTTTGGACCTGCATTAAGCCACCATCTGCCTTACAGACCCACAATTAGATATCTTTTTGATGGCCGCTTAAGGCAGGTTTTACTGCAATAAAACGTAGGAGTGTGTGAGCCGCCACTGTGTTTCGAACTCTCGACCTCCTGAATGGGAGGCGGACGTCATATGATTAAGCTATTGGGACTATGCAGGAACTTTCTGCATGACGCTCGTCGAGCATTAACCCTTCGATTGCTATTCACGTCAATATACCTACCTGTAAATAGTGAAGACCCAGATGAGACAGCTCCTGTAGGAGCTGTCTCATCAGGGTCTGCACTATTTACAAATTGATTGTGCAACCAATGCACTCCACAGCAGTGATTGCACAGCGAAATACTTGTACACAGTGAAGATATATGTAATTATACAACAGGGCATGGGTAAAGAAGGAGAAATGTATTTTAAAATTCAGCAAGCGAAGGGTTAATCTACCGCCTGCTTTTAAGACACAGCTTTAGATATCGCGTTAGTATGTAGTCACGTGGTTTCGCTGTCCACATTTTACATCCCGGTCCCGTCAATAGTACAGACAAAATGAAGTACAGTAAAACCTCTCTATAACGGCCACTAAATTACATCAATTATACTGTGTTAAAGACAGGTGGTTGCTTAAAGCAAGATGAAAGTAAACAAGAACGCTCCTATTGGAGCGTTCTGTTTTACGTTCACCTTGCTTTAATTAGCCACCTGCCCTAAATACCAGCTAAATTAAGAAAATTTAGTGGCCGTTATAGAGAGGTTTTACTGTACGTTCAAAACAAAGAGCAATGAAATTGTAATTCGTCCTTGATTTGCCCGAATCGGAACAACAGTTACTGTCAACTAATTAATAGCAGTTAAAAGGATTAACACAAGAGCATTTTGTTTCCCCGAAAAGCTAACACAGTTAGCTCCCTTTGCTCATGAAATAGCATAAATTCAGTTGTTCATTGGTCAATATAAACTTTCAGTCAATGAATTTGTGTGACGTCATGCATTCTTGTGTAAATATTTATGAGGTAATGGGTTATGCCTCTATAAGCAATTCCATAACAACTGTTTCATGAAACCTGATTCTGTATATTGAGACTGAGATATATAACGTTTTATAAGAATACAAAAATACTTTTGATATTATAACATCACGGAATCAATACTACCCCTTTTCCCTGTTCTATGTTTAATCCAAATTCACAAGGTGAAAGATTGAAGCCATTTTAGAAACAGATATTTCAAAATTCCATTAGCACACAGAGCAGACCCTGATCAGATGGCTCATATAGGAGCCGTCTGATCTGGGTTTACTCTGTTTGCAAATACGTGAAAACGCGTTTATATATTGGAAAGGGTTAAAGGTGGTCTTCTAATCAAATGGCAGTATAAAACAGAATACGAGAAGAACTTGTCATAGCGGCCATCAAAAAGGAGGTCTAATAACGGGTGTGTAAGGCAGATGGTAGCTTAATGCATGTCAAAAGTAATGCAGATGCTCCTATAGGAGCTTTCTACATGACGTTTGCCCTACATTAAGCAACCACCTTCTTTTTAAGACTCCTATGTTCAATAAATGAATAGCCGTTAAAGACAGGTTCTACTGTAATCTGAATGTGTCCAATAGTTGAACCAATGTCATAAATGACCCTAAATTAACCCTTCACTTGCTATTCACGTCAATATACCTACCTGTAAATAGTGAAGACCCAGATGAGACAGCTCCTGTATGAGCTGTCTCATCAGGGTCTGCACTATTTACAAGTTGATTGTGCAACCAGTGCACTCCACAGCAGTGATTACACAGCGAAATACTTGTACACAGTGAAGATATATGTAATTATACAACATGGGTAAAGAAGGAGAAATGTATTTTAAAATTCAGTAAGAAAAGGGTTAAACAAGGTATATGGCAGTATTTGCAGTTGCTTTGACAGTTCACGAAATACATTTGACTGTGGGCTAGTTTTGTTAACAGAGTTCTTGAAATGTCTTCCAGTGATTTTCCAGATGGTCACACATTGTAAGATACGGTTCTACCTTCTCCTGTGTCCATTTATGTCTCTGCATTAATTTAGTCGTGATTTGTTTTCGCCGTTTGCGCATCCACTCATTGTCAGCTGGGTGTTCTCTTTGCTTCCTGGATTCCAGTATGCGATCTTGTTCTGCTGTAGTAATGTCATTTTTTACTATGTCATCTTCAATGACATTCCACGCAGCTTCGCCTTCTATCTCCATATCAAAATCTTCCATTTTATCATCAACCCGTGACTTCAGTAAATCAGTAAATATTTCATGTACGTCACCTAAGTCTTCGTTAAGTAAATCTTTCACATGCCACACTCCTTCTTCAGGAATCTTGAAATCGAATGGTGTCCACTCGTCTGTCCACTCTCTTAATACTAAAGGATTACACATGATCTGAACAGGCAGTGGGAAAAAGTTATCGTTGTGGTCTACACAGTTTATTAGTGGATTGTATCGCGCCTTTTCTACACATGGGTAGTCTTTCAACCACCGACAAAGTTGGTCCTCAAAGTCAACCAGTGATAAAGACTCACTAGTTTTGTTTTCGGATTGTTTTATTCCTTGCAATGTACCTTCTACCCATTCCTTAAACCTAACAAGCAGCGTGTAGTTTTCAAGGTCTGTGACCTCGCCGACAACGGATTGGTCGAGGATATCCCTGAGAACTCGGCGACTGACACCGGTTTTCCTGAGTCTATAGATAGGGTAGCCGCCTTCTAGAGCGTTCATCACACACCTGAGTCGCGCTTGCTGTAGTTCTTGTACACCGTCTTCCTCCTCGGTATCATCTTTATTACAAGAGTTTTCTTCATCTTTTCTGAATACTGATGCATCCTATAATATATACAAAAGATACGTAAATTAAAACATTTTTGAGAATGATTTCTTTATTTCTCCAACAAACCCTGTGTTGTGACTACTCTTTAGAATCGACGAGACGATTCTAAAGAGTGGTCACAACATAGGGTTTCGTGGAGAAATGACGATTGTAGCATTTGAGTACACACGCTTATCTGTTGCTCTGTTGATCCAATGTTACGGTTTAGTCTGTTTGCAGCGACCTCCAAATTAATATAATTCAGGGGGTTTAATGCAGTTGGTGGATCAGTGCTAGAGGAAAGTAATGCAGAAAGCTCCTCTAGAGCAAAACTTATAAGTATTGATGACAACGGTTATTTGTATCACAGGGGCAGTTTTATATATGAGATCAAATTGACAATCTTCATAATAATGATTGAACATAACACATACCAAGTTTAATTATGTTATTGAAAATATGCGTTTATTGTATGGATTATCGCTTTAGGAGATTTGTTTCTGTCTTAATCTGTAACAACACTGTGAGGTAATGTTTCATTCAATGGCTCAAAGAATATTTAGTTAACATATTATTTCACATTAACCTTTAGCCTGCTATGGGCCGACGAGTTAATACATATGCAAGCAGTTTGGATCCAGATCAGACGCCGAGTAACTCGGCGTCTCATCAGGATCCAAACTGTTTGACACACTGGTTTGCATGTTGGCAGACACATTGATTATAGCTAGAATTTTAAAAATGTAGAAGGTGATAAATTCTGTAAAAATAATTTTCTCAGCAGGCTAAAAGTTAAGCTTTTTTCTTAAGAATAACTATGTGTGTACGGATTTTTATGAGATTAAAAACTATTCAAGAAACTACGATGTTTTCCTAATTGTCTCCTTAAGAGATTTATTAAAACGGGCCCATATCCATATAATGCTATAACAACTGTAAAATCGGACCAACTGTTACATGTATTAATTAACCCTTTACTCATGAATTTTCATGTAATAAATAATGGCATCATGAATATTAATTCGATTAATTGTTAAAATAGAACAAGGACACAGGAATGTTTACAATACAATACAATACAATATCTTTATTTCCTCCTTCATATGAGATTTGCATTGATTACAATCAATGTTTAGTACATGTATTAACAATTCAACATTGTAAATAAAAGTTGAACAAGATTAAACTATTTTACATGTATGTAGATGCAGCTATGTACAGTCTGTTGACTCTGTGCCATACGGGGTTACTTTATCCTGAGCTTGCAAACACATGTATAAGTATTGTCCGCCCACTGTTTACCCCATGATTCTAAAAGTTAAAATCATGGCCGTTAATATGTTTAAAACGGGTATGTAGACAGTAGAGTTATATCTATACCTCATAAGCAAACAGAGTAGACCCTGATCAGACGGCTTAAAGCCGTCTGAATTTGGTCTGTTCTGTTTGCAAAGTCGTAGAACGGCGTGTTGATGGAGTAAATGTTATGTGGTTGCTATAGTGAGGTGTATGCATTAATGGCCGTTAATGGTTATTAACCCTTTCCTCCATAAATACGCCTTTCTACGCCTCTGTAATAGTCACTTCTTGAAACCATTGTGCTAAGCAGAGCATTTGCTCCTATAGGAGCAAATGCTCTATTTATCACAATGGTTTCAAACTACTAAATTCTAAAATCATCATTTTCTCTAGTTAATGCTCCTTTTCGGTTGATTTATCAAAGAGGTTGGATCTAAAAATAGCCTATGAGGTAATGGGTTAATGGTTGTTTCTCTGTGAACAACCAATGATGTGGCAGGAACATATTTGAACAACCACATGTTATGAACAATACTCGGCATTTCGAATTGACCGTTTGGTTCTATGAATCAAACATAACATACAATGGATCAAAGTCACTATGAAAAACAAATTAAATAGTGTAGCCTGACTGTCTGTCTCTTAACAGTGATTCAATTTGAATACAATTAAATGTCTGTCTATATACCGGAATTTAAGTAAAGAAGAACTTATAATTATATTTAAGACAGGTGGCTGGATGTAAAAAACACGCACAAAGCTCATATGGGAGCTTTCTGCATGAGTGGCATCCTGCATTAAGCTGTCACCTGTCTTACAGATCGGCATTGATGCTAATTTGAAGATCCACTTTAGAGGGGTTGTACTGTACTGCTTAACATGACTGATAGATCGTCCAATTTGTCTGGTACCTATATATGTCGTCTTGAAGCGCGACCGTTTATCTAATGTTAACCCTTTCCCTGTTCTATGTTTATTGCCAATTTCAATACCTACTCAATATTGATGGACAAAATAGTTACAATGACATATAGAAGGTAGAACACTGTAGACATTTTATAAAGCAAAGAAACAGATCTATCAAAATCCATTAGCAAACAGAGCATACCCTGATCAGACGGCTCCTATAGGAGCCGTCTGATCTGGGTCTTCTCTGTTTGCAAATGCGTGAAAACACGTTTATATGAGGGAAAGGGTTAAGCAACTGATATTTTGATCGCCAGCTTGATTTTAGACCTAAAGTCTGAACGACGATTTGAATTAATGGGGACTTTATGCATAAACCCCGTCCTGCATTTAGCTACCATCTGCCTTTTACAACCAGAATTAGAAATCTCTTTTTGTGGTTGCTTTAATACAGTATATTTCATTAAATTAAAATGCTAATTAAATCTAGTATAATCCATTTAGGTCTGTAGTTGTAATTTCAATTGCATAATAAGCATTGTGAATTTTTTAACCCTTTTCCAGGGATGAAAAGAGCAATGACTCCTTAATTTGAATCTGGTGCAAAGTTAATTAATTCTTATTCGGTCAAGCTGACCGGATGTCAAATAGCTCGGACTCGTGTGAGACCCCGAGTTACTTGGCGTCTTATCCCGATCCAAGTTGATTGAAAATGCGAGTAAGGTTGCCAATAGCGAGATAAAGAGGATACTTTTGTATAGCCATCATAAGGAAATAATTGATCACACTATAATGAAGACCCTGGTCTTGGTCTACACTGTTTGCCAGTTAATATTAGGTTCGCCATTCATGCAGATATATATGTGAGGCGGAGAGATGTATATAATAATAATAATAATAATAATAATAATAAAGACTTTATTTAACGAGAGTACTCATTTGGTTATGACCAATCTTCCATGAGGCCCTCAAACAGAGAGAAAACATATATACAATTACATATATACAATTCGTAATACTTTCATAATAATGTTGCATAGTCACCAATATACGATGGACGATCAACCCCCAGACTTCCCCTTTAAGGAAATTAGCTAATGGAATGTTAATGATAGGTTGAGTATTTCTGTGTGTACATGTACATGGCTGGTAATGTGGCACACAATCATTTACACGACCCGATCGTTAACATAATTATGGTTTACAAATATAACGTAGGTACATAGTTTTTATACGCCCGTTTGAAAAAACGGGACGTATTATGGAATGGCACTGTCTGTCCGTCCGTCCGTCTGTCCATCCATCTGTCTGTCTGTAACATATCTAACTCAAGTTCTGCTTGGTGGATCCTGCCCAAATATATCACAATGTTTATCTGGACATGCTATAGTAGCATGCCCAGTCCCGGTACGTATATCCAAGGTCAAGGTCGAATAATTGGACTTAGAATTTGCGTTTAGCAAAAATGTTAACCTGTCTGTATGTCTGTAACATGTCTTACTCAAGTTCTGCTTAGTGGATCCTTCTCAATTTGCACCACAATGTTTATCTGGACATGCTACAGTAGCATGGATGTTTCCCGGCACGTATATCCAAGGTCAATGTCACACAATTGGACTTAAAATTTGCGTTTAGCATTTGCGTTAAACAAATATGTTAACCTCAATTTATAGGGAACACATTTTTGTAAGTCCTTTTATTTACATAACCCTTTGCGATAAAGCTTTGAAACTCGGAACACTTGTTCACCATCACAACCTTCACCTGTAAGCAAGAGTACATAACTCTGTCGAGCATTTTGACAGAAGTACGTCCCTTTTTTAACTTAGTATTTTGGGTAAAGTTTTTGTTAAAGTCCACTTAGTAACATAACCCTTTGCGACAAAGCTTTGAAACTTGGAACACTTGTTCACAATCACAACCTTCACCTGTAGGTAAGAGTACATAACTCTGTCCAACAGTTTGACATAAGTATGACCCTTTTTAACTTAGAAGTTTTGGTTAAGGTTTTTGTTAAAGTCCACTTATTTACATAACCCTTTGAGATAAAGCTTTGAAACTTGGAACACTTGTTTACCATCAGAAGTTTCATCTGTAGGCAAGAGTAAATAACTCTGTCAAGCATTTAGACAGAATTGTGGCCCTTTTTAATTTAATTGTACTTAAGTTATTTTGTTAAAGTACACCTATTTACAACCCTTTGAGATAAAGCCTTGAAACTTGGTCGCACAATTGGACTTAGAATTTGCGTTTAGCATTTGCGTTTATCAAATATGTTAACCTCAATTTATGTTGAACAAGACCTCGACGGGCGTATATTGTGCCCACTGGCACTTTTGCTATCAATAAGCAGGTGATTTGTAATATAGGCCGAACGTTATGCAGGGACTATAAGAGCCTTCTGCATTACTTTGGTCGTGCATTAGTAATCCATCTCCTTTTAAAGATGTCCTAGCTTATTTATATAATGGTCGATAGAGAGAGGTTGTACTGTAAATATTAACACAGGAACACTACAAAACCAACACACAAACACCTCCTACGCCCCCGCACCCAACGCTCCCAAAAAACAAAAACAAAAAAACGCAAAAAGAGATAAAATACACACAAAACCAATAACCCCCTCCCCAAAAATAATATACCCCCCCCACAAAAAAAATCAACAGAAAAACAAAACAAAAACAACACCAAACAAACAAACAAACGTCGAAGTGTATACTAAGAGCCGGAATCAACTCTACGCTATCTTTATTGACTAGTTGCCTCCATAAACAGCTTCATGAAAATCGATTATTCTAAATGCCTTCTGCAAAATTGTTTAGATTGAATGGGAGATATATTTTCCCTATTTCGTAGATTGGCCCAACTGATACAAACCACCGACAGGATTTTGTTTCAGTTTAAAATCATAAACGAAACAGAGATACAGTTTCTTTGACGACTCTGTAAAACCACTTTGTGAAACCATTGTGATAAATAGAGCACTTGCTCCTATAGGAGCAAATGCTCTATTTATCACAATAGCTTCAAACTACAAAATTCTAAAACAAATCCTTTTCTCTAATTAATGCTCCTTTTCGGTAAATTAATTCAAAGAGGTTGTATCTAAAAATAGCCTATGAGGTACTAGGTTCACTCTTTATCACGCTAAATACGACCTGACTGGCATTTGCAAACAGCTTGGGTCTAGATGAGATGACGAGGAACTGGGTATCTGATCTGGATCTAAACTGGTTGATGCTCGGTCAACACTTCCATGATGCGTTCCTTCATATAAACTCATTTTCGTTTATATACATGTAAACGCCTTTACAGGCATCTGCAAACAGAGTAGACCCAGATCAGACGGCTCCTTTAAGAGCCGTCTGATCAGGGTCTGCTCTGCTTGCTAATATAATTTGATATATATGATTTTTTAGTTTCTAGTATGACTACAATGTTCCACCTTCGATATTTCATTAGAACTACTTTGTCCATGAATTTTCAGTAGAAATTTGGAATAAATATAGACCAGGGAACGGGTTAAATGCTTGAACGAATCGGAAGTGTGTTAGACTTGTTCCAGATCAGATTGTGGGCAGACATTACCTTTTACAACAGGTTAACTCTTTTAGTGCGGGAAACAAGTTCATGCCGTTGCAAACAGGGTATGGCCAGATGAGAAGGCTCCCAGAGGAGTCGTCTCATTAGGGTCTGTATTGCTTGTCATCTTACACTCTTCTTTGAAATAAACCGCTGAATGTTAGAGTTTTGGAATAGTTCATTTGAACGTTCAGCGTTGAAAGGGTTAAGTGACACAAATCACGGCACAGTATTACCCAATTTGCCTACAATAGAATCTGACCTAAGCGGGCATTCATTTATTGAACATGGGAGGCATATAAAGCAGGTGGTTGCTTAATGCACGGCAAAAGTAATACATAAAGTTCCTATAGGAGCATTCTGCATTACTTTTGACCTGCATTAAGCTACCACCTGCCTTACATGCCTATAATTAGACCTCTTTTTGATGGCCGCTTAACCCATTCCCTGTTCTATGTTTATTTCAAATTTCAATACCTAACATACCTTATAATTAACAAAATAGTTATAATGAAATATGCAAGGTGGTACATTGTAGACATTTTAGAAAGCAAAGAAACAGATCTATCAAATTACAGTAAAACCTCGGTTATTCGAATTTTCGGTATAGAAGAATTTAGACCCTTTTAGGCAGGTGGCTGCTTAATGCGTGGTGAAAGTCATGCAGAAAGCTCCTAGAGGAGCTTTCTGCATGACTTTCACCATGCATTAAGCTGCCACCTGTCTTAAAGATCGATAATAATACGTATTTTAGAGTTCGAATAATCGAAGTTTGACTGTATATTAGCAAACAGAGCAGACCCTGATCAGACGGTGTGTTAAAAATTAAATGGCGGTCTGAGTTTGGTTGAGTGCGCTATAACATTTGAAATAATTTCTATACTACATTATGGCAGAAAAATGCATCATTTTGCCAAATTTCTCTAAAACAAAACAACACAATTTTGCATTTCAGTACCATACTCGGCGTCTCATTAGGATCCAAGCTGTTTGAAACTCGGTCACAAGTTTCTCATAAGTTTGATCAATATGGAAGTAGTAAAATTTGCACTAGATTACATTATTTCTTTACAACGGGCTGCGGGATATAAGTAAACACTTTACTCCATGAATATTCATGTAAGAAATAATGACATCATAAATATTAATTAGATTAGTTTTTATGACATTACATATACACAGGAATTATTGCATTGGCAAATATTGTATATTCGTATCTATATTATATCAGACGCAAACAGAGCAGATCCTGATCAGACGGCTCCTACAGGAGCCGTCTGATCTGAGTCTGCTCTGTTTGCAAAGTCGTAGGAAGGCGTATGAATTGAGTAAAGGATAAATGTGTACATACCTGTACTACAGTTTTGATTTGGTCGAGGCTATACACACGTCTGCCATACTTGAACCAGTCCCGGCGACCCAGCTGGTTGTTATGAACTACAATATCATCCACGGTGTAACTCGCCAACTCGAACTGCTCACCCATGCTGACGTCCGGCACAACTGCACTGACTCCCCATCTAACTCCCGTTCGAACGTATGGGGTGGGACTGTAACGGTCAATGGACGTTACACTGGGATAGTCCACCAAGCTGTCGACTTCCATTGAAGATACTGGTGGGTAATTGATTGGTGTGATCTATGCTGACTGGATTATTCACTGTGGAGTAATTAATCCTTTTAACACTAAGTAAATTTCATCTGTAAAACTTGTCGACTGCTATAGTCTTTAACAAAAACCTACAGCTTCTACAACTCATTTCTTAACCCTATAATCCATAAATACATTTTTCTAAGCCTTTGCAAACAGAGTAGACCCATATCAGACGGCTCCTATAGGAGCATTATGGCCAGTGTCTGTCCTGTTAGCATATGATATAATATCGATGGGATGCTACAAGTTCTATCATGACCAATAATTCCAATGTCCATGTGCTATTATAACAGTTAATCTAATTATTATCCATGCCATCATCATTTCGTACATGCATATTCATGGAGTAAAAGGTTAAATGATCTCATCTGGATCTAAAGTGTTTAAAAAAGGTAGTCACAAACTGGTCCAAAGTGTTGAAATGGCGACAGTTAAAATCCATCATTGTACTGACGGTTTTTGTGATACCATTCGCCAACAGTTTGGATCCTGATGAGACAACGAGTAGGTCGGCGTCTCATCAGGATCCAAACTGTTTGCCACCCTGGCGCTATTAAATGAAATGGAAGAAAAGTGTATTCACAGAATTGAAGCCGACGACATTATTTGCAGACGACAAGTGTTTCAGTTAGCGACACGTATACAACTTAATTAACATCATAAATGGATGACTACAGTAGTAACAAGCCACAGTAATACCTCTCTATAACGGCAACTAAATTGTGTTAATTATTTCGTATGGACAGGTGGCCGCTTAAAGCAAGGTGGAAGTAAAACAGAACGCTCCTATTGGAGCGTTCTGTTTTACTTTCACCTTGCTTTAAACAGCCACCTGTCTATAACACAAACTAATTGATGTAATTCAGTGGTCGTTATAGAGAGGTTTTACTGTATATGCATACATAGTAAACACGACCATGTTAAATTACTCTATAGATCCTCCATGAAACATTGCATATTAATCACTACAGACACAATTGAGATTGTAATATTTCATTTTATATGCTAACATCGTCATAATCATATGCAACAATAAGCTCGTGTTATTACATACATTTTAATTTTACTAACCGTTATTATAGAAGATATTTTCTATCCAAGTTAAACACAACGCATGTTCATTTCTTCCTCATCAAACAAATCTCATCCTAGTATCTGAAAGAAGGAAGAAAATGAGAATCTAAAAGCTTAGTCGGATTGTTAAATCTTATTTTGTCAACTCATATTTGCAAATAGCTTGGATCCGAATGAGACGTCGAGTAACTCGGCTAATCGTCAACATCGTAGCTGTTTGATACTATGTTAACCCATTCCCTCATATTGACGACTTTTGACGAATCTGTAAAAGTCACATTATGAAACCATTGTGATAAATAGAGCATTTGCTCCTATAGGAGCAGATGCTCTATTTATTACAATGGTTTCAAACCATAAAATTCTAAAATTTTCGTTTTCTCTAGTTAACCCATTCCCCCACATTGACGACTTTTAACGACTCTGTAAAAGTCACTTTGTGAAACCATTGTAATAAATAGAGCATTTGCTCCTATAGAAGCAAATGCTCTATTTATCACAATGATTTCAAACCACAAACTTCTAAAAAAGAATCTTTACTCTAATTAATGCTCCTTCTCGGTAGATTAATTCAAATAGGTTGGGTCTAAAAATAGCCTATGAGGTAATGGGTTAATGCTCCTTTTCGGTATATTTATTCAAAGAGGTTGTATCTAAAATAGCCTATGAGGTAATGGGTTACTATTCTATCAACAGTTTGAACTAGTCGGAAGTAGTCAAAATTGGACCTGATCCAGATTTGAGCTGACATTATTTTCCAGTGGGCTAAGGACTAAAGGAATACTGTATTCTTACACGCAACGTGCAATATTAAATATTTTGGATATACATGGTCTTTTCTTTACAATAGACATACCGAATACGATAAAACACATAATATACCTTAAATCTTTGCGACTTTTAGTAAGGAAGAACTCAGGACAATTTAGGTAGGTGGCTGTTTAACGCATTCCCTCATATCAACGGCTTTTGACGACTCTGTAAATGTCACTTTCTGAAACCATTGTGATAAATAGAGCATTTGCTACTATTTATCACAATAGTTTCAAACTAAAAAATTCTATAAAAATATACTTTTCTCTAGTTAATGCTCCTTTTCGGTAGAATTATTCAAAGAGGTTGTATCTAAACATAGCCTATGAGGTAATGGGTTCCTATTCTATCAACAGTTTGAACTAGTCGGAAGTAGTCAAAATTGGACCTGATCCAGATTTGAGCTAAGGACTAAAGGTATACTGTATTCTTACACGCAACGTGCAATATTAAATATTTTGGATATACATGGTCTTTTCTTTACAATAGACATACCGAATACGATAAAACACATAATATACCTTAAATCTTTAGTAAGGAAGAACTTAGGGCAATTTAGGTAGGTGGCTGTTTAACGCATTCCCTCATATCAACGGCTTTTGACGACTCTGTAAAAGTCACTTTCTGAAACCATTGTGATAAATAGAGCATTTGCTACTATTTATCACAATAGTTTCAAACTAAAAAATTCTATAAAAATATACTTTTCTCTAGTTAATGCTCCTTTTCGGTAGAATTATTCAAAGAGGTTGTATCTAAAAATAGCCTATGAGGTAAAGGTTTAATGCAGGGTGAAAATGCTACAGGAAGTTCCCAATCTTTCTGTATGACGTCTATCCTATATCTACCGCCTGTCTTGACCATTTCATAGATTTGACATAGGCAAACAGTCTTGACAAAGATAGGAGGGCTACTAGAAAATAAATTCTGAAAAGGGTCAATACTGTTTGAACTAATGCATGTTTATGATTTATAACAATATACTGTTGCATTGCGATGTCCCCCTTAATATGACAAATGGATTGGTCCCAAACTATGACTCGGACAAATTGACTGTAGGTAGAATGGAACTTAGAGGGTTTAAGACCAATAATTATATAGTAAAACCCTTCTAAACCGGGATTATAGTAAAAGAAGAATTTAGCTACTGTTAGACAGGTCGCTGCTTAATGCAGGGAGAATGTCACGCAGAAAGCTCCTAGAGATGTTTTCTGCAAGACTTTCACTCTGCATTAAGCTGCCACCTGTCTTCAAGACCGATATGTATACTAAATTTAACATCCGGTTTAGAGAGGTTTTTCTGTACATGTTTCATTGTTCGGGTTAACGATGTTTTATTGTACGTTTTATTAATTGTCCTTGTTAAAGACAGAGAGAAATCAACTGATGGATCGAAGAACGTTCTGCATTACATGCGTTTGTATTAAGCAGCAACGTGTTTTGAATACTCTCATATAACTTTAAATAATCTTTACAGTTAATCTATAAACTAAACGTTTAATTGCCTCATACTCTTTGAACTTATACGGATTGGGCAATTTTATGAAGAGTAGCTACGATAGGTACAAAACTAAAAAACGCGCACACATTTTGTATAAAACGCGGGCGAATAATATCATTTACATTGATACTTCAACTATTCCAAAATTCAAACAGTTCAAGCTTATGGTGGATATTTAAGGTTTTTTTTCCAAAGCAAAGTTTAACATGACAAACAGTGCAGCCCCTGATGAGACGGCTCCTCTAGGAGCCCTTTCGACTGGGTTTACACTGTTTGCAAATGACATTAGTGACTCGTGTCCCCCACTGTAATGGTTAACCTGAAGTGATTACAGTAAAGCCTCTCTATAACGGCCACTAAATTACATCAAATATTTTGTGTTAAAGGCAGGTGGCTGCTTAATGCAATGTGAAAGTAAAACAGAACGCTCCTATAGGAGCGTTCTGTTTTACTTTCACATTGCTTTAAGCAGTAACCTGCCCTAAATACCAACTAAATAACACAATTAAGTGGCCGTTATAGAGAGGTTTTACTGTAGTTGTACGTTATGTCAATGCACGAATATTCATTAGGTAAAATTTTGTGGTTAATATGCTAGTCTGGATATACATAACATGACGATGACAAAGTTTACATACTAGCCATGGCATTTAGAAGTATTGATTCTCAAATTCAGTCCGTTTATGTCCATAAAATAACCAGTTTAATAAAAGAGCGACCTAATATGATATTACATCATGCATTATTGATGTTTGCCTCTTGGCTACAAATCAAAACCGCTGTTGAGATACAAAATAAATAAATAAATGTAATATAATAAAATATAGCAATATTGTCGCAAAACGTATCGCTTTTATGCAATATTCTTATATTGCAAACACTATCACATGCTTTTTTGTAAGAAATTATGACATCATGAATATTTATCAGATGAAGTTATAAAATGGCACATTAGCACAAGAAATATTTGTTAGGGAAGAAACTGTGGAATCAAATATGTATTATTTCATCAGCAAACAGAGAAGACCCTGATCGGATGGTTCTTTTATGAGCCGAAGTTTTCAAACTGCACATTAACATAATTATTTGCTTTCGAAGAAAATGTGGAATCAGAGGTCTATATTATTTCATCAGCAAACAGAGAAAACCTAGATCGGACGGTTCCTACAAGAACCCGTCCGATCAGGATCTACTTTGATTAAAAAGGTTTATTTAGGCATTAAAGGAGTAAATATTTATACATGTACCAAATTTCCCCTTTTTCAATTCATATGATAAACAGAATCGTACATTTGTTTATATCTGTTAAAAGTTTATTAAACTCGTTGCCTAAAACCTAATATGACAATAATCACGACTCAATATTCGTAATATTTAAGTCAACTCGTGGGATAAACATGGTCATAAATAAAACTTAAGTAATATACTCTTTACCACTGTAGACATTGTAAATGACGCCCTAAACTGATATACCATGACCTCACTGTTAACCCTTTGCCTGTTCTATGTTTATTCCAAATTTCAATACCTCCTGAATATTCATTAACAAAATAGTTATAATGAAATATTGAAGGTGCAACATTGTAGACATTTTAGAAAGCAACGAAACAGATCTATCAAATTATATTAGCAAACAGAGCAGACCCTGATCAGACGGCTCCTCTAGGAGCCGTCTGATCTGGGTCTACTCTGTTTGCAGATGCGTGAAACACGTTTATATGAGGGAAACGGTTAAGTAATATACTCTATACCACTGTATACATTGTAAATGACGCCCTAAACTGATATACCATGACCTCACTGTTAAAAGCTCCGTCATGTATGGCATTCGGTACACATTAACCCTTTCCCTGTTCAATATTCATGTCAGAAATGATGACATCGTGAATATTAAATTTTAATGGCTGAAATTTATAATGTAAAGTTTTAAATGAATTTTTTTGCTTTGACAAAAACTGTATACAATCAGATCTATATCATGTTATAAGCAAACAGAGCAGACCCTGATCAGACGGCTTCTATAGGAACCGTCTGATCTGGGTCTACCCTGTCTGCAAATGCGTGAAAATGCGTTTGTATGAAGGAAAGGGTTGACCCTATACTCGATGAATATTCCTGTAAGATACAATGAATTTTAATCAGCTGATAGAGGAGCTTTCACCCTGCATTAAGCTGCAAAATGTCTCCAAGACCGATATTTATACTATAGATGGAGTTTTACTGTATGTCTGAAATAGGTTATCGCGTAGACAATGCTATCTACAAAAGATAAAAAAAAATCTTTACTGTGTAGAATTGATAAACTACAATAAACCTTTCAACTCCAAAAGGCGAACGTGTGATAACGTTTGCGAACAGATCGCCATCGGATGAGACGATGAGTACAATTAAAATTCAACCCGTTTGACAGTTGGGTCAAGAGAAACGAAATGGGAGAATATAGCGTAACCATAGGTTTGAAGCATGTGTTGGCCTGATGTTCAAACACTTTGGGACAGTTTAGAAGAAACGTTAAGGCTTTACCTCATGAATATTCAAGCAACCAATATTGACATTATGAATATTAACCTTTAGCCTGCTACGGGCGGATAAGTGAATTCATAAGCAAACAGTTTGGATCCAGATGAGACACCGAGCAACTCGGCGTCTCTTCAGGATCCAAACTGTTTGACACCCTGATTGCATTTTCGTAGACAAATTGATCATAGCTTGAATTTCGAAAATGTAATAGGTGAAAAATTCTATAAAAATAATTTGCTCAGCAGGCTAAAGGTTAATTAGCTTATTTGTCTGATTGCATGTGATTGTAGGTATTGTTTGTTCATGATGGAAAATGCAAAATCATATCTATATTATATATCATAAGCAAACAGAGCAGACCCTGATCAGACGCCCTCCTACAGGACAAATTGTCAAATCAAATACTTAACTCTTTGCACGCTAAGTAATTTTTTGTCTGCAACAATTGTCGCCTGCTTCAATTCTTAAAGTAACTTTTCTCTCATTTCTTTGAAAAATATAATCAAAGAGACAAACAGTTTGGATCCTGATGAGACGCCGCATTATGCGGCGTCTCATCTGGATCCAAACTGTTTGCATAGGTAATCATGGTTTCACCGCTAGCATGCAGAGTTAAATCATCATTTTTCCCGGCGAAGATTGTTAAAACTTTATGCACATTACATGTAATATGATATTTTGTCTGATTTTAAGCTTTTACTCTATAAATACGCATTTCTTTTGCAAACAGAGCAAATGACTTCTATAACGGCTGTCTTATCTGGGTCTACTTTGTTCGCAAAAGCGTTTAATATGCATCTGTTGTGCAAAGGGTTGACTCCACAGGTACTCGTGTCAAACGGACTGTGTTATGTATATACTCGTACAATATGGATACTCCATACACAGCATAACCTATGTAGAACATACCTCATAGGCTAATTTTAGATAAACTATCTTTGAATTAATCTACCGAAAAGGAGCATTAAAAAGAGAAAAGGATTTTTTTAGATTTTGTAGTTTGAAACCATTGTGATAAATAGAGCATTTGCTCCTATAGGAGCAAAAGCTCTATTTATCACAATGGTTTCACAAAGTGACTTTTAAAGAGTCGTCAAAAGTCGTCAATATGAGGGAATGGGTTAAACAACAGGTGGTGGTTGCTTTATATAGGGCCAATGTAATACTGAAAACTCCTATAGGAGCGCTCTGTATTACTTTTGACCTGCATTAAGCCACCACCTGCCTTACAGACCAATAATTAGTCTTCTTTTTGATGACCGCTTAAACAGGTTCTACTATACGGACATTCTGAATGATCTGTCACAGTAACTACACAGGCAATCAAACTGATATTGTAATGTAATAATTCACACTGGATCCTGCTGACATAACAAAAACAGAGGTCCAGATAAGATGCGTAAATTGAAACATGTTCAAGAATAACTGTTATTTCTCCACCAACCCCTATGTTGTGACCACTCTTTAGAATGGTATAGAAAAAGCGGGGTTGAATATATACCTGTATCTGCTTCATTGGCAACTATCGTGATTTTAATATATCTATAAGCATTAACCCATTACCTCATAGGCTATTTTAGATACAACCTCTTTGAATAAATCTACCGAAAAGGAGCATTAACTAAAGAAAAGGAATTTATTTTAGAATTTTGTAGTTTGAAATCATTGTGATAAATAGAGCATTTGCTCCTATAGGAGCAAATGCTCTATTTATCACAATGGTTTCATAAAGTGACTTCTACAGAGTCGCCGAAAGTCGTCAATATGAGGGAAAGGGTTAATTCTGCAATGTTTTGTTTCTGATTTATCTGTGTAACAGGTAAATGTTGAAATAAAGGTATATAATGTACAGTAAACCCTGTCTCAGCGACCTTATATTGACATGACTCATGTATCGTAAAAACAGTTGGTTGTTTAATACACGGCTAAATCAATACAAAAACTCCTGTAGGAGCTGTTTGCATTACTTTTGACCTGCTTTAAGCTACCGCCTGTCTTATAGACTCATAATTAGACATATTTTTTATGGTCGCTGAATGTATCTATTGTTGAAATGTAAACAAGAATTATCAGCAAAATCGGCAAAGATACGGAGTTTCCAAAGTTGGCATATACAGCAGGGCTGCTCTTAACCGACAACTTAAAGAATAAACAAATGTGTCTATAACCCTATCGCTGCCAATGCCGGATCTGTGATTACCTATGCAAACAGTTTGGATCCAGATCAGGATCATCAGGATCCAAACTGTTTGTTACTATTACTATGTTTTTGAAACAAAAATGAAGAAAATCAAAAAGAATGAAAATTTGTAGCAGACGACAGAGTTTGGCAGCGAAAGGGTTAAAAGAAGATGGCTACTTAATGTAAAACGAAAGTACTGCAGAAAGCTCTTATGTCATTACTCTGTCACAGCCTTTTAGAAGACCAATAATAATAATGGTTTTGTTGCTCGCTTTAGATGGGTATTATGACATTTACAGTAAAACCTTCTAAACCGGAATTCTTGTACAGAAGAATTCAAATACTTTTAGGCAGGCGGCTGCTTAATGCAGGGTGAAAGTCATGCAGAAAGCTCCTAGAGGAGCTTTCTGCATGACTTTCACCCTGCATTAAGCTGCCACCTGTCTCCATGACCGACATGTATACCAAATTTAACGTCCGGGTTTTAGAGGTTTTGCTGTACTTGTTTCATCAACATGGTTCAATAGGAACACTTACAAAACCAGTTGGGTACGGCTACCTGTTATTGACTCATGTTTAAATATACGAAAGATGCATACTAATATAACGCCGATGTTTAACAGGAACCGTTAACATTTTACCTGATAAATAATCATGTTAAATATGGACTTATATTAATCAGCTGATTTTACAATACCATATGAAAAAGAGAATATCCTACGGGAAATGTCTGCTCTGGATCAACACTATTTGCATATGCATATAAAGGAGTCAATATTAAGTAAACTATTAATAGCCTCTGCAAATCTATTTTGGCAGAAAGTTTCTCTATATGTTTGTCATGTATCGTATTTGTTTGTCTTGTCTATCCGTCAGACCGACTGTCTGTCTGTCTGTCTGTCAATGTATGTCCTGTCATTTCCTTGTCTCTCCTGCTTTCTCTCCTGCTCTGTCTCTCTGTGTCTCTCTCTGTTTTTCTCCTTCTATCCCATCTCTCCGGACTCTCTCTCTCATATTCTCTTCCTCTCTGTCATTTGTCTGTCTTTCTATCGATAGGTCTGTTCGTCTGTCTTCCTGTACGTCCGTTGTTCTGTCTGCATGTGTTTACGTCTGTCTCGTCTCTATTGTACGTGTTCATGTCTGTACATTAGCCTCACCTTTAACAGAAAGTAAAGTGGATCCACTACTTACACATACCACACACACTATATGCTCCAGATGTGATAGAATAAGACCAGTAAGTCCTCTTAGTCGAAACGATAACAAACCAGTCTTAATAGTGTAACACTTTGGTCATAAATCGAGCTAATATCTATACAAAACTAACAGAGTATATAATTGACCTACATGTATACACACTTCAACCTTATCTCAACTATTCATGAATCATGAAATCATTTAAACCTGTCAGGTTTTGACAATCATTCTCCGTTAACAATAGACACTCCCCGTAACAAAAGATCAGTGCTAACGTTATGAACAGAAGAAAAAAGAAACAACGACATGTTAAGATAAACCTACCTTTGTTAAGTATAATTGTACGTCCCGTTCACTGAGCCAATATCGATCCTACTGGTGACTTTATCGTTACCGCCAGTATGTTTGTAATATATGTATGTGTTACTATATTTATATATGAGATCACTGTATCTCTGACACTGTATCACTTATATTAACCTGTAGCTCGATAGACATAATATTGAACCACGAACTTTTAACGAAGCTTCATTTTCAAACTACAACATTGGTGCCAAACAGTTTAGATCCTGATGAGACGTCGAGTCAGTCAACGATTCATTTCGACCAAAACTGTTAAGGTAATCACGATTTTGACATGAACGTGATAATGGTTAACGTGATGAAAATTCCCCCACTTCAAGGATGATTCGGTCCTAGTCTACGTCACAAGCTAGACATAACTTATGTTCTAACACTGTTATCAGCCTCCACGTTTGTGCGTTAAAAATAGCAACAGTGAGTCGGCGTGACTTTTCCAATAGTTTTGAAAATTGATTTTGACGGGACCAAATTCATATGTACTCGAAATGTATTGGTAAGACCCTATCGTTAATTATTTTCTTTCGTCAGTTTTTGCAAAAAGAATAAATGAAGTAATATACTGATGAAAATATTTGAAGCAGACGACCTGTACCAACAAATAGGCACAGGAAGCTACTAATTATTTCAGTTCAGACAGTGCACATGGTTTCTAGGTAGAGTATATAGGTATGTGTTGGAATGTCTTAAGAACAATTGCTCAGAAATGAGGCAGGTGCGCGAATAAATCATTTCGAATATACCTGAAGTACACACTAAAAGATGTACTATCGCGCCTGAAAAAACACTGAACATCGTTAAACTAAATAACCATAGGTAGCGAACAAAGTGATATAAACTTGCGGTATTAGCTTAATTCAAGAGCAGAATTGTCTTGAATCTATTTTTTTGTAACTAAACCTTTACCTCATACTCTTTTGTGAAACAGAGCAGACCCTGATCAGACGGCTCCTACAAGAGCCGTCTGATCTGGATCTACTCTGTTTGTCATTTTTGAAAAACTTCAGATATTTCAAATTTATTAGCAAACCGAGCAGACTCTGATCAGGCGGCCTCTATAGGAACCGTCTGAAACGTCCATGTAGGAGCCGTCTGATTTGGGTCTACTCTGTTTGCCTATTGTTTCAATACAGATCCATTTCTAAGGTTTTTAAAATGGTCAAATATTCCTGTGTACATTCGTCATTATAAAAACAATCTAATTAATATTCATGCTGTCATTATTTCTTACTTTATATTCGTCAGGTAAAGAATTAATCTAGTAACAGACAGTAGGCCGATACAATGTTAGACATGTATGGTCGGAAACCCTTGTTTTATCGTACTCGATAACTCTTTACTCCACATCATTTAACTCCTTTAAAAACAACATAGACCTGTGACACGTCCGACAAGGGTCTGCTCTGTTTGCTTATACATTTATATAGATCTGATTCTGCACATCCTTGACTGTGTTTGTATGTCAATGTAAGGATCATGTAATTAATACTCGTGATGTAATTATTTCTTACATGAATATTCATGAAATAAAGAATAATTGACGAAGGTCAGTGTCGCACATTCACCCTATTGGCGACTTTAAGATAATATAAAGAGAGTTTGGTCTCAGATGAAAGCCCGTGTAATTCTTAACAGATATTCAAAAGATATGGAAGCGAAATATATTATGAGAATTGAAGCAGATGACACATTTTGGTTTAGTGGGAGCCTGACATGAAGCTTCCTGCCCTGCCGTATACATAGAGTTTAACTATTTACCTTGCAGAAACGTCCTTTTCATGTCTTTACAAACAAAGTAGATCCAGATTAGACGACTCCGGTAGGGGTCTGCTCTGTTTGCTTATGGAACTATATTGATTGTATTATATAGTTTATCTGATTTGTCAATGTGAAATTATTCTTTTTTCACATAGTATTACTGATAAATATTTATATAATTAATTATTCATCAAGCAAAGGGTCCTGATTCTGGCCGGCACGAATATCCTACATAAAACCTGTCTCGATTAGTATTCTAGTAAAGAAGAATTTAGATACCTTAAGGCAGGGGAATGCTTAATTCAGGATGAAAGTCTTGCAGAAAGCTCCTCTAGGAGCTTTCTCCATGACTTTCACCCTGCATTAAGCTGCCACCTGTATCTAAGGCCAACATTTATACTAAATTTAAAATAAGGCTTAGAGGGGTTTTACTGTACATGTACAATATATACACGCATGTATGATAGTGTATATCATTGATTTGCCTTGAACACAAGAGCCTTTGATTATCAAGGGAATGGTAACATTATCACAGTATTCAACGGGAGGAAAATGGGCCTAGTTATTTTTGTGATATAACACAGGTCTCCAGATAGGTCATGATGATATCTTATATTATTCCATCACAAACCTTATTGTTCCGGATCAATACCATTAATTATACACTCGGCCGTACGAAGAAGCTCCGGGATATAGACACCAATATTTTCTTAATATGATGATACTGCAAATCAATATACTGTAAACCTCTCTGTAACGGCCACTAAATTACATTGATTACTTGGTATTTAGGGCAGGTGGTTGCTTAAAGCAAGGTGAAAGTAAAACAGAACGCTCCTATAGGAACGTTCTGTTTTACTTTCACCTTGCTTTAAGCAGCCACCCGCCTTTAACACAAAATACTTGATGTAATTTAGTGGCCGTTATAGACAGGGTTTACTCTACTGTAAACCTCTCTACGTCAACCTTTTGGACAAACGAGTCTGGTTCTGTGTCTTCAAGGCATGTGGTAACTTAACTATTTACACCATAGAGACGACTTTGGACTAATTTACAAACAGAGTAGACCCAGGTCAGACGGCTCCTATAGGAGCCGTCTAATCAGGGTCTGCTCTGTTTGCTCATGGTCTGGTTTCAATCTGATTCTACAGTTTCTGCTATGGATAAGAATTCCTGTATTCATATGTCATTATAAAACTTCATCTGATTAACCTTTAACCTTCTGAGCATATTATTTTTCACAGAATTTTTCACCTATATACTACATTTTCAAAATTCAAATTATAATCAATTTGTTTACCAAACTACAACCAGGGTGTCAAACAGTTTGAATCCTGATGAGACGCCGAGTTACTCGGCGTCTCATCTGGATCCAAACTGTTTGCATAGGTATTCACTCATCCGCCCATAACAGGCTAAATGTTAATTTTCAGGGTGTCATAATTTCTTACATGAATATTCATGAATAAAGAGTTGTGCAGGATGAAAGTTATACAAGAAGCCTACATACGAGCTGTCTGTATTACTTACAGTCAGCATTAAGCAGTGATTTTCGTTTTACTCTTTACTCCATAGACGCATTTAGATACCTTTACAAATAGAGTAGACCAATATCAGACGGTTCCCATAGCAGCCGTCTGATCAGGATTCGCTCTATTTGGTTATTGAATTACAGTAGAACCTGATTAAGCGACCATAAAAAGAGGTCTAATCATGGTTTTGTATGGCAGGTGGTAGCTTCATGCAGGTCAAAAGTAATACAGAAATCTCCTATAGGAGAATTCTGCATTACTTTTGTCATGCATTAAGTAACCACATGCCCTACAATAAATGAAACGGCGATTAGTACAAATCTACTGTACATAGATCTGGTTGTACTTGCTTGTTCATATGCAATTATGAGTACATGTATTAAGCTTATACATGTATAAAATGTATACATATATATTTTACATGACTTTTCTTGGACCAATGAGCTAAAGAAACCAACGTTTACTCATCAATTGGTCCCTTTTGAGAGGTGCTAATATAAAAATACACGACTATTACCATATCGACTAGATGCAGGTGGTAGCTTAATGCAGGACAAAAGTAATGCATTAAGTTCCAAAAGAAGCTTTATGCATTACTTTTGTCCTGCATTAAGCAACCACCTGCTTATAAAGACACCCGTGTTTATTCATTAAGTGGTCGAATTATAGGGGTAATTGTATGCCAGTCTCCCCTAAATGATACTTTCAACTTTAAGCTTTTACACCATGAATATTAATGAAAGAAATAATGACATCATCAAAACTAATTATTTATATTTTATGATGACACAGGAAGTGTTGGCCATAGCAGAAACTGTAGAATCATATCTATATTATTTCTTAAGCAAGCAGAACAGACCCTGATCAGGAGGATCCTATAGGAGCTGTCTGATCTGGGTCTTCTCTGTTTGCAAAGGCATAGAAAGCGTATTTATGGAGTAGAGGGTTAATCTGGTCAAGGTTCACACATCAGTTTAGTACGTTTAGATACGGACAGTGTCATCTTTCAACAATAATAAAAGCAAATATAAACATAGTATATCATCCGATAAGGCACATATAAACATAGTATATTTGGATGTCCCTCAGGACACATGTACCGGTACTCATCGACCTGTTGACCTACTAGTGGTAAATATCAGCCAGTATCAGTAACATTTGTTAATTATTTGATAACACAGTAAAACTCCTCTAAACGGCACGTTCAAATTAGTATAATATCGGTCTTGGAGACAGGTGGCAGCTTAATGTAGCATGAAAGTCACATATGCAGATAGCTCCTTATGAACTTTCTGCACGACTTTCATCATGCATTAAGCTGACACCTGCCTGAACGTATCTAAATTATTATGTACTAGAATTCCGGTTTAGAGGGATGTTACTGTATTCATTTTCATTGTACAACTGATGCCAAGGGAAAACAAAGGGCTGTACCAGTTACGTAGCCATGTGGTTTGTCCGTCTGTCCGTTACTCCTTGATACAGTTTAATCAGTATACTGATGTACATTGATATCCTCTTAACTCTTAGACCATTAACGGCAACTTTAGTTGAATTTGCGAACAGGACGGATCCCGATGAGAGCCGAGTAACTCGGCGTCTCATCAGGATCGAAGTTGTTTGTCACGTTTTGTTTGTCAAGTCGCACTTAGCATAATGAGGTTTGAACATGGGCCAAGTTCAAGGAAAGCATCACATGCATTGACCATTTTCCTCATATGTATGGTTTTTCACGCATTTTCAAACCTTTGCAAACAGAGTAGACCAAGACCACACGACTCCCGTAGAATGAATGAATGAATGATTGAATGAAATACTTTATTTAACGAGGGTAACTCAATTAGTCTGAAGACTAATCTTCCTTGAGTCCCTCAATTAAAAGAATCTCATACAAAGTACCAACGCATTAAACCAAGCAACAATTCATTTACAAAGAATCTCATACAAAGTAACAAAACATTACACAAAGCAACAATTCATTTACAATGTGCAAAAGCGCTCCTCTGTCGCAAACAAATAAGCAAAAAACGAGGAGTAAGTTTGCAATTAGGAGCAAGATCAGACTGAAAAAAAATCGGTGTCCGATCTGGTCCCACACTGCAAATTTATGGGTGAAAGAAAAACGCTTTCGTTATCGCAGACAAAAGTATTGAAGAAACGATTGTAAAACAAATACAGTTGACATAAGAAAATTGTATGACTTTCAGCTTGCAGAGCAAATTGTCTTGACAATGTGCTATAATTTTGTCAACTGCCACAGTTAAGAAAAAATAAAATCCATTTCTCAGTACAATATCAGTGCCACACAATTAGGATCCTTATTATATACCCTATGTTAAAAAGGACCCGAACTGTTCTAAAAGACAATTTAACATGTTCGAACACTGAAAGCTGGAGGTCAATGCAAATGTCGCAAACATATAAAGCTATTGTTGATACCTGGCAATTTTTACTTATAAGTCCTCACCACTCAATGATTATGATAAAAACTATTAAATAGATTGACTCGAGAATAGAAACTGTTTTTTTGTGTCCTATCTAGATTCAAGCCAATTAACATTCCAAGGACCCTTCAAACTATGAGGTTTAACATTAGCAGAATAAAGCCACTGCTATAACTTTTAAAGACATATTATGAAATTGGTAAGAAATTGGTGTCAGTGAGGTGGAGGGATATATTACTGGGCAAATTATCGATGTTTTATTGATATCATTATCTCTGAGATCTAAACCACCGAATGAAGTTTGTAGTGAAACTATCAATAGTATGCATACATCGAATGGACTCCGGTATTTTATTCCATACTATAGGTCCTGAATAAATAAATTCTTTAAATTGTTTTAACTTTGGACTAAGAATTTTATAGTTGCCATTACATGAAGATCGTAAACTGGCATACACTTTGTTTTCTTTATCAAACATATTATGAACGTAGTCTGGTACTAGTCCAACCGATACCTTGTACATAAATTTAGCCTTTTGCAGAATAATTCTTTCATTAATATTCAGAGAATTCATTTTTTCCATTGCGTCCGGTAATGGTAAATAATCATTTCCGAGAATAATTTTGCATGCTCTTTTCTGCAAAATCAATAGTTTAGAAAGATTAGTAGTATTTGTCCAACCCAAACAATGTTACAGAAATCTAAATGTGGCTGAATGTAAGCTTTATAAAATAAAATTCTAGTATAAGGAGGAAGGTCCATTTTAATTCGAGATAACAGCCATATATTAGTTGATATTTTCTTTTTTACTTTATTAACAAGATCGTCCCATTTTAGAATTTCATTTATATGCACACCTAACAATTATTCCCCCTTTGATGAGATCAGTGATATGGTTTTTAAATGTTAGATCGAATGAAGTATCTTGATGCTTGGCTTTCTTACGGGGAGTTGTAATCAGTAACGTTTTTGTCTTCCGTTCCGTCTTCCGTTTGTTCGACACCAAGTTTCTAGTAGATTTAAACAAGTCTGCAAATTGGCTTCTAGCGTCTGTTTTGAACTATGGACCCCAGATATAGTTGTATCGTCTGCATAAATATCAGTGTTGTCGATTACATTTGAAAGTGAAAAAAGGGAGATCATTGATAAATATAAAAAATAACAACGGTCCTAGGATATCTCCTTGAGGAACACCACATCATACACTTTGCTCTAAGGACATAATACCATTTAGACTAACCCTTTGCTTTCTTCCACTTAGGTATGATTTAAATCATTCAACTGTAGTTTGAGAACATTTGTATAACGCAAGTTTTTTCAACAAAATAGTATGGTCAACAAGATCAAAAGCTTTTTTGAAATCAACCATGACAACACCAACGATAAAACCATCGTTTACTGCCTTTAACCATTTATCAATTATGTGCACTTGAGCAGTTTCACAGCTATTTTTTTTTCCTGAAACCACTTTGTGTTTGGACTATAAGATTGTGGTGATTCAAATAATTAACAAGGGTGTCATGAACATGTTTCTCAATAAGTGTCGATAGAGTGGGAAGAATAGATATAGGTCTGTAAAAATTATTAACGTTATATCTAGAGCCAGCTTTGAATAAAGGATTCGCCTTTGCGGATTTCCATGTATCTGGAAATGTACTTTGCGATATACTTAGATTAATAATATAATGAACAATAGGATAAATTATATTTGCCGACAATTTCAACAACCTTGGACCAAGTTCCTCAAGTCCAGTTGATTTTGAAATATCTAGATTATGGAGCATCTTGCGTATTTTTTTCTTTCGGAACACGTTGATTTAAAAAGTATTTAACAGCTCCTAAATCACAGGAAGGAATATTCTCTTTCAGGTTTTTAGCAATATTGGTAAAAACTGTATTAAATTCATTTGGCATTTCTAGTGAATCGTTAATTTCTACGCCATTTATATTTAAACTGCGGACAGCAGATTTGTCATCACTTGGCGCTCTAAATTCATTAAATATCTTCCAAACAATGGATGGGTCATTTTGGCCCTGGATAATTTTATTTTGGTATGATGCCATTTTTGCAATATTTATTAAGTAAGCAACTTTATTTCTCCCCCAAAAGTTTAACATCCTAACATTAACAAGTTTTTCAATAGGGTTTACTCCAAGCTCTCCTAAAACCATTGAATTTGGAGAAATTACATCAATGCTTTCATATCCCCATACTTCAACACCATAAAGCAGAATTGGACAAATCATACTATCAAGTAACTGTAGTTGTATGTCAATTGGTAGACTAAGACTTCGAATCTTTGTCATCACTTTGAACATTGCTTTGCCAGCTTGATCTATTAAATGCTTTTTGGTCTTACCAAAATTACCATTATAGTTGAACTTTACACCCAGCCTAAACTAATATCATCTGCTGCTTCCAGTGTGGGGGAGGGGGTTATTAAAATGAAATACAGGCTTATTTGTCAATTTACCCCTAGAGAAAACAACAACTTTAGTATTTCAGCATTAACAGACACGTGCCACAGATTAAAATAATTAGACATACTTTTAAAAGCGTGTTGAAGCCCTTCATGGGTTTCCGAAAAAAATAACTGTATAATCTGCATATAATAATAAGCTTAATTTAAAAAAGACACCTACATCAGTATCAATCGTTCAACTGACTGGACAAGAAGTCTAGATTAGAACAGTTACCAGACATATATGCAACAAGATCATTTAGAAATATAGAAAATAAAACAGGGGATAGATTTTTACCTTGACGCACTCCTAGGTTACTGACACATGTATCCGACAGAACGTTATTTAATTTCACACATGATTTAGCTTTGTCATTAATGTTATGTATGACTCTCAAAACATTACCGTCTACTTTGTGGTCTAATAATTTTCTCCATAGAGCTGTTCTATTTACGCTATCGAACGCTTTTTTATAGTCATTGAAAGAACAGTATATGTTTTTCTCTTTTTAAAAGATACATATCAATTAACATCTTCAAAGAGAATATATGATCAACTGTACCATAATTCTTCCGGAAGCCAGCCTGCTCTTCAGCCAGTAGCCCCGCATCCTCAAGAAAAACATTAATTATTTCATTTAATACTGATGTAAATAATTTGCATAGTTATCGGGATTACCGACATCTCCTTTATTCTTATAAATAGGTACAATGACCCAAGTACACCAGGTGTCTGGTACACACACATCATTTGAGTGCTTTATATATTCATTGAGTATATTATCTTTAGGTGAACTAGCTTTACTATTTTTCAAATTGCCGATGATTTCGTTTATTTCAAGTACTGTACAGGGTTTATTTAGAACCTCATTAGAGATTGACAGAGAGTCAATATCAATACTTTCAAAATCACCGTTAGAATCACTATTATCAATATTACGAACGACGCTAAATGTCGCAAAACCTACTGACGTTATATGTCGCATCTGTAAAGCCAAATATCGCAACAAACTGTACTGCCTTTATATGTCGCAACATCAACGCTAGATGTCGCACTCTTTTGTAGTATTACTATCCTAGTTCAAGCTCCTAAACATATCCAGGAACAGTGATCTAGGGTTTACCGGGGATGAACCGGGTACCACTGCAAATGCCCAGTCTTTACTGTGTCGGTTTGAGATGCCGGTGTATCCCGGCGTAAACCATAACGTTTATCATAACATGTACACCTCCTGTAGGATCCGTCTGATCAGGGTCTGCACTGTTTGTTTATGATATGACATATTGTGTTTTGACACGACCAAAATTCCTTTGTCAATGTACTATTATAACGATTAATCTAATCTAATATTCATAATGTCATTGTTTCTTATATTAATATTTATGAAGTAAAGAGTTAAATAGACCGTAACCTATTTAGCACTCGTGTTTAACTCTTCCAATGCTGATATAACAGAGTGGATTAGTTTATCACAGTTTAAAAGTCCAGTTCATCCCGTATGAAAGGGTATAATTTGTAAGAGGAGCTTGAATGACAGTATTGTAGACCCTGGTGAGAGGGCTCTCCGGTCTGGGATGTACTATTTGCAAATGGCGGCCCATATCTGTCTGGCAATCAAAGGGTTAAACTTCGAGATGATTCAATATCTAATTTGTTTCCCATTCGTTTTAAATTTTTGAGAAACTACCAACCGGGTGAAATAGGATAGAGAACTTTTTGATCACACCTGTTCATTATTTCTTCCATGAATATTCATTGTGTAAAGAAATAATTAGCAGAATTCGTACAATGACATTTAATTTGGATCTACCCTGGTTGCAAAGGTATTTAAAGGTGTGTCTATGAGATAAAGGGTTAACTATGATGCAATTATTTTCTACAAGTAAGGATAAATGGACGGATATATAAGAACGACACGATTTAGAAACACATTTTAATGCATTTTATCAACATATAACAGTCAAAAGGTCAACTCTAACTTGACAGGTTAGCACAAATGAATCCATGCAATTCTTTGCATACCACAGGAAAATTGCCAAGTTACCGTTTGTTAATAAATCTGAACTGGTTATACTATCATGTCAAAAGCTATATGATTAATCACTTCCCTGTATTCATGCTTTAATATTGATGCCATGAATATCTATAAGCTGAATATAGCTGTTTTTGTGATACTTCTGGTGCCGTTCTTGGCGTTACTTCTAATTGTGTTTTTGTTGTTACTTCTAGTGTAGTTTTCCCCTTGCATTCTAGTGCTGTTTATCTCTGGAGCTGTTGTTTCTGTGAGGAGAAGTCTTTGAATGATAACATTCCTGAACAAGATATGTTTGTGAACACACAAAGAACCCCACTACCGGCCAATTTTACCTTTGACCTTGAAGGATAACCTTGCTCTTGATGTGCAGCCTCACGAGACATACATGCATGCCAACTATCAAGTCTCTATCTCTACTGGTTCAAGATGTATGGCCATGTTAAGGTCGTTGATTTAACCTATACATTTGACCTCTGACCTTGACGGACGACCTTGATCTTAACATGTCACCCTCAAAATGTGCGGCCTTATGAGATACATATGCATGCCAAATATCAAGTCTCTATCAGTACTGGTCCAAAAGTTATGACCTATGTTAAAGTTGCCGACAAACAAACAAACAGACAGGGCAAAAACAATATGATCAGATCGTGTGTGTGTGTGGGGGGGGGGGGGGGGGGTTGCATAAAAAGACTTTGCATACTGGCACAATCTCATTGATAAAGAACTCTTTGTTAAATGGAACATTTACTGTTACCATATCCCTTGCAGTTTAAACAGCCAGATTTCCGTTTTCTACTCCAGCAAGTCCCACCAAGCCCTGCATTTGCACATAAAACCCATCTGCTGATATTTCTTCAATGCAAATTGTCCATGTAATGTTTGAACTGCCTCAGGCACTGTCACGATCCTTGCATTATATGGGTACTTTATTTCTTACAAGTTCTTGCCATGACAAGAACAGCTGTCGATACCATCTAGACTGCCTCTTATGAAATGGCATTCTTTGTAGACAAGAGGTCCATGCTGCTCAACCTTGAAATATTTGTAGTATTCTCAAAATTGTTTTCATACATTATGCGCACACACTAATCATTCTTCATATCCCATTTTAATACTGGACATTTTTCAGATGTGTTCTTGATTTTCCATTCTGGAAATTTTTTTGAAGTAAGGAATAATACTTTTTCTTCCCGTTCTAGCCTATTTTAATAATGCTGGCGAATTTTGAAGCTGTAATGGCAGCTTGTCTTTGACCATGTTAGCTTCATAAAATATCTCGGTTTCATAAATGAATCCCTCAGCTTCCTTTGATCTAAATGTTTTGTAACGAGCTGGGGCATTGATAGTGGCGTTATGTCAACTTCCACTTCCCCAGCAAAGGTTACTGCTTCGCTTTCAAAAGGTACTTTTCTTGCTAAGGTTTTCGATATGTTTGGGGTCTGTTGTTGAAAGCCATATGTGTTTAATCTATCAGTATTTGAAGTGTGAACTGCTGGACAGTACTGGCCTAAATGATGAGTTGATGCCAATAGACTGGCTCTTAACGGCATCACAATATGGAACTGACCGGTAGTTGAGTTTCTGTCCATAGTCATCCACTGTTCGCCTTATTGTTTTGATAGTTTTATGAATCTTGATGTCGCTGGAAACGCAAGGAGTACTTTTACTGCCTTTGGGTCCAGCCCTAGCACAAATGACATCAGTACGTGAAGGTCCTTTTGTTGCACCTGTAGCCTGCAATTCCGACATATTGAAGAGCACTGCACCAATTTGTCCACATTTCTCTGAATGTCCAACATTCTCTGAATATTTATCAATGATCAAAAAACAACTTTAATGTCTTCTGGGTTTGTGGGCTGGGAGGAATTGCACTGAATCATCAAAATTCCAAATATCTCAGCATTCTCACAGTAAAATAGAGTGTAAAATCTGTTTGCAGTACATGGTTTGGTTATTTTATAACTTCTAGCATATGCAGGGCTTAACACATCAGTACTGTAGTAACAAGATACCATTTCACAGTAGATTATTCCACTTCTGGTACCAAACTGAGTTCTTTTACCCACCCTCCTAACTTGCATAAGTATTATGGTGTGATTGGGTCCAACCCAATTTGATGCTCCTTTGAGAAGTATGTGTTGTCGCCTTGTCTGTATGCTGAATGTATGTGTCCAGTAGTCAAAATGTCCAAAACCTGGTGCAGAAGGATTATTTTTGCTTTCTTTGGATTTTTTGGATCAAGTCAATTTGCAACACAGTTGTTTTCAGACCATCTGCTTTAAGGACAGCAATGCTATAGTAAGATGACAGTCGATCTGAGGCAGGTTCATGGAATAGAAAGGAAAAACATATTACTTGGAATGTAAGCCATATACTATTCAATACCAACCTCAGCACATAAACACTTCATTATCTGTATACTTTATAAAAAAGCATTATAAAGGGCAATAACTCGATGGATCTTAATCCTTTACTCAATCAATATGCCTTTCAACGTCCTAGCAAACAGAGTAAACCCAAATCGGATGACTCATATAGGAGCCGTCTGATCAGGGTCTGCTCTGTTTGCTTATGATATAGAATAGTATATATATTATACAGTTTCTGGCACATCCAAACACCCCTATGTCCATGGGCTATCATAACAATGAATCAATAATATTCATGATGTCATTATTTTTTTATGAATATTCAAGGAGTTACGGGTGAAAGAAAATTACAGGTGCTCAGGTTCCCATTATATAGCTACAAACTTTTATAAAAATAGCAACCCATCCCTACCCTGCTATCTTCTCAGGTAGTTTAATAACAATTAAAATTCAATACAAGTTCTTGCAAAGAAAAATAGTCAATTTACACAAGATTACCTGTAGTATAGATGAAGACTTACTGACTTACAGCTATGTACATGCTGGTCAATTTCAAACCAATACCACAAACATATGGAATAAGAAAGAGACAGAAAGAAATAGATTTATCAATGAAAGTGATTAACCCTTTACTCCATAAATACGTGTTTGCAAACAGAGTAGACTAAGGTCATGCAGCTCTTATCTGAACCACCTGATCATAGCCTGCTCTGTTCGCTCATGAAATAACATAGATTTAACTTTATTATACCCCCGCAACGAAGTTCGGAGGGTATACTGGAATCAGGTTGTCCGTCTGTCCGTCCGTCTGTCCGCTCTAACATTTCCTGTTTATGTGACTAGATAATAACATGAGAACAAAAGATATTTTGTTCTCGTCAGTTTAATCAGGCTTATTTTCAGTTTGTGTGGCTATTTTGAACAAAAGAATAGCCACATACACCCAATCCGTTAGAACGTCCGTCTGTCCGTCCGTGGACACAATTTTGTCTGGCCTTCTTCTTCTACAGTTTTGCTTCAATTTTGTTGAAAGTTCATGTATAGCCATATGACCATATAAACCTGTGCACCGCATATTTCTATTATGGTTGGACCATTACTTCAGGAGTTATTTCCCCTTTTTAGTCCCATACCAATGTTTACCGGTTTTCAGGACTTTTTATGGAAGTGACTCGAGATATCAACTCTATATTTAGTACAAAGCTAAAACTAGATAAGTTACAGCTTATGTTACAAACTCAGTCCGGTTGAATAATTATTTCCAGAGTTATTGCCCTTGAACTTTATTTTTTTCTTCAAAATTTGGGATTTTCCAGACTTTTTTTGGAAGTGGCTGCAGATATTAACTTTATATTTGGCATAAATCTAAATCTAGATGATTTACAGCTTAGTCCCCAATCTCAGTCTGGTTGAATAATTTTTGCCCTTGAACTTTAATTCATTGTCAAATATTAAATTGTCCGGTCTTTCTTTGGAAGTAGTTGGAGATATTAACTTCATATTTGACATAAAGCTAAATCTAGATGAGGTACAGCTTAAGTTCAAATATCGGTCTGGTTGAATAATTTTTTTCAGAGGTATGGTCCTTGAACTTAATGTTTTTCTGAAAAGGTACCTAACTTTAGAACTTTGGATTTGGCAAAAAACTCACGAAAGGGTCTTATTTCTCTGAATTATTCTTCATTTAATATTGCATAAATTGGGTTGAGGCATGTATTGTTTTTAAATCTCCTCATGTTTCTGTATGTACATATGTTCAGATTGATGGTAGGTGTTCTGACAAGCAGACAGGTGGGGGTATTCTTTAGCCTTTGGCTTACAGTTCTAGTTGAAATTTGAAATCAATATAGAACAGGGAAGGTGTTTAAGCAAATTTAAGAAATTTCAAGAAATGAAAGTGCTAGATGAGCAATAATGTTTTATGATAAACGGACAGACTGGACGGTCAAAAACTATATACACTTGGTCGCTTCGGGTATAATAATAATTTAGTATTCACAGTATCGAGAATTACAGAAATATCTTCGCTTGAACTTTGAATATTTGTCATTTGGTCTTGTAGTAGTGTAGTAAACTGGGTACAGTAGTGTCCTGGCTAGTTGGTGTCACAAACTTGGATTTGCAACCAAGGCTGTTGTGTGGGGGTATTCATCACCTTTAGTGATAGTTTAGTTATGTCTCCCCCCATATTTATATGGGGGAGACATATTGTTTTCGTGAGAGTTGTCTGTCTGTCTGTCCGTCTGTCCGTCTGTCTGTCCGTCTGTCTGTCTGTCTGTCCGTCACACTTTTTGTCCGGACGATAACTTCAATATGCCTGATGCCAGTTGATTGAAACTTCATATATGGAAAGAGCATAATCAGAGAAAGTGTCATGCACAAGGTCCATAACTCTGGTTTCACTAATATAGGAGTTATTGCCCCTTGTAAAAAATGCACACTTTTTTGTCCGGACGATAACTCCTATATGGCTCATGCAATTGGATTGAAACTTCATATATGGAAAGATCATGGAGAGAGGAAGTGTCATACACAAAGTTCATAACTCTGGCTTCATTAATAATGGAGTTATTGCCCTTGTAATTTTTTCAACAATTTTTTTGTCTGGGCGATAACTCCTATGTGGCTCATGCCATTGGATTGAAACTTCATACATGGAAAGATCATGATAAGAGAATGTGTCATGCTCAAGGTCCATAACTCTGGCTTCACTAATATTGCAGTTATTGCCCTTTGTAAAAAACACAATTTTTTGTCAGGATGATAACTCCTATATGGCACATGTCATTGAAGTGAAACTTCATACATGGATTGATCTTGATAAGATAATTTGTCATGCATAAGGTCCTTAACTCTGGCTTCAATAAATTGAGAGTTATTGCCCCTTGTACATTTGTTACATTTGTTTAACACTTTCTTGTCCGGATGATAACTCCTACATAGCTCTTGCCATTGTATTGAAACTTTATACATGGAAAGAGCATGATGAGAGAAAGTGTCATGAACAAAGGCCATAACTCTGGCTTCAATACTTTTGGAGTTATTGCCCTTTGTTACATTTTCTGTCCGATCAATAACTCCTGTTCGACTGATGCTATTGGAATGACATTTCATTTATCGAAAGAGCATGATGAAAGTAAGCGTCATGCACAAGGGCCATAACTCTGGTATCAATATTTTTGAAGTTATTAGCTTTTATCATTTTCTTCTTGAAACATATGGTGTGGAAAGCGCATAATGAGGGGAAGTATCAATCATCAAGTCCATAACATGTTTAGTGATTTCCCTTTACATATTGTTTTTATTAGAGGGGAGACATCCGTTTTTGTGACAAAACCTCTAGTTTCAGTCTGATTTTGATCCGAATTAAAGGTTTATTAATCAACAAAATATTATCTACATCTAAACACATCTGAACTGGGATATGTCGGTATCTCAAACATGCACGATTCATCCCCGGTAAGCCCCTGATCACTGTTCTGGGATACGTCGGGAGCTTAAACTAGGAATACTACAAAAGAGTGCTTATAAAGGAGTGTGACATTTAACGTTGATGTTGCGACTAATTATGGTGTGGAATTACATATACGTGTACAATACAGTAGAGTATTGACGATCACTTAACTCCATGAATATTCATGTAAGAAATGATAACATCATGAATATTAAATAGATCTTTTTTAAAATGGTACATCAGCACATGGACCTTTTACCAAACAGAAACTGTAGAATCAGATTCTTATTATTTCATAAGCAAACAGAGCAGATCTGATCAAACGGTCCCATTAGAAGTCATCTGATCTGGATCTACTCTGTTTGCAAAGGAGTAGAAAAGGCGCATGTATGGAGTAAACGGTTAAAACAATTATACATCTGGATTTAAGAATTATGTGGTATTAATGGAGGACAAAGAGTATGCAGAAAGCTCCTATAAAACCTTTCTGTATTACTTTTGCACGTTGCATGGCAATAAGCAACCACCTGTTTATATAGACTCTTATGTTGATAAATGATGTGATCGCATTAACGAGGCTTTATTATACTTTGACTGTTTCGTAAACCAGCAGTTTCGTCGTGTTGATAGTATTTTATTTGCGTCCAAGCAGAAACAGCACCAAAGGTTGGATGTTTGTGAATACATGGTTACGATCATTCAGCGGCTAGCTGTCTATTTTCATTCTTATTCTAGTTTTCACCAATCAGGAACTATGTTACATTTTAATTTGCTTATGACTAACTAGTATTTAGTAGTAAACTGTGTTTTCATTAGTTAATACCTCGATTGGCTTACAGACTTTTTACAATGCCTCTACACATGGCCAAGCTAGATGTAAAATCCAGATACAGTCAGCTAATGTACTGCAAATCCTAGGGTCATTCTTACGACCTAGTAGTTATTTCAAGACACTATGCTTATGATAATTAGGGTACTTCACAAGCTGAAATCAATGCAATCGATCTATTTATTAACCCAACCACACTCAATGTAAGGCATTCTGTTATACAGACCTTTTCAATAAACTTCTCAGAGTTCAGTCAAAATGCCATATAATACAGAAATTCATTATTTACGCTTATAATTAGCATGGAAGGCTGTCGAAAGTTCTGTTCTTAAAATAAATGCTACAGGGAAAGTCCCCAATAAAAAAAGTAGACGTACACGACGAAGATAAGCGATGTCTCCAAATAGGTTGGCATATCCAAGCAGTTGTTTCACAATTCTCCAGTAAGTTGGAAGTCAAACCGACAATTTCGTCAAACTACCGGTTCGTCAAACTGATAACACAGTAAACGAAAAGCGGTTTCGTCAAACTGGGTACAATACAAATTTGCGGCATTGTTCCCCTCCTCTATTACGACCACTTAAAAGAAGGCTAATTGATCGTATGAAAGGCAGGTGGAAGCTCTCTGTTTTACTTTCACATTGCTTTAAGCAGTGGTCGTAATAATCTATAGTGTACTCTATATAGGTATACTTATTGTAAGTCACGCATATAAGCATTACTAGAGTTTAAAGGGTTAAATAACCTTTCCAACAGCTCAGGTTTAAGACATCATCGTCGTCGTCATCATCATCATCATCATTTCAAATAGCAACAACAATGATAATATCTTCATCATTTCCATCCAAAGACCTGTGATAACATGTTGTCATAGGTCTTTGCTTCATCATTTAAGAGTTGAATAAAAAAGGTATAAATAAAATCTCTTTATTAATAGTATCAAAACCATTAAATATACGTATGCTAAATTCTCACAAATAAATTATGTTATAATTATTAATAAGAAATAAATAATAATTATTAAAATACCAACAAACTGGTGCCACAATTTATACCAGTCCCAAACCAATTATCGTTCTTATCACCTCGTGGTTACAATTGGTGGGCATTACTGCCAGTTTGACGAAACCACTACCAAACTTTCAAACTTTAATTATCAATTTGCTATCAATTTTAATACCATATTTGATCATAAAGTCCAGTTTGACGAACCAGTAGTTCGACGAAACCACCATAATCCACAGACAACAGCATAGGAAATAAAGAGAGAATGTTGTTTAATATATCACAGTAGTGGCATTAATAGTATTAATAACTATCCCCGAGCACAGCACCGAGGGTTCGGGTTGTTGGCTCTCTGTGACAAAAAGCTACTTGCTCCGGCTCTATCACCTGGGACTTTGGATCGTGGAAGTAACTTTATATTGTTTTAAAAATAGATTTGGTTAATGATGTCACTAATGATGATGCACACAAGTCGGTTAATGCGTTGATCTAGGCTAGGTCAATACCGTTCTTTAAGTAATTTCAGATCATGCACAAATAAAAGCTAAATTCTATATGCTTTAAAGTGTATTCAATTTGTTGTCTTCATATCAAAACAAATATACGCGCTTCAAAATATGAATTAATTCTTATGCGCAATATTTTATTCATAGTACTCAGAACGGTCTTCAGACATTTTCCGGTAGTCATCTAGACATCTTTCCAGTGCTGTGGTGGTTGTTTTGCATTTCATGTACAATGTACATTTTAATAGCGATTTCCTATAAAAGTTACTTGAAATTTTTCAATAATTGTTTCTTCTACTCCACGTTCACTTATTCTTTTCAAACATCATAATCGCCCAAAAACAAAATATGCAGACATACCAAGGCTCCAACTCATTGCAGTATATTTAACCAGCATCTTCACTAATATTAGACACAATCGTAATGTATATTGAATGAAAAAGTAGATTGCCTTTTGTTTAATTTATTTCCATTGCACGCCTGTCTGCTAGTATAATAACAAGCAACCCTTCATAGATCTAGTTCCCTGTTCTAAAACATCTCCAAACATTGAATTTAATATGGCAGAGATTTAATACCATTATTGTTTTCTGTATTATGTCAATATTGGAATGCCGCTGAATATCTTTTTTAAAGATATTTCTTGTTTTTTAAATATGTTCATACCGCCACTTTTGTGCTTGTTCCAAACAGAGCTCCAAAAAAGATGCGTACATTTAAACATTTTCAGTATTAGCTCCTTTATTTCTCCACCAAACCCTTTACTGTGACCACTCGCCTAAAGAGAAGAGACGATTCTAAAGAGTGGTCACAGTATAGGGTTTGGTGGAGAAATGACGATTTTCGTATATGGGTACGCACCGTTATCTGTAGCTCTGTCCAAATACAAACAAATGTCCATACTACGGATGTCAAAGAGTGTCACGTGAACTCATTGGTAAGTGGAGGACATCGAACAAAGGATTTCAAGATTTTGTTGCTATCATAAAATACTAGATGCAACAGAGCTGTTACCAATCGTTGTAATTATCATATTTTTGTACTACATGTAGTTCAAATTATGTCATTAATAACACAAATCGGTCCCAATAATTCAAACATTACTCACACTGCTTCCGTTCTAGTATTCTGAGTATTCTTAGTTCAGTCCTTGCTTAAAGTTACGCTAATGTAGAACGGTATCACTCAGTATAAATGCTACGGGGTGCTACACATACCAATAAAGAATTAATATAAATAAATTATACTAGTATGTAAACCGATCGTTTAATCTGTGTAATGGCATCGTACTTATTGTCTGCGGTATAAAGAGAGAAAACTAAAAAACCTACCCCCACAATGCCAATTATTGTTGTACTTCTTCATTAGGCCATGGAATAACTCTCTGTATGGGGTAATAATTGCACTAATCGACAATTACCGTAGGGTTCACAGCGAGGCGACCGCATACAAAGTCAAAGAGATAAATCGCGTTATTACCAAACTCAATTAGTATGATATAATTACGCAAATATTATTTTTATCAACACAGTTTGCTGCATACAACCATCCAATATTAATACGTAACATATACATGTTCATTAAAACCCCTCTAAACCGGAATTCTAACAGAATTTAGATACTTTTAGGTAGGTGGTTGCTTAATGCAGGTTGTAAGTCACACACAGAGCTCCTAGAGGAGCTTTCTGCATAATGTTTAGCATGTATTAAACTGCCATTTGCTTCCAAGGCCGATATTTATGCTAAATTTAACGTCCGGTTTAGAGAGGTGCTACTGTACAATTAACCCCCTCTAACGAGACCAACAAAAAAGGTTTAATGTTGAATATTAAGGCATTTGGTAGGTTAAAGTAGGACGATAGTTATGTAGAAAGGTTCTGCAGACTGCAACAGCATTAATTTCGTACTGCAATAAGCAACCACCTGCTTCTATGGCATCTATATTTATTAACCCATTCCCTCATATTGATGACGTTTGACGACTCTGTAAAAGTCACTTTGTGAAACCATTGTGATAAATAGAGCATTTGCTCCTATAGGAGCAAATGCTCTATTTATTACAGTGGTTTCAAACTACAAAATTCTAAAATGTTCCTTTTCTCTAGTTAATGCTCCTTTTCGGTAGATTAATTCAAAGAGGTTGTATCTAAAAATAGCGTATGAGGTAATGGGTTAAGAAAGTGGTTGCTTTATGGGGGCTGACTATAACTGACTCGGGATACCTCATGCTATTATCAATGCCACTATAGTTCTTCCTGTTCGAATATAAACCTCAGATGAAAACAATGGCCAATGTTTTGTTAAAAGCAGAATAAACCCAGGGCGTTCGAAAACACCATCAACAACAGGATAGTACACTTGCAACAATATAACAAAAGTATGGTGATGGACAAATTACCAAGAAAAAGAGAAACAAAAACACAATATAAACATGATGCATGTTCAACTTTAATCCGGATTGGAATAGATTAATATATACAGTTTATCAAAGAGCGATAACTTGCCAAACATGTGCCAGAATGCGATGTCGCTCAGATAACAGTGATGTCTTACATTACTTTCGGTTTAACCCATTCCTTTATATTGACGCCTTTTGACGCTTCTGTAAAAGTCACTTTATGAAACCATTGTGATGAATAGAGCATTTGCTCCTATAGGAGCAAATGCTTTATTGATCACAATGGTTTCAAACTTCAAAATTCTAAAATGTTCCTTTTCTCTAGTTAATGCTCTTTTTCGGTAGATTTCATCAAAGATCTAAAAATGGCCTAAGTGGGAATGGGTTAAAACCAAAAGAAATGACTTACAAACCGAAAGTAATGACTTTCGCCGATATCAATATCAAGCTTGTTGAGAATCTTAGAAAGATATTATTTGAAGAAATTGTGAATACAGTGTAAACGATATCAAGTCATGCTACCAGACCGGGACAATGTCGTATAGACCAGTTATATGGTGTTTCGACTTGAATTATAGCGTATTTCTATTTCAAACCTCAGAGTCAACCCGTGTCCTGGAGAGGTTGGTTGTCACTTTGGCGACTCATTGTAAAAGCGTGTTAATATTCTGAAAAAAGTGCTCATCAAGAGTGATAATTTCTTTGATAAATGAGACACAGTTCATTGAAATCGGTGGTCCAATAAGCTTTCAAGGTCGATCGCAGTGAATGAACCCATCGATTTTTTTTAGCAGATTTCCGCCGGGGTTGAATACCTTTTACTTATTATATAGAGCAGAGGTGTTCGCGAAAACAAAATCATTTTTCTTTTTGGTTTGGTCAGAAAACTATCTTTTGGTATGTTTTAGATACTTATGACATGTAATTAAAACAATAATGTATTTGGGGAGTAAACGTACAGTCGGCTGAGCGGTCATTCGGACTGAAAGTAGACTATAACTAGGTACTTTACTTTTTGTTTTATTTGTGATGTAGTTCACAAAAGAATTCAAAAACATTATTATAAGCACGAGAAATTATTTCATGAAATGTAAGGTTTTATAATATTACATACATTTCAAAGTTTGGATCTTTAAACCTTTCCCTGTTCTATATTTAGTCCAAATGTCAGTACGTACAGAATTCTTACATTTCATTATCAAATTAAAAAGGGTATTAGTAATATTTTCTCTTGTATATATGTACATTTTGTAACATCAAAATCCTTTATCTGTCATTAAGATAATGAATATGTCCAGCATGGGCAAGATAATAGCTACGAGCATTTCTGTCTATGATATTTAGCAAATACAGTAAATGCATAAAACCTCTCTATAACAGCCACCTAATTGCATCAAGTATTTGTGTTAAAGGCAGGTGGCTGCTTAAAGCAAGATGGAACTAAAACAGAACGCTCCTATAGGAGCGTTCTGTTTTACTTTCACATTGCTTTAAGCAGCCACCTGCCCTAAATACCAACTAAAACATTAATATAATTTCATGGCCGTTATAGAGAGGTTTTACTGTAGATGTAGTGTGCAGTATAATCAGTCTAAACCCTTTCCCTGTTCTATATTTATACCAAATTCCAATACCTGCTGAATATCCATGGAAAAAATAGTTATAATGAAGTATGGAAGGTGGAGCATTGTAGCCATTTTAGAAACTAGAGAAACAAATCTATCAATTTCAATTAGCAAACAGAGCAGACCCTGATCAGACGGCTCCCATAGGAGCCGTCTGATCTGGGTCTACTCTGTTTACAGATGCGTGAAAAGGCGTTCATATGAAGGAAAGGGGGTTAAGGGGGTCAGCAAAATGGTCTAATTATGGATATGTGAGACAGGCGGTAGCTTAATGCAGGTCAAAGGTAATACATAAAGTTCCTGTAGGAGCTTTCTGCATTACATTTGCAATACATTAAGCAACCACCTGCTTTATCAGATTCCTATGTTCAATGAATGAATGAATGCCAGTTTTGAATAACTTCTACTGTAGACGCAGAAGAGAGCTGACTTGAGGAAAATCTCTTCTGGTGCATCCCTCGGATACCGCTGACAATTCGAAGGACCAATTTTGTCTGACGATGATCAATTAATAATGCATGCCAATTGCCGAGACAGTATCACGGATGCTGGCTAATACGACTAGGTGAGTTGTCGAATACAAAGATACAAACGGGAATATTTTAACTAGTATATTTGATACACAAAAGGTGATGAAAAGATACAGACTGGTGCATTAGAGGAGACCATTTCAAAGTCAAAAGCGGTCATTCTAAGAATCGTAGATTATTAGCTCTATCTACATCGGTCTGCAGATTATATGTTAACCCAATACTCCATGAATATTCAGGCAAGACATAATGACATCAATAATATTAATTCGTTGATATGTTTAATAGTACTGTGGATATTTTTATCGTGACAGAAACTATAGAATCATATCTATAGTATATCATAAGCAAACAGAATTACCCTGATCAGACGGCTGCTACAGGAGACATCTGATGTGGATTTACTCTGTTTGCAAAGACTCAGAAAGGCGTATTTATGGAGTGAAGGGTTGAACTGTTCCGGTAAGCATGGTTAACTGGTAACCTATTAATGACAATTATTCATATTTCATAAATGTTACCAGGGCATTTAACCCTTTCCGTCATATAAACGTGTTTTCATGCGTTTGCAAACCGAGTAGACACAGATCAGACGGTTCCTAGAGGAGCCATCTGATCAGGGTCTGCTCTGTTTGCTAATGGAATTTGATAGATATGTTTCCTTGCAATGTCTACAATGTTCCACCTTCCATATTTCTTTATAACTATTTTGTTAATGAATATTCAGTAGGTATCGGAATTTGGCTTATATACAGAACAGGGAATATTAAGGGATCTGCATGCTAAGTTTTATCAAATAGTATGACTTTATAGGTATAGATTGTCTGTTAGCAATCAAAGCAGACCCTGATTAGGAGCCGTCTGATCTGGTTCTACTCTGTTTGCAAATGCGTGAAAACACGGTTATACGTATGTAGGAAAGAGTTGACACGATCATTCACAAGACGATGCGGCTATAGCTACCCTAATAATCCTAGTATTCGGACAGACAAACTTAGGCAAATAGTGTAGACCAAGATGAGGCAAGTTGATCTGGGTCTACACTATTTGCTAATATTTCAGGCAAATTTAGAGTTATGTAAACCGTGCCAATTATAAATATTCAGCTTAACAACCTCGTTGAAATGGGAGATTGGATGTCTAAATATATTTAGAGTAAATAAGGTAGGAAGGGTTTCGGCAGAACGTGTTTTATTCTCAGCGTAATTGAGATGAAATATTCGGAAAGCATGCTTGTCTCGCTTGTCGTTACACGGAAAGTACAGACTAAACCTTGTAAACCCGAATTATAGAAGTGAATAACTTAGATACTTTTAAGCAGGTGGTTGCTGAATGCAGGGTGAAAGTCATGCAGAAAGCTCCTAGAGGACTTTCACCCTGCATTAAGCTGCTATCTGTCTCCAAGACAGATATTTATAGTAAATTGAACGTCCGGTTTAGAGGGGTTTTACTGTATACCTTTTTGTACTTGAGTATAATATGAATATTGCTTTAATGGCAGACATTAGCCTATAATTTATTTTACAACACTTTTTTAGTTTATCCATGTCCTTGTATCTCCCTGTATGAATATTTCAACTTACTTTATTGGGTTGGTGAAATGATTCATGAAATGGGCCTCGAATTTCGATTAAACATCATTAAACTTCACGCAACACTAGGCTCAGAACTTGACTTTCCAGTTTTGTCCACGCGGTGTTATATTTTTAGCCTGAGTTAACAACAAGCGCTTGAATAATCGCGAACACCAACACGGATTTTTCGTCTGTATCGTTGTCCGTGGTACTGGGTTTCGCATTTGTCACACACATCGGAAACTGGATCAATATTCAATCGATGTCATAAAGCATAGACTTTGATCTATTGCTGATTGTACTGATTACATACAGTGTTTCACGGATTTTTGGATTTATTTGTTGCAACTTTACTCGCCAACGGAGTATTGCTTATCATATGTGCTGAAGCTGGTTGTTGGTTTCCGGTGAAGGTCACGTGACAAAGATGGCTGGGTTCGGTGCTGCTGCCTTGCCCCTTTTGTCTTGTATCGCTCTACTAGCCGGGGCTATTTTGTTGATACTTGGTTTCGCGACCCCTAGTTGGGCTAATGATGGTACTCACTACCTGGGGCTGTGGCGATATGGGAGATGTGTGAACCCCGACAATATGGACTGTTACCAGTATGACCAGCCTAGTCTGAGGAATATCAAAGGTAAGCTATATCTACACAGTTGCTACAGTTTTACCAGAGATCCGGACCATTGGGTTATTTCAGTCCTTATTTTCACAAAGATCTAAGTTATGACTACTTATGTTTTCCGTCTCTTTGAAAAAGTGCCTCCGAAAACTCTTTATCTAGTGCGTTTTGATTACTTACAATTGTTTCAACTTGTTTATTATGTGTCAAAGAGCGTGAATTTAGATACGATTTAATAGATGTCCTATCTGGATCCAAACTATTTGCGAATGCCAGTTAGGTCGCGGTTAGCATGATAAAGAGTCACATTTAATATCCACTATTGTTGTTCATACATTACTAGAGTGCTTGAGGCGTTTTCCAATTTCATAACCAAAATTAAATATTAAATGCCCGTTCAACAATACCATAACTTTAGTAAGCAAACATGTTGCTTGAAACAATTCATTTGTAAAAGTAACACTCTGGATCTTGACAAAACGTCGACTTACTGGAGTTCAGTTTTCTGTGTATAGAACCAATACTTTGCGTGTTTGAATTAAGTGTTGGGGAGTAATTATGTCTCAACACCTGGTTAATTTTATTACCTCCTAGTACACACTCACTTTCTGAAGTTATTAAAAGAGAGGTTTCAAATGCTTAAACCTATACTCCTTAGTCCATACATACGCATTTTCACGCATTTTCACGGGGTAGACACAGATAAGATGACTAATCTAGGAGCCATCTGATCAGGGTCTGTTCGCGTTGCTTATGGGAATTATATAGAACACACTTTAACCATTCGCTTGCTATTTACGTCAATACACCTACCTGTAAATAGTAAAGACCCAGATGAGACAGCTCCTGCTGTAATTATACATCAGGGCATGGGTAAAGAAGGAGAAATGAATTTTAAAATTCAGCAAGCGAAGAGTTAAAGTTTTTTTTGTCATGGTCAAACGTTACCTATTGATATTACCATTATACAACTTAAGCTTAGTATTGTTCATGATGGCATTATTTCTTGCACCAAAACTCACGGAGGGAGTAAAGCGTTATATAAAACGGAATACAAGACACCTATGTATGCTATCGATTGTTTTAGACTTAGTTATTGTCTTGGTAAACCTTGTGGAACAAGATGAGACGCTGAATAAATCGATGTCTCATTAAGATCCGAAAACATATATTTGATAGAGAACACATATAATACAGTAAAACCCCGCTAATGCGACCACCTAAAAGAGGTATAATTATGGGTGCTAGATGCAGGTGGTAGCTTAATACAGGACGTAAGTAATGCAGAAAGGAGCTTTCTGCATTACCTTTGTCATGTATTAAGCAACCACCTGATTATAAAGACAAGTATGTTTATTCATTAAGTGGTCGCATTAGAGGGGCTATACTGTATATGCATTGAATACATCTGAACAGATCACTGCCCGAATAAACATACAGGTACGTGTATATAAGAGCAGGTGGTTGCTTACTGCAGAACAAAAGTAGTACAGGGAGCTCCTATGGGAGCTTTCTGCACAACTGTTATCCTGCATTAAGCTACCGCATTATGTAAATACCTCTTGTAAAATGTCGCTGTACCGAGTACTGATATATTTAGACTGATCATTTCGGCAGAAACATTTGTTGAAATTGCTTAACCCTTTTCGTGTAAGAAATAACAACTACATTACATTTTTATAGTGGCATGTGAATGAAAGAATGTGTGAAACCGGCAAAAACTGTAGAAACAGAAAAAAACATAAACAGAGCAGACTGTGACCAGACAGCTCCTACAGGACCTGTCCAATCTGGGTCTACCTTGATTGCAATGGAGTTAAAAGTGTCGTATCTATGAAATAAAGGGTTATGGCAAAGTGTTCAACGAAACGTGAACACATCTCACATACCGTATATGCAAATGACGCTTGTGCAACGTCTCGTGTCATCTCGCGCTGTCTCGAAGTATTTTCCATTTCAATGACTGTTTACCTGGTGGGCGTCTCACTTTACTAATCATCTGTCAAACTGACTCATCCTTCAAAACAGTCCCCAATAATTTTTCTCAACTTATGTTTGATTTCGCCATACGCGTTACAAATAGTTTGTATCCAAAATAGTCGCCGAGTAAAGCCGAGTTGAGCAACTCGGTATTTCACCAATATCCAATGTGTGGAACACTCTCATAATTTTTCAAAAGAAATGGAAGATAACTATAGCAAAAAGTTGAAGGGAATTTAGCATTCAACATTTGTTAGACGATAGCTACTGAAAATGCAATGGAGGAATTCGGTCGTGCCTCTGAATTGTTTGTAACGTTATGTTTTATCCCTTTCCATGTTAGAGCCACATACTGCAGCCTTTGGAGATAGAATAGATCCGCATCATATGGCTCATCCACGTTAGATGGTCGTCAGATCAAGGTCTGCTTAGTTCGCTTATGTATTAACCTTTAGCTTGCTGAGCAAATTATTTTTACATATTTTTTTCACCTACTACATTCTCAAAATTCAAGTTATAATCAATTTGTTTACAAAAATGCAATCAGGGTCTCAAACAGTTTGGATCCAGATGAGACGCCGAGTTACTCGGCGTCTCATCTGGATCCAAACTGTTTGCATAGGCATTCACTCATCCGCCCATAGCAGGCTAAAGGTTAATCTAGATCTTATTCTGCAGTGTGTGTCTTGGTAAAATATCACGTGCCATTAACACAAATATCAGTTAATTACTGTTCATGATGTCATTACTTCTACTATGAATATTCTTCAGGTAAAAGTTAAAGAATATTTATGATAATGTGTAGTGACGCGACGTGTTAATAGTTCGTATTTTATATTTGCCAATAAGTATTGAATTCAGCATCGGAGAAATAAAGATGGCAGTAGTTGATGCGACAGATCGTATACAATGGGATAATGGTTAGACCCAAGGTAACGCCGTCCGTGTAGCTATAAAAATTCTAATTTATTCATGTCAGTCACCACAGGTGAACAAGATGTCAGTGGTTGATGTGTGCAACATTCCCATGCAAATCTTGTACGACCAGGGACGCCTTTAACACTTAAACACTGAAACACAAATGGAGAGAGAGGGAATATATTTGCTTTTTATCATATTGCTCTACATTGCTCCATTAGTATTTATGGAAGAAATAATGTCATCATGAATATTTATTAGTTGAAACCTTATATTGGCAGATATACATAGGGTGCCTTGGTATTGATAGAATCTGTATATTCAGGTCTATTTTAATTTTATAAGTAAATAGAGCACACCCTGATCAGATTGCTCTTACAGGAGTCGTCTTATCTTGGTCTACTCTGATTGCAACTGCACAGAAATACGTAATTATGGAGTAAAGCGTTAACCCATTTATGCCTAATGCCCACAAACAGGGATATGAGAAAACATTGTAGACCAAAACACAGGGTCCTAGAAGGAGCTCTCTGATCAAAGTCAGCCTTGTCTGCTTTGTAAATTATTTTCCAAAGGTCACATCGACAAAACAAGCATTGCATACACAACCCGCAACATGCATATAGGATTGGGTTGGACTAGTTCCCTTTGAAATACAGTAAACCCTCTTTATAACGGCCACTAAATTGCATCAAGTAGTTCGTGTTAAAGGCAGGTGGCTGCTTAAAGCAAGGTGAAAGTAAAACAGAACGCTCCTATAGGAGCGTTCTGTTTTACTTTCACCTTTCTTTAACCCATTACCCCATAGGCTAATTTTAGATACAAGCTCTTTGAATAGATCTACCAAAAAGGAGCATTAATTAGAGAAAAGGAAAGTTTTAGAATTTTGTAGTTTGAAACCATTGTGATAAATAGAGCATTTGCTCCTATAGGAGCAAATGCTCTATTTATCACAATGGTTTCACAAAGTGACTTACAGAGTCGTCAAAAGTCGTCAATATGAGGGAAAGGGTTAAGCGCCCACCTGCCCTTAATATCAAATAATTAGCACAACTTAGTGACCGTTAAAGAGAGGTTTTACTGTATACGCTTAGTTGGGTTGAAATATACAGTAAAATATCCTGAAGCGCTTAACATATTCATGCAGTGTTGTGTTTCAGGCACTACAGAACCATATTTCTAGAGTCAATTGGGAGCTTGGTCGGGGTGCTAGCCTATCATACCTGTATGACGATAATGTATGGTCCACTATGACTATCCTTAAATACTTACCCAACTTGTTGTTTAACTCCTGCATCATCCTGAGCCAGCAAAGTGTGACCTTTCTAGCTTTTGCAAATAGTTTGGACCCCGATGAGATGCCGAGTAACTCGGCCATTCATCAAGATCCATGCTGTTTGAATTTCGGCCAGTAGTTCTCAAATGCTTGGGCGGTTTCGGGCAGATCAGAGTTTAAGTATAGATAATTTTTACAGCAGGTACCCACACAACAACCTACCCCCACCCCACACACCTGCCCCTTCAACCAGTGTGAACACGTAAAACCCCAAAAGAGTGTTTGCCTGTGTCCCTATTGGACAAAATTGGGGTAACCGTTTTTCTGACGAATATGCCTGAATTGTTTACTTACATCAAGAACGGGATTGTTTTACTATTACAGAAAATGTGAATTTAGATCTATATTTTTTCATAAGCAAACAGAGAAACTCCTGATTCGACTGCTCTTACAACAGCCATATGATCAGGGTCTGCTCTGTTTGCAAGGGATATTATATCAGTTAAAGAGTTGATAGTGACCTTTTAAACAACAATCAGGCACATAAGGGACATCAGTATCGTCCCCTCAGTAGTTTAAAGGTAAAAATTATACATGTATGTATATGAAATCTTTTGAAGATTTACTTATTAAAGAACACGTCTTTGGAAGACTACAAATATGCACACTGATCCTCATAACATGTATTAATTTACATAAGTTTCAAACAGGTTTTCTTTATTGGAAGCGGAATTTCTCGACGTCTCACCTGGATGTAATGTGATTTGTTTGCAAAGTCGTGCTGGAAGGTTTAAATCAATATTTAAGTAACGTAACTTCAAAAGTAAAATAATATACTGATATGCATACCAAAATTATTTGATCATATTTCTACTGAGATAGTATGACACCTGCAGTAGTTCAATTACTAACATAAAACACCCCAGGCAAACATAGCTGAGTCCAAATGACCTCCAATCGTATAATTATCTCCGCCATTACTAACTTCATTTGACTTTCTTTCGGTCTATCAGTAATGTTATTTCAAACTTCACTTAGCAGAACATAATAGTCCGCTGAATGGCCCTGAAATATCCACCATGACCCTTCAAAGCCTTGCCTGACCCTTAGTTTTCGTCATTTTCTCGGACGTCGCTTGGATTTGGGCTGGTATACCTCACATATAAGAAAAAAATCAACATGAAAACTAGTCACACATGTATAGTAGTGTAAACATGTTTTAACCCATACAATGCTGAATTTTCAAACTGATGATTCCCAAAATTCAAAGAGGTCAAGCTTGTAGGGATCTTTCTAGAGAAAAGTGTAATTTGACAAATCGTGCAGAAGCCTGAAGAGAGGGTTCCTCTCGGAGCCACCTCATCTAGGTCTGCACTGTTTGCAAATGACATTAATGACTCGTGTCCCACATAGAACATATATGAACCCTATAGGAGCCGTCTGATCAGGGTCTACTCTGTTTGCTTATGGTGTAATATAGATCTGATTCTACAGTTTCTGCCTGAGCCAAAATGTCCTGTGTTCATATGTCATTATAAGAAATAATCTTATTAATATTCATGACGTCATTATTTCTTACATGAATATTCATCAGGGAAAGGGTTAAGTGACCGCGTACTGGATTTAACATAGGAGTCTTAACCTTTGTCCAACGTGAAAACAATAATGACTGCTAAAATTAGATCTCAATTCGGTAAAACATTTGATAAACTATCAAATGTCAAACACCTTTAATCCGAGTTACTCGTAATCGCATCTGGGTCCAAACTGTTTGCAAATGCGAGTCTGGTTACGAATAGTGGGAAAAGCGTTTAAGATTGATCCTTTCTTTCAAACATGATTTTCACGCCTTTGCAAACAGAGTAGATCCATATCTATTTGTTATAATAGACCTGACTCTACGGTTCTGCCAATACCAACATTTCATTATAAACATTCAGCTGATAAATATTCATGATATATTTATTTCTTACATGAATCTTCAACAAGGAAAGAATTAGTTAAAGACCCATTATAGTTTAGCATCACATGTATTTCCATGTGAAAAATTGAAAGATCGACTTTTTGTGAAAATATGGTTTAAAAAAATAAGCAAATAAGTCACGATTTCGAAAACTTTCATTTCGAAGAAATCCCTAATTGTCCAGATCGTCCACTAGTTGCAGATTAGGTACTGTAATATGATCGTAACGTGAGGTCTACTCTTGAAGAAAGTAAACAAAACTGGCGGCTAACGCATTTATATAAAGACGCTGATACCAGAGGCTTTAGAGACAGTCGAGGTTCCAGTCGAGACAGATCGTCTGCTTAAACCTTTCCCTGTTCTATGCTTATTCCAAACTTCGATATACACCTACTGAATGTTCATGAACAAAATAGTGATAATGAAATATAGATGGTGGAACGTTGTAGCCATTTTTGAAAGAAAATATACAAATATTTCAAATTCCATTAGCAATTAGAGCATACCCTAATCAGACGGCTTCTATTGGAGCCGTCTGATATAGGTCTACTCTGTTTGCAAATACATGAAAACACGTTTATATGAAGGAAAGGGTTAAACCAAGAAACGTGGGAAATATGGAACAAATTGTTTGTACTTTCTCGGTTCTCGTTTCGCTTTTGTTATTTGATCACGCTTTTTTGATAGACAACATTTCTATATATATATCTAGAACCTTTCTTAAGCGGCCATCAAAGTTATGAATCAGTAAGACAGGTAGTAGCTTAATTCAGGTCAAAAGTAATTCAGAAAGCTCCTATTTATACTAAATTTAACGTCCAGTTTGAAGACTGTTATTTACTTTGTTATGTGCTCTATTTTCAGTATGGCTGCATGTGGTTCGAGCACTGGAGTGTGCCGCAGTGGTACTTGTGTCGCTGCCGCTCGTCATACTGCCAATCTACATGTACATCGCCCTGGGTATCAACTACAAATGCATGATGACCACGATGTGTGTGTTCACATTCCTGTCAAGTAAGTTTGCTATACACGTCAACATTTAGAATGCACTTGCGAGACTACTTCAGTATCAACATGATGATATTACAGTAACCCCCCCCCCCCCTCTAAATCGGACGTGCAATTTAGTATAAATATCGATCTTTGAGACAGGTGGTACAGTAAAACCTCTCTATAACTGCCACTTAATTGTGTTAATTAGTTGGTATTTAGGGCAGGTGGCAGCTTAAAGCAAGGTGAAAGTAAAACAGAACGCTCCTATAGGAGCGTTCTGTTTTACTTTCATTCTGTTTTACTTTCACCTTGCTTTAAGCAATCACCTATCTTTAACACAAAATACTTGATGTAATTTAGTGGCCGTTATAGAGAGGTTTTACTGCAGCTTAATGCCTCTATGAGCTTTCTGTATGACTTTCGTTGTGCATTAAGCAGTCAACTGCATAAAAGGGTCTAAATTCTTCTCTAGAATAGAGGGGTTTTACTGCACACGTCAGGAACCAAGATTTTAGAGTGTCTTGTTAAACTACTTCAGTCCAGTTGTGACATCTCACTAGACACGCCACAAAGAGATGCATTTAACCATTTCCCTGTACAGTATCCATGTAAACAATAATGGCAACATGAATATTTATTAGCTCATTTTTTTATAATGTAAACTTTTCAATGGAATGTTTTGCTTTGTCAGAAACTGTAGAATCAGATCTATATCATGTCAAAAGCAAACAAAGGAGACCCTGATCAGACGGCTCCTATAGGAGCCGTCTGATCTGGGTCTGCTCTGTTTGCAAATGCGTGAATATGCGTTTATTTGAGGGATAGAGTTAATAAGTAACGTAATGTTTGATAGAGAGATAAAAACTTGTTGCATCTGAAACACGTTCCTTGTGTGTAGATGTTTCTCTATTGTATATATACATGCCACATCCTATACAGTATACATTAACGAATTGTCAAGGCATGAACCATTTTAATGGGAGAAACGAATATACTGTCTTTTCCACATGCTGTAAATCCAGATCAGAGGGTTCCTAGCGTCTGCAATATTTCACATTCAAATCCTCTAGCAAATTAAAAACTTTCATACTGAATGGACATTGATCATGCTGATGGGTTTACCAAATGTATCAACTTTGAACACATACAGCGTTCAAAGGGTTAATTCATTACTATTTCATTATGTCTGAACATCTAGATAAAGTCTGCACCAGGGCGATCAGGCTTAATCAATACCTCCCTCACTGTGTAAGTAGTGGGTAGACAGAGAGATAGAGCGAGACACATACAGACGGAGACAGAGAGAGAGACGGAGACACAGAGAGAGACGGACAGAGAGAGAGAGAGAGAGAGAGAGAGAGAGGGCAGGAGAAAGAGAGACAGACAGAGATAGATATAGAGAGAGACAGGCAGAGAGAGAGAGATAGACAGAGAGAAAGAGATGTGCATGATAGACAGACATGGCAGACAGACATACAAACATTTGTTGTTTTCAAGTCAATTTCATTTAATTTTGTTATACATGATGTATAAGCAATACAAGCAAACTATGCAGACTTGAAATTTAAAAAAAAGTGCGAGAGAGAACGTCTGCTACATGTAATAACTGACCTATACAAATGCATCGAAATGAGTTTGTCCTGTACGACATTTCCCGATAAAGTGCGATGTTTCCTTTGGATTTGTAGCGATCAGATTTCTTCATTGTTATTTCGATACAAATAACCTTTTCCTATACCATGCTCTTTAGTAATGTTTAAGCTTTAAATCAAATTGGTGCTAATTCTAAGGTCATTTTAGTACGCAAAATTTGCGATTACATCTTTAATTAACCCGTTCCTTCATGCAAACGCATTTTCACGCACCTGCAAACAGAGTATACCCAGATACTCCTATAGGAGCTATCTGATGAGGGTCTGCTCTGTTTGCTAATTGAATTTGGGAGATCTATTTTGTTAGTTTCCAAAAATGACTACAATGTTCTACCTTCCATGTGTCATTGCAACTTTATTGTCCATGAAAATTCAGTTATTGAAATTTGGAATATTTATAGAATAGGGAAAGGGTTAAGTATTGTATACTAATACATATATTATATTTCCTTCATTATTTTACACAGTTTTGTTGTTATATTTGAAGGCGCCTTTGGTTTTGTCGGCGCTGGTATCTATGCTTACAACCTGGGTGACAACAACTGGGACGTGGCCTGGGGTATCATTGTCCTGATCGTCGGCTGTGCCCTTATCCTGATCGGCTTCCTCGTGCTGCTTGTTGCAGTCATCTCCAAGCGTCCAGAGAGCTTAAAGGACACATCCAACTTTTACCCGACTACAATCTTTGTAGACCCGGACAAGAACCAACTGTATACTGTGCAAGTAGATGATGACTAAGAAACGAGCAGACTAAAATGACTGAAGATCTCGTCTGAAAAAGAACTGATATACACTGATTCCTCTCTACAAAGTCAATTGAATAGAATATAAAATCTTGGATTTTAACACAAGCGGTTGCAGCTTGATATGGGAAAGAAGGAACTTTATTTGCTACTTGTTTCTACATTAAGCAACCAACTACTTGTAAAAGACATTCCTAGTTAGGCCTATTCATGAAACTTAATGCAGGACGAAAGTTATGCAAAACATCCAATAGGTATTTTCTGCATTAATTTCGTTCTACAATAAGCAGTCGTGTGTTTTTAAAGACATTTATGGTTACTCATATAGTGGTCGTTGTAGAGAGAGTCTCTTGTGTGTTTGAAAGCATCTCCAAGTGCGTGTAGTATATATACAGTCACTCTAAATTGTATTGCTATCTAAACAACCGATGTAATTTTAAACAATATAAGGATGGCAGGCCATAGTCAGATTCAGTAAGAACCATCCAATTGGATACAATAAGATGATCTTTTGAATCTGGCTCAGACCTGTATTTTCAAAAAGAATAAGTCAATAAGTTGCTAGTTTAATTGTATCGCGTGGATAAAGACGCCGTGACTGTTTCTCTTTATATATCCATTATTAGATAGTGATCTGCTGTAGTTACAAGTTCTATGGCAATGCCATCACGTTGTAATACAGATATTTTGTCTGAAAGTAGAATCTTATCTACATTGCAAAACGATATTGATGTAGATTTATACATCATTATATACCTTTCTCTCGTACAATAGATACCAAAACACACACTAGGTGGCCTAATTGAATACTTGATACAACAAGCACATTTACGATTGGCTAATGGAGTAGACCCATTTGAAGTTTGCTTATTGAATAATATAACTCTGATTCTGAATAATATATCTCTGATTCTGTGGTTTCTGCCTTGGCCAAACATTGGTTGTGTGTACGCCATTAAAACATCCAGATAATTAATATTCATAGTTATCATTTCTTAAATACACATTCAAGATGCAAATATTTAAAATGAATTGCTAATCTCTTTCAATCATGCAAAACAACGGATATTCCAAACTATGTCGTGTATACTAACTTTTAGGAAAATGTTAAAAATTCACAAAAATAATTCAAAATAGCATTTAAGCTATTTGTGTCCAAGTGTCCCTTAAAAGGGATGTTTGCAAACGATGTAGATCCAGATCAGAGGGTTCCTGGATGAACCATCTCACCAGGGTCTGCACAGTTTGCTGAATACATCGATGTTGACTCATTCCATCATATTGACGCCTTTTGACGCCTCTGTAAAAGTCATGTTTTGAAACCACTGTGATAAATTGAGCATTTGCTCCACAGGAGCAAATGATCTATTTATCACAATGGTTTCGAAACTACAAAAATTCTAAAATTTTCCTTTTCTCAAGTTAATTCTCCTTTTCGGTAGATGAATTCAAAGAGATTGGGTCTAAAAATAGCCTATTTGGGAAAGGGTTAATGGTGTATACTAGCAAGTATGTGTTTATTTTGTGCCCCAACAATATGAAAGATAGATGGGTTCAAAAATAAGATCTGGACCAGTTTTCCTTAATTGATACGGGAATAGATGGTGTAACACTCAATGTAAAACTAATATCTTGCCATAGATGTTGTGTTAATTGATTTACATTTCATGTTTTAGATGATATGAGTTATAACAGTTGTGAACTTTGGTGTGATACATTATTGTATGTGTCGTTTATATTGCTTATTTTATGTACCTGAATAAACCAACATTTTTATATTAATGGCGTTGTTATATCATTCCTGTTCAACACTTTACCTTATGAATATTCATTTAAGAAATAATGACATCATGAATGTTTATGAGCTGAATGTTTATAAAAACATATACAGTAAAACCTCTCTATAACGACCACTAAATTACACCAAGCAGTTTGTGTTAAAGGGGGGTATAGGAGCGTTCTGTTTTACTTTCACCTTGCTTTATGCAACCACCTGTTCTTAAAACCAACTAATTGACACAATTTAGTGGTCGTTATAGAGAGGTTTTACTGTATACACAGACACGTTGGGCTATGGCGGAAACTGTAGAATCGAATCGATTTCATTTGATAAGCAAACAGATCAAACTCTGATCAAATGATACGTGAGCAAATACATCACTGAAAACAATTATACACTATAAAATTAAGTTAATGTATATTCATCAATTGACCAATTCACGCAAAAATGTTCATTAGGGAAATGGTTAAGAACCACAGTTTACATAAAGATCCACGTTACATTAATATTTTCCTACTTTCCTATCTTCCTATTCCTATATTGCTATTGAAATGAACACATACACATGCAAGAAAAAGAAAAAGTAGAGAATGAATCCTAAATTGGTTAACTCGATTGGAAATCTACCCAACTCCTCCCCAATCCCATTTCCACGCACACAAGTTTGAGTTATTTTGCCGGTCTTCATACTTTTTCCTTGACCTTAACTCTGTACTCCATACATACGCCTTTATACGCCACTGCAAACAGACTAGACCCAGATCCGACGGTCCTTGTGATAGCAGTCTGATCTGGGTATGTTCTAATATAAACTCAACAAAATTAATTCAGGGTCGAGGTTGGGAGGGGACATATTATAAAGAATCAAACTTGATATAGTTTATGTTCACCATATACTCAAATGTCTAACAAAATAGATCATAAATAACAAACTCATTTCTATAATTACCAAGTGATAAACTTTGAAATACTGACACCCTTATTTATGCAGTATTTTTGTACAGTTTTAAAGGCAGCTGTCGGGGTAAACACATCTTTAAATCATAACAATACTCGAAAGTTATTTTCTAGAATCGTGTATTTTCTCCTCGTGCTCGAATAACTTCCCTCACCCGTGTTCGAAAGTTGCTTTTCAGCTTCCTGATATATGTCTAGGGTATGAGGTCCAATTCTGCATACTCAGCTCTGGTTAGATATATATAGACGGTTGACGTTGCCGGGCGTAAACACGGCGCTTGTTCAGGAGTGTTGGCGCTCGATGTCACTTCGAGCGCTTGGAATCTGAACGAGGGCGTCCGCCTAGTGCCAGCTAGCGCAAGCTAGCCTACTCGCGAGGTGTATCGCTTTGACATTCGCTTGTGTTTCCAAGATGGCTACCAACAAGGTAACAGAAGCAACCGACTGGAAGAAAACAATCGTAATTAACACACTGGTGCTCTAGAACCCGACCGCAGAACAAAAATGTACTTGATTTTTAGAAAGGGCACTCGATCGCGTTCAGCAGTGATACTTTTGCTCAGGCAAGCGCTCAATTAAGCGCCCGCGCTCCTGAACAGGCCTCAGATTCTTGTCTGGCGATCCAGCTGGCCAGTGTATACGTTCGACGCCTTTGTCATCAAGACACTGTGCAACGGTTCCTGCACGATGTGCGGGGACATTTTGTCGTCCATTACCAACAACATTCAAGGATATCGCTTATGTAATGTCGAGCATTCACCGTACAGTTCATGAACATGTTGAGGCCAGTGTGTCCGTCGTAGGATATGCCGACCCAAAGAATGACGGATCCTCCTCCAAACTTGTTATGCTCAGATTATGCAGCATTAGCTGAAACACTCATTACGTTTACGTCAAATACTTCGACTTCCATCAGGAAAACCTAAGGAAACATTTGACTCGTCCGTAAGGGGATGTCGTCCCAGTTACCAGTTAGCATTGTCCCGTGCGAACACTGGACTGTTTCTTATCTATATCGGCCTTTACGGAACGCATACAACTTACTCTTCAACAATTTCTACACACTGATTTTTCACAATATTTATTGGGGTTGCGTAGGTTAAAAAGGGTTGCAATGGTCAATCGAGCTACCACGAGTATGCAAACAAGATTTCACACTAGCACAAGTTTGCCTAAAGCAATACACAAAATCTGTTTTACATTCAAATAATTTCGGTCATAGAAATAAACTTTCTAATGAATGATCCTTGATTTAACCCATTTGCTCCCACGGTCCCATATATGGGACGTAGGCAAACAGTGTAGACTCTGATCAGACGCCGCATAATGCGGCGTCTGATCAGAGTCTACACTGTTTGCTGATAGGAAATTCAATATAAAACAAAACAAAAATTAAAATTTAGACCAGACATCCCTTAGAATAAAGATAGACTAATCCAATATATAAGCATGGAATAATCCACTTGGAGCAAATGGGTTAATTTGTTGAGTGTAGATATGATGCTACAGTTTCTACTTTCTACCATGGCAAACATTTCTGTGTTCACGTGCCTTTATAAACAGTATTCTAATCAGCATTCATGATGTCATTATATGTTTCATGAATATTCATGGAGTAGAGGGTTAAAATTATTGTTATACTGCTGATGCATGTACTTGTTTCACTGCCAACTAGTATCGTGTCCACTTCAATTATAATTTTTTTGTCTTTCTTCATTCTGTTTCAAAACCCATAACACAGAATTTAACAATCGACGGACTCCACATACACTATTTGAACACGCATTCATATTTACTTGATGATGCTACCTATTTAGTCCTTTGCAAACATAACTTGTAGTCAGATTATGAAAGCTGTCTGGTAAGGTTTTGCTTTTATAGATCTGATTCTCTACTACAATGGCAGTACAATGCATATTTCTAAAACAAGAATTAAATCAATTAATGTTCGTATAGGGCTGAGTCTTGAGTAACCGATCATTAGGAAACGGGTTAAAAGTAAATCGCGTATGTCGCACTAATCGTAAAGCGTACTGTTCGTCAGTACCTTCAAGGGGAAATAATTCTTCTTTGACATATTCAAGTACACGCAGACAAGTTACCTCCCTTAAATCTTCATGATGGAACAGCGTTGATCTTTAAATATGTTTAGTACATACCTTTTTTACCATTTAGCTAATGAATACGTATGAAGAATCTATCACTCCATGAATATTCAGTGACTAACATTTTACAATGACGCGTAAACAAGGGAACATTTGGCCATGAAAGACACTTTCGAATCAGTACTACAGTATAACCTCTCTTAACCGGAATTCTAGTAGATAATAATTTAGATACTTTTAGGCAGGTGGCTGCTTAATGCAGGGTGAAAGTCATGCAGAAAGCTCCTCTAGGAGCTTTCTGCATGACTTTCACCCTGCATTAAACTGCCACCTGTCTCCAAGACAGATATTCATACTAAATTTAACTGCCGGTTAAGAGAGGTTTTACTGTATATATGTATACATTAAACCCCCTCTAAACGGGAAATCTAGTAGAGAAACAAATAGACACTTTTAGGCAGGTGGCTGCTAAATGCAAGGTGAACGTCATGATTTTCACCTTGCATTAAGCTGCCACCTGTCTCCAAGACCGATATCTATACTTAATTTAAACTCCGGTTCAGAGAGGTTTTACTGTAATCTGTTCTTTACAGTTCTATAAGAAAACAGAGCAGACCAAAACCAGACAGCTCTTATAGGAGCTATCTGATCTTGACATACTCTTCAAAAATGTAAAAGGCGTCTCCATTAGTTACAGGGTTAAGCTACCACTTGCTGGTTGAACTGCTTTGGGAGTTTTGTGCATTACATTAAGCCTGTCTTAAAGACGAAACATTCAGATTTATTTTTAATGATTGCTTAACCATTTGGATGCGGAAAAGAAGTGTAGTGACATTTTCATGTATACCTTGATCAGTGGTCTTCTGGAGGAGCTTTCTGAGCACGTTCTACACTGCTTTGTCATTTGAAACACTCTTGTAAATTATATCACATCATCAAGAATTCTGTTTGTCTTGATATGTAGATAGATCACTTTACGTTTAAAATGGGTTATGTCATTTCTTTTAAAGACCCATATCGGTGATTCAGAAGACAGTTACATAGCATTGTCGCTGGACTCAAACGGTTGGAAAGGTATTACGAATGACATACAGTAAAACCTGTTTTAAGCGGTTAATCATGTTTTGATCATAGGAGTCTTAAAAAGCAGGTGGTTGCTTAACACAGGGCAAAAGTAATGCAGAAAGCTCATATAGGAGGTTTCTGCATTAGTTTTGACCTGCATTAACCTACCACCTGCCTTATAGACTCATATACCCATAATTAGACGTCTTTTGACAAGTTCTACTGTATATAACATCCAGTTTCAACAGGTTCTTGTTCATTTCGACACATTCTTATTTTCTTATTTATAACATCGACGGTTCGAGATTCGTATTGATCTAATTGCGGTGAACTTTCTGCATTTTTGTCCCTGCATTTAGCAACCACCTGCTTTTTAATACTCATATGATAAATAAATGAATGGCGCTTAGGACAGGTTTTACTGTACCTAATTCATTTATTGTATTTTAGTATTTAAGTAATGAATTCTGGGGGATCACATCATTTAATATAAGAGCTTGATATACCCTACTAAAATAAATTGATTCCTCTTAAATTACATAAAACATTTCTTCTTTAAATGATGTTGAAGTATTTTTAGATAAAGATCTCTAAAACAGGTTTCCACTTGTTAACTCTTTCGATAAGTGTGATGACCTTTGCAAACAGTATGGACCCAGATGTGACACAGAGTAACACGGCATCTCATCAGGATCCAAACTGTTTGACACTCTAGTTATATTTTTAATAAGAAATTGAAATATTGAAGCTTTTGGAATTTTTCATGTTTTGATGCAATGGTCCCACGTTACATCAGCGTATTTAATTAATGGTCTAATGAAACAAACGTGCTTTAAGGATTTTCTGTCAAGAACAAATATGATCTTTTTGTATGATATTCATTATTGGGAAAGCTCTAGACTTTAAATACTAACTCAATACATGATTGCCAGATTCTATTTTTGGAAACAATGAGTACACCTAAGTGTTTATGAGAGCGGACTTCATAGATGTCTTGGTTAGTCATACAGTAGATATAGAAGAGTCACTGGCATTAGAGAGGATCGAAAAGGACTATAGTTCTAAATATAACCAATCACGGATACAGTAAAACCTCTCTATAACGGCCACTAAATTACATCAAGTATTTTGTGTTAGAGACAGGTGACTGCTGAAAACAATGTGAAAGTAAAACAGAACGCTCCTATAGGAGCGTTCTGTTTTATTTCCACCTTGCTTTAAACAGCCACCTGCCCTAAATACCAACTAATTAACACATTTTAGTGGCGGTTATAGAGAGGTTTTACTGTATTTGTATAGCGCAACACTTTATGCAATCATATTCTGTTGCGCTTTACACCGTCAAAGTTACTTTTCACAGCTTAAAACTATATACACATTTCACACTGGTTATGCATAATGTTGTTTGAAGAGATGCGTTTTAAGTCTTTTTCTGAATGTAGTATCTGATGTAGTGTACTTTAAGTCTGTTGGTAGGGCATTCCACTATTTTGGTCCCATAACAGAGATGGACGTATCAGCAAATCTGGTTCTGCGTCTTGGCACAATAAAATAAGTAAAAGTATCATCAGCAGCTGATCTCAATACTGTATTTCCTTTTCACGGTATTAAACAAAGGCATTAGATATAATGGAGCTGTTCTGTGTGTGACGCGAAAAACGAGTACTATTGATTAAAGACTAAACACCTATTATATGTAATAATATAATTGATAACATCGTTTATATGATTATATATAGGCCTTATAGATGTTATAATAATTTAGGTTTATAAGTCTGTTTTGATCTAGTGCCAGTGAGAAGACTCGTCAATTTCGTTCGTGTGAGAAGAAGAGATTCTATACTGTTTTTAACCCTTCGCTTGCTGAATTTTAAAATACATTTCTCCTTCTTTACCCATGCCCTGTTGTATAATTACATATATCTTCACTGTGTACAAGTATTTCGCTGTGCAATCACTGCTGTGGAGTGCATTGGTTGCACAATCAACTTGTAAATAGTGCAGACCCTGATGAGACAGCTCCTGCAGGAGCTGTCTCATTTGGGTTTTCACTATTTACAGGTAGGTATATTGACGTGAATAGCAAGCGAAGGGTTAAGTCGGTGGTCACGTGTAATGTTGAAAGGATTTGTATACCACCCCAATGTCCTTTATTATGGAAAAAGAATAATTATGTTTAAAGTAATTCTTTACGCATGTAGTAACCAGCACGGCCTTTCTCCAGCTCATAAATCACCAAAGTCATTACCATGTCATCATTACATGTACTGCACGTTTTCTACACCATGGGCCGCTTCATGATGATAATTGTTTGCAGTTTTAACCCACAAGAAACGTCAATTAAGTCGTCGTCTGACCAGGACCCAAACGTTTACACCGTTTTCTGGAAAGAAATAGAAGAAGACGTATCTGCAGTAGACGAGCTTCCTACATGACTTTCACCATGCATTACAGTAAAACCTCTCTAAACCGGAATTATAATAGAGAAGAATTTAGATAATTTTCGGCAGGTGGCTGCTTAATGCAGGGTGAAAGTCATGCAGAAAGCTCCTCTATGAGCTTTCTGTATGCCTCTCGCCCTGCATTAAGCTGCCACCTGTCTCCAAGAACGATATTTATACTTAATTAACCGTCCGGTTTAGAGAGGTTTTACGATAAACTGTCAAATATCTTATTGATGCTTATTTAAGTGTTCGTATTAACAATATTTTACGGTAAATAATCAACGTAAAAGTATATTTCTACTATTTATATGCATGAGTGAAATATATCCATGGTATGGAAAGCCATAGCTGTCTTCTATCGTTCTTTTTCAATTCATTGCACATTTGTAGTAATATATGACCTCATTCCAACTACATATGAAAGGAAAACATGTTTATATAGAACCGAATATCATTACATCAATCGATAATTTCAATATATTGAACGGAATCGTCCACGTATTAATCCACAGTAGCATTATATTATTTCATTTTGACATTATTTCAAACGAAGATTCCTTTATATGAATCCAGTCGAACTGTGTATGGAACTAACTGTCCTAATATCACACTAATCTAACAAAATATTGGGCCAGTATGCAATATATGATATGGATTTATCAATATATTAAACCAAAGTAAGCATACTGTGAATCCATATTTCCTTATATCGAAGCAAAACAGCACTATATGATTTTATTTTGATATTATACCAAACGAAGATTCCTTTATATGAATCCAGTCGAACTATGTATTGAATTAATTGTCCTTATATTAAACCAAATTAACAATATATTGGACCAGTTAGCAATATATGATACGGATTTTATCAATATATTAAACCTACTCTTCTACTCTATAGATACGCATTTTCTGTGCCTTCGCCAACAGTGTAGATTCAGATCAGACGGCTTCTTTAGGATATCTCTGATCAAGATCTGCTATGTTTGCTTATGAAAAAATATAGATCTGATTCTACAATTTCTGTCGTGATGATAAACCCCTTTGTTTGTAATGTCATTATAACTAATCAGTTAACCCATTCCCTCATATGGACGTCTTTTGACGACTCAGTAAAAATTACTTTTTGAAATCATTTTGATAAATAGAGCATTTGCTCCTAAGGAGCAAATGCTCTATTTATCACAATGGTTTCAAACCAATGCAATTATAAACATGTTCCTTTTTCTAGCAAATGCTCCTTTTCAGTAGATTTATTCAAAGAGGGTAGTGAAAATGCGTTTATATGAAGGAAAGGGTTAAGCGTTATGCTACTACCAGTCAGCAACAAGCCTTTCATGAGAGGTTTGGGGATGTTTAGTGTCTAACACTTTCCCTGCCACATGTTGTTTTATTATCTTCTATTTTCTCCCACCACACATGATCACAGTAATCCAGTTTGGATCCTGATGCGATGCCTAGTTACTCAGTGTCTCATCTTGATCCAAATTGTTTGCATAGTTGATCACATGTTCGATAGTGTCAGAGAATGAAGAAAACCAGCATGCCAGTCACTATAGCGATACATATTGGTTCACCGCTGAATAACCGTTTTATTAATGATTTATCATAATTATGGATCAGAAAAAATGAAATACTTTGTAGTTCAACGATTTGTTTGAATAATCACATTCTTTACATCCCATTCTTTTAACCCTTTCGATGCCAGCAATGTCGTCTGCTTGGCATAGTTTCGTTTATTTTTAGTGTAAGTGCGTGTATTTCTTCCATTTTCTTTATAAAACAGTAAACACAGTGTTAAACAGTTTGGATCCTGATGAGACGCCGAGTTTCTCGGCGTCTCATCTGGATCCAAACTGTTTGCATGTGATATCATAAACCCGTCATTGTGGCACGGAAGGGGTAAAATAACACTAATTTTATCTCAATTAGCGGAATTTTCAATCTTGTTTTCGTTCTGTTTACGCTTATCCTGATGTGAAAACTAAAATGTCTGCACAAATATCAATCTTGGTTAGGCTTGACTAGTTCCAATTCAATAAAGCTTTTGAGAAACTATCGACAGAGTGTCAAACAGCTTGAATCCAGATGAAATGCCGAGTTACTCGGCGTCTCATCTGGATTTAAACTGTTTTTACAGTAAAACCTCTCTATAACGGCTACTAAATTGTGTTAATTAGTTGGTATTTAGGACAGGTGGCTGCTTAAAGCAAGGTGAAAGTAAAACAGAATGCTCCAATAGGAGCGTTCTGTTTTACTTTCACTTTGCTTTAAGCAGCCGCCTCCCTTTAACACAAAATACTTGATGTAATTTAGTGGCATTTATAGAGAGGTTTTACTGTAATAGAGGGTTAATACACGTTTTTTCGGGCAATAACAACTGCAGTGTCCCGAGGGACTGTTGTTGGCCCGAGCCCGAAGGGCGAGGGCAACAACATTCCCGAGGGACACTGCATATGCTATTGCCCGAAAACAAACGTGTATTAACGCTATTCTTGCATAAAAAAACATTTTCTGCTTTCCTGCATCAATTTAATTCTTCCAAATACAAGCAATACTACCGCAGCAAAACTGTACACATCTTTGACACTTCGTTCGATTTATGCTGTTTCCGGGCCACTGTTTTCTTTCCGACGTCAATTCATGGTTGTATCAAATACCGTTTACACAGAATTTCATTCAATATGTATTATCACTAAAACAGTTAATTGTCGGTGCCCCTGAAAGAGTCGCACCGCTCACGTAGCTTTCAAAAGTCAAAATACTATAGCATTCGCGTCCATTGTTTACCTTATGCCCCGAATAGGTATAATTAAAACCAGTCAACAACAGCGCGTGAGCACGAGAATCGCCTTGTTAATACATGGTCTAGCGGGACTACAACAGCACGTTTTGTGCAAGAATGCAAGTTAGGACGCGGATAGCGTATTAAGGGTTTAACATGATAATTAATCACAACTTATTTCCAATTTTTGTCACCGAGTATGTGCGGTCTAATACGAAATGGCAGTAAACAACATAATATATTACAATTATTTGCTGTTGGGAGAAACAAAAACTGTGCCAGTATATTATAAACGATCATCTACCTTCAGCCTTCTGGGTAAAATTTATTCGCGGATAGATACAGTATTCAAAAACAGATTTCTTTTCAAATACCTAATCATTGTGTCAAACAGTTTGGATCCCGAAGAGACGTACGGTTACTCGGGGTCCCATATGTGTCCATACTGTTTGCTAGGAGGTCACGAATTCGTCAGTAGCAGGTCAAAGGTTAAACAGCGTTCAGGCTGGATGATCACAGACATGTGTAGATCTATTATTCGATGCATGTCAGTCCATCTTACCTAAACCTTTAGATGTTCATTATCTTATCACGTTTAAACACATCGTATCCATACCACGGGAAATGTGTTTTGTTTTCAATAACTTACATGAAAGAAACTAAAAAAGGAAAACAAAAATATAAAAATAAACAAACAAAATAACTCGTATATTTGTGTCTGTAGTCGGTTTAATGGTTTACGGAAACACTGTATTAAGAACTATTACATAAATAGACATTCTATGATGAAGTTTGTTGAGTTGATGGATTCTACAAGTAAATCAGTGTTGCATAATTTAAGTAAATGCATGTACAGTGTATATAAAAATGCTTTGACTATTGGACAGACCCTAAATATACGCTAGAAAATGTACTCATCCTCTATTGTTGTAGTTGTAGTTGTATGTCACGTGACTTTTGTATGTATATACATGTATATGTTATATCAGATGAGGTAAAGCTCGGAAAATTTGATCTGGACCCTAACCTGCAATGTACTTAAGTTGTATAAATCAAAATTCGTAACATTTCTATTTTTATCATCGGCATTGCATTGGTTTATCCTCGGCACGTGTCCCGGTAAGCAACTATGCATGGACACACTCGTGATCGTATGCTTTACAAATGCATGGGTTATCACTCTATTGTAATTCTAATAGACTTAACGATTTATTTATTTTAACATTGCATCTCTCTCATTCTGTATTCTGCATATGGGTCAGGGTCAAGGTAAAATTTTACGAGCTTTATTTTTTTGTACAAATCTGAACACAATTATGTTCTGTTCTGTATAAGTATGTGAATTGGCGCAGTTGTTGATTAATTATTCGACCTTGAGTTAAGCACAGTTACATCCAGTGTGTCTGAATAACGCATTAACAAGGGAGATAACTTAGTTATCTTTTTTTCGAAATAATTACGCTCGATGTTCTCCCTTATGTCTTTACCTCATCAAGAGGCACTTTATGTCAGACCCAATTCAGACATTTAATGATCAGGGTCTGCCCTGTTTGTCTATGAAATAATACAGATCTGATTCTACAGTTTCAGCCATGGTAAAAAATGATTTTGCAGTTTCTGCAATGGTACAAAAAACGATTTTACAGTTTTTTGCCACGGTAAAATCTTCCGTTAACCCATTCCCTCCTAGACTATTTTTAGACTCAACATATTTGAATAAATCAATCGAAAGGGAGCATTTACTAGGGAAAAGAATTTTTTCATAATTGTGCAGTTTTGAAACCATTGTAATAAATAGAGCATTTGCTCCTATGGAGCAACTGCTCTATTTATCACAATGGTTTCAAACATGACTTTTTACAGAAGCGCCAAAAGGCGTCAGTAGGAGGGAACGACTAAATTAATTCAGGATAAAGGTAATGCAGAAAGCACCTATATTACCTTTCTGAATTATTTTTGACCAGCATTAAGCTACCACCCACCTAACAGATCCATAATAAAACTTCTTTTTATGGCCGCTTAAGACAGGTTACCTACCATAGTGCTGAATACCAGTTTACAAATTGAGCAAATTAATATTGATACACTCATTATTTCTTCCATGAAAAATCATTTGTTAACCCTTCGCTTGCTATTCACGTCAATACACCTACCTGTAAATAGTGAAGACCCAGATGAGACAGCTCCTGCAGGAGATGTCTCATCTGGGTCTGCACTATTTACAAGTTGATTGTGCAACCAGTGCACTCCACAGCAGTGATTGCACAGCAAAATACGTGTACACAGTGAAGATATATGTAATTATACAACAGGGCATGGGTAAAGAAGGAGAAATGTATTCAGCAAGAGAAGGGTTAAAGGTTTAACATCTAATGCATGCATACCCCTTTCCTCCATAAATACGCATTTCTACGCCTCTGTAATTATCACTTCTGGAAACCATTGTGATAAACAGACCATTGATCCATAGAAACAAATGCTCTATTTATTACAATGGTTTCAATACTACACAATTCTAACATTTTCCTCCTCTCTAGTAAATTTTTCTTTTCGGTTGATTCATTCATAGAGGCTGGGTCTAAAATAGCCTATGGAGGAATGTGATACTCTTGATAACCCTTGCAAACAGTTTCATCTGGGCCCCAGACTGTTTGACACTCAAAAACAGATTACAGTAAAGCCTCTCTATAACGACCACTAAATTACATCAATTATTTTGTGTAAAAGGTAGGTGGCTGCTTAAAGCAAGATGAAAGTAAAACAAAACGCTCCTATAGGAGCCTTCTGTTTTACTTTTACCTTGCTTTAAGCACTAATTTACACAATTTAGTTGCCGTTATAGAGAGGTCTTGCTGTATAGGAAGAAATGTAAGAATGCAGTTTAACCATATCATTCCATAAGCAAACAGAGCAGATCTGTGTGAAGGTTTTTTTATATGAAATGAAGAGAGGGTTAACATTTTCACCACTATGGGCGAATCCATGATAAGATTTGCAAGTAGTTTGGATCAAAATAAGATGGTAAGTAACTTGAGGACATGTCTGTCAATACGTTCATCGAATGGTTGCGCAACACCTTGACCAAGTCCGCTGCCATGTAATTCATGTTAGTTGTAAAGTCAAAATTCTTGAAATCAATCCTTTCTCAGTTAAAGAGTGTGTCTGTAAAAGCAGGTGGTTGCTGAACAAATTATTGAGAAAAAATCATGCAGACTTTCTTCTTTTCCAGGGTCCTCTAGTCTTGGTCTTACACTATTTGCCTATATGTCTATTAAAACTTTTAACCTGACAAATGTATAAACAGGACAGATCCAGATCCGACGGCTATTGCACGATTCCTCTGATCAAAGTCTGCTTTATTTGCTTATGAAATGATATGCATATGATTCACTGGCACTTGATCGAAAAAGACTATAGTTTATTTACAGCAACTAGTACATTAATACTCTATATGATATAACTATTACGTTACATAGCTATAGTCTGTTTCGATCAAGTGCCAGTGATATGATTATATTGTTTCTGCAATGGTCAAACTGTCCCGTGCTCATGATGCCATGCCATGACAAAACATATCTAATTAATATTCATACATTTAATATTTCTTACATGAATATTCATCAGGTATAGGATTATCGAGACTTATCATAAACGGGCTAAGTGTCACATGAGGCGGGGATAGGTTATTTCTGCGAAATAGTAAAACACTTTCCCTACTCCTAAACCGAAAACGACAACCATCGCCTAAAATAGATATATTCTGAATTATTCTATGAAGCTGTCTCATTATCGGGCCAGTAGTTTCGAAGAAAGTCCATGTATTTCATTTTTATTAAATCAGCAAGTTATTAATGTGCCAAATCTAGTTTTATGAATTCCCGTAATAGTGTAGTAGAGTCGATATACTGTCGGGCCTCTTCAGAGTAAACCTTAATAAATCTAGCAATCGTGATTAGACGAATATGTGGCTGTCTAACGCCTTTCCTCACAGATAAGCCTGTTAACCTGTCAGGATGCTGGGTGATGCCCCAATGACAAGACCCAGCTTCAGACCTTTTTAAATATTTCGGGCGTTCCGTGAGGTGACAATGTCTTGAGCCAAACACAGCACAGGGCTTGAAACTATAAAAATTGATGTGGCTGGGCTATGCTAGCCGATGATGATAGTATGGTGTTCTGAGGCTACTTTGCCTGAGACGAACACTATGAAAACATGAAATTATATACAAAAACCTATGTTATGGTGATCAACAATACCTCAGCTTTGGGGCCAACAATTAAACAATAAACTATAACTGTGAACAACTATTACAGCCCCAAGCCAGCGAGACGGCTGGTCGATGCCTCAACTTCAAAATGGTGCTTGGAACACAATCCTCAAGCTATGTCATGAAACTGTATAAATGTGAGCTATATAACCCTATACTATGCGAGTTGAGACCCTAAGCATCAAACCCTGTTGAAACCTGTGGTTTGAAGCTATCTCAACACTACTGTGACTTCAAACCTACGTATCAGACCCTATGTCTCAAAGCATGCATGTAACCCTACGCTCTGAAACCTATCTTGAGCAGTGTATGAAACCTGCTTCAAGAAGCTTATAAAACTAACGCTTTGAAGCCTGCCTGCAGTATGTTCCGAGCCCGGCTCGAAAACACTGCCTCAAAAAGACAGCCTCAAAATGCAGCTTCAAAAAGACGGCCTCAGGCAGACGGTTCAGCAACGCTCCGAACCCTGAGCACGGTCTTCAGCAAACCTGCTTCAAACCGAATATAACCCAGGCTATATCAGTCTGAGCAACACCATCTCAATGCCTCAGCTAATCTGAGACCGCTATGAAATAGCAGTATAGTATTAGGCTGGTTGGACTGTCTAAACGTGCAATTTTCATGCCCAAAGAGAGAACTCAGAGGACAGTTACTTAGCCCATTCAAAGAACAGGTAACTGCACAATTACGTAGCCCAAGCAGACAATATATTCGCCAATCTTTAACCTTAATGAGTGCAATACTCTATCAGTCAAAAACCAACGATATAGCTTCAATACATAAGTATATAAAGCCGTCACTGAAAGTTCTATGAATATTCAGTGCCCTGATCACAAAATAACCAGCAGTGATCGTTGAATAAGCTTGTGCCAGTCTCAGCATTTGTATACAGCTTCCATTAGTTTGAGGTACTTCAGAAAACTAGCATATAAACATTTTATTCATATTAATTATTTCGATTGACCAACCGCCTCACTCATTTGAATATATACACAGTACTAATTTTTATAAGGTATAAAACAAACAAAATGAAGTTTAAAAGTGAACTTACTTTTATAAACAACTAATCAATGAAATCTAACCTAACAATTAAAAAAGGGAGATAATCCTGTATATACAAAACTACAGTTAACTCAAATCGCTTACCTAGCGATATACTACAGGTTTTCTTGCCTTTGCAAACAGCGTAGATCCAGAAAGACGGCTTATGCAGGGCCAATCTAGTCAGAGTATTTATTCTCTGGTTGTTTATGGACATATATTTTAGATCTTATTCTACAGTTCCTGTCATGGTCTAGTTTTCACTGTTTCATAATTTCAAAGCAGCTAATTAATATTCACATGTTTAATAGTTCTGATATGAATAATTAACCCTTACAATGTTGAATTTTCAAATAATTAAAACAAGTCGAACTCATGGTGAATGTTTAGGGATTTTTCTAAAGAAAAGGAGTAACATGACAAACAATGCAGATCCCGATGAGAGGACTCTTCTATGAGCCATCTCATCTGTGTCTACACTGTTTGCCTAGAACATTAGTGACTCGTGTCTCGCATTGAAAGGGTAAAGAACAGTTGGTACAAATGGGAAACTATTGACCATTTACTCCATAAAGTCGCCTTTATACCCATTTGCAAACAGAGTAGACCCAGATCAGACGGTTCCTGTAGGAACCGTCTGACCAGGGTCTGCTCTTTTGCTTATGAACTAATATAGATATGATTCTACAGTTTCTACCATGGCCAAAATTACACGTGTTCTTGTGTCATTATAAAAACTGATCTAATTTGTATTCATGAGGTGATTATTTCTTACATGAATAGTCAAGGAGTAAAGGGTTAATTGAGTATCAAACACGAGGACCCTGATGAAACGCTAAATTATAAATGACATCGCAGATGCGAGGCACGTTATTAGTTGGATTACAGATAATACTCGCGGAAAGTCTGTGAAGTTGTTTCATTGTCGGATCAGCAGTTTCGAAGAAACTACTTATTTTTTTTACTGAAGCAGTATTTTACGTATGTATCAAATCTAATTTTGTTAATCGCCGTAACCGTGTAGCACGTCGATATACTGTCGGACCTCTTCGAAGTAAACACTAAAAGAAACAAAGCTGTTTTGAAAAAAGAGATGACTTAACGTATTTACTCATGGATACGTCTTGTAACGCCTTTGCAAACAGAGTAGACCAAGATACAAGCATGAATGAGCCAGAGCAGTATAAAATGTGTCTAAGGGGTTAAATTTTTCTAATCATTGTAGATCAAGATCAGTCATCATGTTACAGACGACAAAGAATATCAGAGTCTAGACACCATCGTCATACAGTAGAATCCCTCTAAAGCGACTACTTAATGAATAAACATAGCTGTCTTTAAAAGCAGATGGCTGCTTAATGAAGGACGAAAGTAATGCAGAAAGCTCCTATAGGAGCTTTCTGCATAACTTTAGTCATGCATTAAGCTGCCACCTGCCTCTGCTACCCAGAATTATGACTCTTTTTGGTAGTCGCATTAGAGGAGCGATTCTACTGTACAGTAGAACCCTTGTAATGCGACCACTTAATGAATAAACATGAGTGTCTTTATAAGCATGTTGTTGCTTAATGCAGGACGAAAGTAATGCAGTAAGCTCCTCTATGAGCTTTCTGTGTTACTTTTGTCCTGCATTAATCTACCACATGCATCTAGCACCCATAATTATACTTCTTTTTGGTGGTCGCATTAGAGGAGGGTTTTTTACTGTATTTGCAAATAAAATACAGTAAAACCTATCCTAAGCGTACATTCAAAGAAATCTAATTTTAGAACTTAAAGACAGCATGGGGCGACATAATGCAGGACAGACGTTTTGTGAAACATTTTTATAGGTGTTTTATTTATTCTCTTTGTCCTACATCTAACAATTAAAATGTACCCGCTTTTATTTCTGCCATCGCTGTAAAGAGAGTTCTGATGCGTTTCAAAATGCGAAATATAACATCAAACCGTGCACATCCTGGTCAGACGGCACAGCTATGACACCGTGACCAGTCTAGATCTACAGGGTTTACTTAACCCTATTGTTATGCAGCTACTAAGGACCGTACGACCTAAAACTATAGTACATGTACAGTACAACCTCTCTATAACGACCACTAAATTACATAAAATATTTTGTGTTAAAGGCAGGAGCGTTCTGTTTTACTTTCACATTGTTTAAGCAGCCACCTGCAGCCCTAAATACCAGCTAATTAACTCAATTTAGTGGCCGTTATAGAGAGGTTTTACTGTACGTCCTAATTTACGATACTCGCTACTGCTGGCACAGCTGAACTCATCTCATATTCTAGTGTGTAAACATGAAGCTAACTTAGTACGGCAGAAATTATCGTAAGTTCTAGCAAATGACCATCACAATAGGGAGTTGTGATCGTCGACAGCTACAACTTCCAATTGTGATGGTCATATGCCAGAACTTACGATACATTAAGTCGTGCAATCTTTCGTAAGACAGACGTATGGGGCGGTAATCAACAGCACGGACCAAGAAATGGCTTGGCTTGTTCTGCGTGACTGACTTACACGCTATGTAGATATCCATAAATGCCAGTACATATAGGTGACAAAACATCATCTTATATTCTTCTATTTCGTCTCACTCCCTTCTCGTCTGTCGGTCTGTCTGTCTGTTGTCCGTCTGTCTGTCTGTCTGTCTCTCTCTCTCTGCCTCTGTCTCTCCTCTCTCTCACTCTCTGATTCCCCCTCTTTCTCCCTCTCTACTGGCTATTTTTCATCGTTCCCATTTAAACAACATTAACGTAGTGAATATTTGAAACCTTCAAAACATATAACGCTTGATGGATGCCACTGGTAAAAGAAGATCGATCATATGCCAACACTGTAGACCCACATCAATCGAACTTGTAATTTTTTATAACGGCATAATTATGACATTTTGGCTTCGACACAAACAGCATAATCATATCTATACAGTAAAACCCCTCTAGTGCGACCACTTATAAACAAACATGGCTGTTCTCAAAAGCAGGTGGATGCTTAATGCAGTACGAAAGCTACCACCTGCCTTTGCCATTTGAATTATGTCCCTTTTTGGTGGTCGCATTAGAGATACATACATTGTACATGTACATGAAATCCCATAAGCAAACAGAGCATACTCTAATCAGACGGACTGTACGAGAACCGTCTGATCTGGGTCTATTCTGCAAAGGTTTGATGTGTTATTATACATATGAGGTAAAATATTAACGCAGCCATCGATCTGATGTACACTGTTACAATTGTCCAGCCGCTTTTTATGTTTAGAAACGTGATAAATGGCAATGTTGTAAGTCTATTGGAACACCACAAACGCCATGTCCATTTTTGCTGTCGTAATCAATTTCTCCGGAAAAGGGTGAGCATAACGATGGAATGCTATTTTTGCCATGATTCATGGAAATAATCGACTTAGTCAAGCTTGCAACGGAACGTTTTAATCTCGTGATCATCACATGGCATTAGTATGCATAGCCCATGTTACTTATGCAGTGCGTGGGCGTAGAAATTTTGAAAATAAAATAATGACACCGATGACTTTCCTGTTACCATCAAACCACTCCAAAGCTATCACCAAATATGTCTATTTCCGGGTGTTGAACACATATGGTTGGTTAAGGTAGGTTCCATAATATTTGACTGGATGACGTTGTCTTTGAAAATGGAAAGGGAGAAATGTACTCTGAGAATTAAACCATTTACTCCATGAATAGTGATGTAAGAAATGATGACATCATGAATAGTAATCAGATTATGTTTTAAAAATGGCATGTTAACGTAGGATTTTTTTTCAAAGCAGAAACTGTAGAATCAGATCTATATTATTCCAAAAGCAAATAGAGCAGACCCTGGTCAGACGTCTCCTATAGGAACCCTCTGATCTGTGTCTACTATGTTTGCAAAGGCATAGAAAGGCGTATTTATGGAGTAACGGGTTTATTAAACAGACAATGGTTTTGTATCTTTTTGAAGACTGCTAATGTAGACTGTCCCAAACGCGAGTTAACTGACGTCGTAAATCTAACTTTTGTACAGTAAAACCTCTCTATAACGACCACTGAAAAACGGTCTAATTCTGGGTTAAGACAGGTGGTAAATTAACCCATTACCGCATAGGCTATTTTTAGATACAACCTCTTTGAATAAATCTACCGAAAAGGAGCATTAACTATAGAAAAGGATTTATTTTTAGAATTTTGTAGTTTGAAACCATTGTGATAAATAGAGCATTTGCTCCTATAGGAGCAAATGCTCTATTTATCACAATAGTTTCACAAAGTGACTTTTACAGAGCCGTCAATATGAGGGAATGGGTTAATGCAGGACGATAGTTATGCAGAAGGCTCCAATATGACATTTCTGCATTACTTGTATACTGCATTAAGCAGTCACCTGTTTTCTAAATGCATCCATATAAGGTCATTAGTGGTCGCCATAGAGACGTTATAATTTAGCAACCATTCGACAACACCCTCATATCAACTATTCTTAATCTTTATCAAACTCCGAACAGACACCTAGTCTTTATTTGCTGACTCTAACCTGAACTAAGTTTATGGTGATAGTAGTGCAATGTTAAAACGCTTACGTAGTTTTTATACATAATATAAACCTGTTAGTTACACTTAATAAATAGTATTTGACTTGTATTTTTAATGAATGGCGTACTATGAATGGAAAATGAATAACACACGCGACAGACAGTCGCCTGAATACATATAGATTAACCCTTACACCGCTGAGTTTTCATATGGACTAGTCCAAGATTCATACAAGTCAAGCTTATGGTGAATATGTAGGGATTTTCTAATGAAAAGTGTAACATGACAAACAGTGCAGACCCTGATGAGAGGGCTCCTAGAGGAGCCCTCTCATCTGGTTCTGCACTGTTTACAAAGGACATTAGTGACTCGTGTCCCGCACAGTAAGGGTTAATCCAAATGTTTCCTCTTTTGATCCTGGTGACGAATTTGTGATTGCATTTGCAAACAGTTTGGATCCAGATGAAACACTGAGTAACTCGGCGTCTCATCAGGATTCAAACTGTGTGATACACTGTCCGTGTTTCTGTAATGAAATTGAAGAAATAGTGTCTGTTAGATATAAAAAAAAAATAGGCAAATGTATTGTCTAGATGAAAGAGTCTAAGGGCTGAATGGATTAACATGTTACCTCATAGTAGACTATAGGGATGCCCTTTGACGCCTTTACAAACAATAGGTGCTGTCTGGACAAGGTATGCTCTGTTTTCTAATGAAAAACACAAATATGAGTATACAGTCGTGTCATTCTAAATATTTATCATGTTCATGATGTCAGTTTTTTATTTGAAGAAAGATAAGCTTATTAATATTCACACCTTCACCATTCCTTAATGAATATTCATGAGGTAAAGGGTTGAAAGACATAATACTTGTTGAGTGCCTAGTAAGCGAAACTTTACAGTCTTGTCATTGTACGAGTTGACTTAAGTTAATTCATAACCAAAGGTACTAACAGACCAGCACTTGTCGCGGATCATTACATACATACAACCCAACCTGTCTATAGCGAATATTCATTTTGAACAGAGGAGTCTTAAAAAGCAGGCAGTTACATAATGCAGGGCGAAGGAAACACAGACAGCTCCAATAGGAGCTTTGCGGATTACTCTCGACCTGCAATACGCTACCACCTCTCTTACAGACCCTGACTTAGACCTCTCTTTAACGGTCGCTTAAGACAGGTTCTAATGTACTAATAATTAAGATAAGATAATATGTATTGAAAGTCGTTTGTCGTCAAACATAGTTAATATTAGCTTCATATTAGACATTATACGATTACCCCCAAACAGTCTGAATGAGATGTAAAGCCAAGGTAGGCTTGGTACAGTAGGTCATAAATCAGAACGTAAAACGTCACCCCGTACTTCTTTCACAGTGTTGTTATACCTTCTGATCGTTCGAGATAATGAATTTCAGTACTTCTTGTTCTGAAAATTGAATACCGCTTTAGCCGGTGCTAGGGGGCGTGAGCAGTGTTGCACTTTCAATTACTGTTCATGAACAGACTCAATAAAACCGAGTCTGCAATTTTCTCTTTTTGTGTTGCAATTTTTGCTTTCGGGGGATCACCACCCTTCAGAATTTATCACAGAATTATTTTTTTAAAAGATCAAATGTATACTTAGTAATTCATATACACTGTTGGGGTACATGGCAACCAAAACCCGTACTTAGTAATTCAGTTACATTGTTGGGGTACATGGCAGCCAAACCCCGTACTTAGTAATTCAGTTACACTGTTGGGATATAGGGCAGCTAAAACATGTATTTTGTAATTCAGTTACACTGTTGGACGTACATGGGAGCTAAAACATGTACTTTGTAATTCCTTTAAAACATCGTGTGTATATCGGAGCTAAAACACGTACTTAGTAATCAAATAACAATATTGAACGTACACTGAAGCTGACTGTGCATTATTGCGGATGGCACGGATAAGCCTTATACTATATGGATGTGCTCCGATATTTGTGAATCGCTCGCATTTCTTCTGGTTAATATTGTTGTGCGTTACGGAGATGGCATACATCTTCAAGTATTTCCTTTGTCGCAGACCTGTTTTGTATTGCTAATAGAGGGTTTTCATATTCAGTCGGAAACCTGATAAACAGGCAGATGTCATCAATACCTTTAACGAAACATCTCGGTATTCGTATGACATATTAATATTGGTTTTTTATGTTGTCCTCCTAATACCCACAGGAATTTCAGCATTCATTTAGATTTAGGCCTGTCTATTAATAATGGAGGTATCTCGTCAAAACTCTATGATAAAGATGATTACTTTGACTTTTAATGTACAATGCAATCCAAATGCTTTATTGCATAAAACATACATAGTTTGCTTATAGCAAAACAATACATCATTACAATGCACATGGTGCATATACAATAATACACTTTCAACGGTAATGCACAATATACAATACTTTTCACCAGCTGGACTTTAAACTGCAGATCTTGAATAAACGTGTACATATCTGAACAAAGTGAATTCCGAAAAATTCCGTTTCTTTTTTTTTGTTACTTATTGAATTCTCAATATGTTTGCAAAATAAACGTATCGAGCTATGTCGGTGACAGTCTTTTTGTAAATAAGGTTTTTGAATAGCTGTATAGTAGGTCATTTATAGTACTTAATACTTTTTCAGATGCGAAGTGATATTCTGTTTCATCTAAACACAACCTCTGATTTCGATGTATGTTCCTATATGTTTCTACAGAACCGGTGAATTAATGATATTCGAAGTATATAAGTAATATACAATGAACCCTCGTTACAACGGATGTGTTTGTTTCCAGGCAATTGGCTGGTATAACGAGGATGCCGTTATAACGAGTTTAAATATGAAAGGAACCATATTGCCAGTTTTAAACTAGTACCAACAGGTGAACGCTTAATGCAGAACACAAGAAGTGCAAAAAGCTCCCATTGGGAGCTTGTTGCACTTCTTGTGTTCGGCATTAAGCGATCACCTATCTTATTGGCATTGTACCTATTTATTCAGTGGTTGTTTCAAAGACTTAACGGTGATTTTGTTTCAATGCATACTGCCGGTATAATGAGGGTGCCATTGTAACGAATGCCGGTATAATGAGGGTGCCATTGTAACGAATGTCGGTATAATGAGGGTTCACTGTATTGTAATGAGAGAGTTGTTACAGATGTTGGACACACGTCAGGTCTAACACGTTTTGCATGTATATAGGTTTGGAAAAAATACATTAACACTATCTGAGCCGGCTTTTCATTTCGAATCCTTTCTACGGATATGAATAAAATATGATCATCATTAGAGTAAAACTTATCTAAAGCTGACTTTACGTAAATAAAAATATACCATTTTGAGGTAAATGACCGCGTAATGCAGGGTGAACGTCACGCAGGGCTTTCGTCTAGATCTTCTCCCTGCATTTCGCTGATACATGTACTTTTCTCAAAGATACTAATTTAAAAGTCGGGTAAAGAAAGATGTAACTATATACTTATGTTCGATCAATTTAGTAAGCACAATCTTGCGGCTTTGTCAGAACTGTTAATTATTGCATTTTGTAGTCAGTTACAGGCGACGAGGTGTCACTCTTAACACTATGGGGTATGATACACGATTACAAAAAGCGTTATAGAAGTTTTGGACCAGACTATGAGTGACAATACGCAGCAAGATGAAACAATTTACTGACTCTTCATGCGCTAATCATAATCTGACTCGCATTTGCAAACAGCTTGGATCCAGATGAGACGCCGAGTAACTCGGCGTCTCATCAGGATCCAAGCTGTTTGATACCCGGACAACAGTTTCTCAAAGGTTTGATCGAATCAGCCGATGGCAAAAGTTGCAACAGGTCAGAATTTAAACAGAAACGTACTGGTATAAGGCCGTAAGGACTAACATAATGAAATAAAAGCAGACTTTGGTGGAAATTCGAAGCACACGAAAATGGAAATTGAAACAGTAATAAAATGGATATCAATTAATATACAGTTTCAAGACCTCATGTTGAGTTCTGTTTACTGTCATGAGAGTTGGTAGTGGTAATAAACACTTGTAACACAAGACTACCATAAAGAGGACAATTAATTTTTAGGAATACTATTACACATTTTCGCGACTTATTCAATTAGGTTTGAAACGAACTCCAGGGGAATTTGATAAGCAGATAACATATATAATCTGGGATAAACTGTCACCAACTGTCACAGTTTCTGTCCAGATCGTCGCCCTGGCGTTTATATGTCTCGTGTGATTAGCATGAAGTATGTCCTAGACGTCAGCAAAACCATACCTCAGATCATTTAAATTTATGTTAGATTTAACCCCTCTGTGAAAAAGATAATATCTCTTCAAATATGGATCTGGTGCAGTTTGGACTATTTCAATTCGAACACGCAGTTGTGACAGTCACTACCGTCCGAGCATCAACCAGAGTGGATCATTCTTCTTCTTCTTCTTTTGCCATGTAGTAACTTGTCCGACACATTTGTCAGTAAGTAAAAGTCCGCGCCTAATGACACTTTACATGAATGCTGGTTATGTGTAGATGTGCATTCAACTTAAAAAAAAGCAATGCCATAGTAAACGAATGATGACCATTGATTGGTGGACATTTAGATATTGCTGACAATTGGTATGTATGGCTATATCGGTACTCCGAATTGATTGGTAGGCATTTCGAAAGTCTTGGTTACTATGGGAACAGAGAGATGGTCTCTGATTGGACGCAATCGCAATTAAGATATTATTTGGTTTTGCAGAAAATTGGTGTATGAGGATATTTAGGTATATATATTCTGAAAATGGGTGATCCTTCGAAAGCAAAAGTAGAAATGCAAAAAGGGAAAATTGCAGACTCGGTTTAATTGAGTCTGTTCATGAGTAGTAATTAAAAGTGCAACACTACTCACGCCCCCTAGCACCGGCTTAAGCAGTATTCAATTTTTAAAATTAATAACATCAAAAACTAATGATCCCGAAGGACCAGAACATATTGATGATATTCGAAGTATATAAGTAATATACAGTGCGACAGATCTTTCAAAAGTGTTGATTGCCATGGTAACTCGGTGTTGGCATATGATTGCAAAATAAATGTGTTGCAAAATGCATATCATTTTCTCATTTATACCTGTTGTCTGTTTCGTTTTGGGACATCGTGTAACAGAAACCATTAAAACTAGACTTGTTTTACTTGTCTATAAATAGAGGATCTCACATGAGTGTTCTTGATTATTGGATTTATTAAATGAGTCTTTTTAAAACGATAAAAAACGAGCTTTAGCGAGTTTTTTTATCGTTTTAAAAAGACGAATTTAATAAATCCAATAATCACGAACACGAATGCAAGATCCTATTTATAACATAACACACACAAATGTTATTTGCAGCCAATATTTCAGCAGTAACGTGGATTGTTATAAATTCTCCTTACATATAGAAATGATGAATGAAAGGTGTTATTAGGTTCGCTAGGTAACTGGGACAAAGTAGGTCCAATTTTTCCAACTTTATTTTTTACTTACTGTCATATCAACCAGGATCTAATTCAGGCCTCTCTGGTATTCAATTTAACTGTGATAGTTTATGATACAAAAACATACAGAAACACGTCAAAATAATTTTTGAGTTACAGTTTTGACATACATAGTTACAAACACGTCACATTATGACGTCATTGTACACAACATGTGTCTATGTTAAGCGCGCCATTTACATGAAGACCTACATATGTAGTCGCCAACACGTCCGACACTCACTGTCAATGGGATTCGAAATGCGCCTTCGTTTTGGTATATTAAGCCCTTCATTAGTGTTGTATGTATACACATGGACATGGACATTTCCACCGAGAGAAAAAATCTCGATTCAAGTTCAGTGAAAATGTTTGAAATGGACAAAAGATTCAGTACGAACTGCTGCATAAAATGTGTTGGAACAGGAGGAAGATTTTCGCGATCAGCTGAGTTAGTGAGTATAGCATATTTGAAATATGTTTGTGCTGTGCTGGATTCAGATGACTATTGTTGTTGATTGATGAGATATTTGTATGAGTAGAAATCTGCATAAACAAAAGGACATGCGGTGAAGAAAATGCAAAGTTGAGGAGGCATTTTAATTTAAATGTAGAATTGATTGTATGGGTCAGAGTAGCTGGTAGGTCTTTTTTGGCATACTTTTGTATATGATTCCTGACAGCGATTACAATTTGTATTATTTTATCGAAATTAATGCGCAAGTGCCAACAATCCTTTGCCATCTATCGTGACTCAATCGTGGACAGGTAGGTCGACCACCGTCCGCCAGTTTGTTTGTTTTGACAGCGCGTATGAATCGTTCGAATGTCATTCGGTCGTTCGAATGTTATTCACTAGTGATTATATGCCCATGATTATCAAAAAATAAATGATAGTGTTACGTCACGCTGAAGCCACGTGTTATGTTATAATTAGATATACAGGATAACAATCATGCACCACGCATTCTCTCATAGGCTATTTTTAGATCCAACTTTCTGAATAAATATACTTTTAAAAGGAGTATACATTAGAGAAAAGGAACATTTTTTTATTTGTGCTTTGATACTATATATCACAATGGTTTCAAAAAGAGACTTTTACCCAGGCGTCAGTTGGCCTCAATATAAAGGAAAGGGTTGTTTATTGAACAAATAATCGAAAACGTACGTTTTGTTTTTTAAACACTTATCAACAAACACTATAATCTTTGTCTTACAATGAATTAATTTCTATATGGAGGAATGCAATAGCTTTGACAATTACAACTCACACCGCAGCTAGAGTTAAGTGTTTTAGATATCGTAAAACTGACACCTAAATTAATTACAAGTGACGGATTTATTCACCAAATCTGTAAAGGTTACCTTATGAATACATTATTTTTTCCCGGTGTATTAAGCAAGACTTTAATATAAACTATGACCATACTGTGTAATAATGGAGTGATAATTAAATAAGCAGTGGGTTAATTTCATATTTTAAATCAGCTGGCAGATGTACTATACCGCATTATTGAGGCAATTTCAACTCCGATCGAAGCAACGCTAGACTCTGCGATATATATTTGTAGCCAAATACTCGTCATTGGACAGTCTCTATTTAAGTTTTGTTCTCTTTTAAACCCAGATCGGATATAATAAAGCATTATTGTTTGTCTGTTTGTCTGTCTGTCTGTCTCACCGACAGTAAAACCCAGGTGGTAAAGTGTAGTTCCTATGACACCGAATACCATAAGTATGATGATGATGATGATGATGATGACCATAAGTATGATGATGATGATGATGATGATGATGATGATGATACTAACGGCCATAATGATAATGACGAAAATATTACATCTCCATGATGATAACCTTACATTGCATAAGTATACGTTTTAACTCACATTTTAACGTACATAATTATATTGTATTTATACTGGTATCGGCGCTGCAGATAGTAGAAGTCTGCTAGTGTTGGTACTCGTTGGAATCGCCTCTCCAAGATTATTTAAATGTGCACTAGCGAGGTACAGTCTGCTTAGGGAAATACATTATCAAGTTTATACTTTGTTCGCAAATAATATATTATGCGTTTCAAGCCGGAACCGTCTGATCATGATCTGCTCTACATGTATTTTTGCTGCTGAAAATCAACAGTATAATATATCAATTAGTTTTACTTTTTAATACTTTCTCTAACTTAGGTCTCTGGTGTATCGTATGATGACATGTTTGATGTATCACATGGCGATGACTGTGATGAATTACAGGATGATCTGTCTGACGTATAACATTATGATGTGTCTGATGTATCACATGATAATATCATGATGTATCACATGATTATGTGTCTGATGTATCACATGATAATATCCTGATGTATCATATGAGGATGTGTCTGATGTATCACATGGTAATATCCTGATGTATCATATGAGGATGTGTCTGATCTATCATATGGTGATTTGTCTGATGTATCACCTGATGATGATGTGTCTGATGTATCACATGATGATGTGTCTGATGTATCACATGATGACGTGTTTGATGTATCACATGATAATATCCTGATGTATCACATGATGATGTGTCTGATGTATCACATGATGATGTACAGGATGATGTGTCTGATGTATCACATGATGATGTACAGGATGATGTGTCTCATGTATCACATGACGATGTACAGGATGATATGACTGATGTATCACATGATGATGTGTCTGATGTATCACATGATGATGTACAGGATGATGTGTCTGATGTATCACATGCTGATGTACAGGATGATATGTCTGATGTATCACATGATGATGTGTCTGATGTATCACATGATGATGTACAGGATGATATGTCTGATGTATCACATGATGATGTACTGGATGATGTGTCTGATGTATCACATGATGATGTGTCTGATGTATCACATGATGATGTACTGGATGATATGTCTGATGGATGTATCACATGATGATGTACAGGATGATGTGTCTGATTATGTACAGGATGATGTGTCTGATGTATCACATGATGATGTGTCTGATGTATCAAATGATGATATGTCTGATGTATCACATGATGATGTACTGGATGATATTTGTCTGATGGATGTATCACATGATGATGTACAGGATAATGTGTCTGATGTATCACATGATGATGTACTGGATGATATTTGTCTGATGGATGTATCACATGATGATGTACAGGATGATGTGTCTGATTATGTACAGGATGATGTGTCTGATGTATCACATGATGATGTACAGGATGATGTGTCTGATGTATCACATGATGATGTACAGGATGATGTGTCTGATGTATCACATGATGATGTACAGGATGATATGTCTGATGAATCACATGATGATGTACAGGATGATGTGTTTGATGTATCACATGATGATGTGTCTGATGTATCACATGATGATGTACAGGATGATATGTCTGATGTATCACATGATGATGTACAGGATGATGTGTCTGATGTATCACATGATGATGTGTCTGATGTATCACATGATGATGTACAGGATGATATGTCTGATGTATCACATGATGATGTACAGGATGATGTGTCTGATGTATCACATGATGATGTACAGGATGATGTGTCTGATGTATCACATAATGATGTGTCTGATGTATCACATGATGATGTACAGGATGATATGTCTGATGTATCACATGATGATGTACAGGATGATGTGTCTGATGTATCACATGATGATGTGTCTGATGTATCACATGATGATGTACATGATGATGTGTCTGATGTATCACATGATGATGTACAGGATGATGTGTCTGATGTATCACATGATGATGTACTGGATGATATGACTGATGTATCACATGATGATGTGTCTGATGTATCACATGATGTACAGGATGATATGTCTGATGCATCACATGATGATGTACAGGATGGTGTGTCTGATGTATCAAATGATGATGTACAGGATGATATGTCTGATGTATCACATGATGATGTACAGGATGATATGACTGATGTATCACAAGATGATGTGTCTGATGTATCACATGATGATATACAGGATGATATGTCTGATGTATCACATGATGATGTACAGGATGATATGTCTGATGTATCATATTATGATGTACTGGATGATGTGTCTGATGTATCACATGATGATGTGTCTGATGTATCACATGATGATGTACTGGATGATATGTCTGATGGATGTATCACATGATGATGTACAGGATGATGTGTCTGATTATGTACAGGATGATGTGTCTGATGTATCACATGATGATGTGTCTGATGTATCACATGATGATATGTCTGATGTATCACATGATGATGTACTGGATGATATTTGTCTGATGGATGTATCACATGATGATGTACAGGATGATGTGTCTGATGTATCACACGATGATGTACTGGATGATATTTGTCTGATGGATGTATCACATGATGATGTAAAGGATGATGTGTCTGATTATGTACAGGATGATGTGTCTGATGTATCACATGATGATGTACAGGATGATATGTCTGATGTATCACATGATGATGTGCAGGATAATGTGTCTGATGTATCACTTGATGATGTGTCTGATGTATCACATGATGATGTACAGGATGATAAGTCTGATGTATCACATGATGATGTACAGGATGTATCACATGATGATGTACAGGATGATGTATCTGATGTATCACATGATGATGTGTCTGATGTATCACATGATGATGTACAGGATGATATGTCTGATGTATCACATGATGATGTACTGGATGATGTTTCTGATGTATCACATGATGATGTGTCTGATGTATCACATGATGATGTACTGGATGATATGTCTGATGGATGTATCACATGATGATGTACAGGATGATGTGTCTGATTATGTACAGGATGATGTGTCTGATGTATCACATGATGATGTGTCTGATGTATCAAATGATGATATGTCTGATGTATCACATGATGATATACTGGATGATATTTGTCTGATGGATGTATCACATGATGATGTACAGGATAATGTGTCTGATGTATCACATGATGATGTACTGGATGATATTTGTCTGATGGATGTATCACATGATGATGTACAGGATGATGTGTCTGATTATGTACAGGATGATGTGTCTGATGTATCACATGATGATGTGTCTGATGTATCACATGATGATGTACATGATGATGTGTCTGATGTATCACATGATGATGTACAGGATGATATGTCTGATGTATCACATGATGATGTACAGGATGATATGACTGATGTATCACATGATGATGTGTCTGATGTATCACATGATGTACAGGATGATGTGTCTGATGCATCACATGATGATGTACAGGATGATATGTCTGATGTATCACATGATGATGTACAGGTTGATGTGTCTGATGTATCACATGATGATGTACATGATGATATTGTACAGGATGACGTGTCTGATGTATCACATGATGATGTGTCTGATGTATCACATGATGATGTACAGGATGAGGTGTCTGATGTATCACATGATGATGTGTCTGATGCATCTCATGATGATGTACAGGATGATGTGTCTGATATATCACATGATGATGTACAGGATGATGTGTCTGATGTATCACATGATGATGTACTGGATGATGTGTCTGATGTATCACATGATGATGTGTCTGATGTATCACATAATGATGTATAGGATGACGTGTCTGATGTATCACATGATGACGTACAGGATGATGTGTCTGATGTATCACATGATGATGTACTGGATGATGTGTCTGATGTATCACATGATGATGTACAGGATGATATGTCTGATGTATCACATGATGATGTGTCTGATGTATCACATGATGATGTACATGATGATGTGTCTGATGTATCACATGATGATGTACAGGATGATATGTCTGATGTATCACATGATGATGTACAGGATGATATGACTGATGTATCACATGATGATGTGTCTGATGTATCACATGATGTACAGGATGATGTGTCTGATGCATCACATGATGATGTACAGGATGATATGTCTGATGTATCACATGATGATGTACAGGTTGATGTGTCTGATGTATCACATGATGATATACATGATGATATTGTACAGGATGACGTGTCTGATGTATCACATGATGATGTGTCTGATGTATCACATGATGATGTACAGGTTGATGTGTCTGATGTATCACATGATGATGTACATGATGATATTGTACAGGATGATGTGTCTGATGTATCACATGATGATGTGTCTGATGTATCACATGATGATGTACAGGATGATGTGTCTGATGTATCACATGATGATGTGTCTGATGCATCTCATGATGATGTACAGGATGATGTGTCTGATGTATCACATGATGATGTACTGGATGATGTTTCTGATGTATCACATGATGATGTGTCTGATGTATCACATGATGATGTACTGGATGATATGTCTGATGGATGTATCACATGATGATGTACAGGATGATGTGTCTGATTATGTACAGGATGATGTGTCTGATGTATCACATGATGATGTGTCTGATGTATCAAATGATGATATGTCTGATGTATCACATGATGATATACTGGATGATATTTGTCTGATGGATGTATCACATGATGATGTACAGGATAATGTGTCTGATGTATCACATGATGATGTACTGGATGATATTTGTCTGATGGATGTATCACATGATGATGTACAGGATGATGTGTCTGATTATGTACAGGATGATGTGTCTGATGTATCACATGATGATGTGTCTGATGTATCACATGATGATGTACATGATGATGTGTCTGATGTATCACATGATGATGTACAGGATGATATGTCTGATGTATCACATGATGATGTACAGGATGATATGACTGATGTATCACATGATGATGTGTCTGATGTATCACATGATGTACAGGATGATGTGTCTGATGCATCACATGATGATGTACAGGATGATATGTCTGATGTATCACATGATGATGTACAGGTTGATGTGTCTGATGTATCACATGATGATGTACATGATGATATTGTACAGGATGACGTGTCTGATGTATCACATGATGATGTGTCTGATGTATCACATGATGATGTACAGGATGAGGTGTCTGATGTATCACATGATGATGTGTCTGATGCATCTCATGATGATGTACAGGATGATGTGTCTGATATATCACATGATGATGTACAGGATGATGTGTCTGATGTATCACATGATGATGTACTGGATGATGTGTCTGATGTATCACATGATGATGTGTCTGATGTATCACATGATGATGTACAGGATGACGTGTCTGATGTATCACATGATGACGTACAGGATGATGTTTCTGATGTATCACATGATGATGTACTGGATGATGTGTCTGATGTATCACATGATGATGTACAGGATGATATGTCTGATGTATCACAAGATGATGTGTCTGATGTATCACATGATGATGTACATGATGATGTGTCTGATGTATCACATGATGATGTACAGGATGATATGTCTGATGTATCACATGATGATGTACAGGATGATATGACTGATGTATCACATGATGATGTGTCTGATGTATCACATGATGTACAGGATGATGTGTCTGATGCATCACATGATGATGTACAGGATGATATGTCTGATGTATCACATGATGATGTACAGGTTGATGTGTCTGATGTATCACATGATGATATACATGATGATATTGTACAGGATGACGTTTCTGATGTATCACATGATGATGTGTCTGATGTATCACATGATGATGTACAGGTTGATGTGTCTGATGTATCACATGATGATGTACATGATGATATTGTACAGGATGACGTGTCTGATGTATCACATGATGATGTGTCTGATGTATCACATGATGATGTACAGGATGATGTGTCTGATGTATCACATGATGATGTACTGGATGATGTGTCTGATGTATCACATGATGATGTGTTTGATGCATCTCATGATGATGTACAGGATGATGTGTCTGATATATCACATGATGATGTACAGGATGATGTGTCTGATGTATCACATGATGATGTACTGGATGATGTGTCTGATGTATCACATGATGATGTGTCTGATGTATCACATGATGATGTACAGGATGACGTGTCTGATGTATCACATGATGATGTGTCTGATGTATCACATGATGATGTACAGGATGATATGTCTGATGTATCACATGATGATGTACAGGATGATGTGTCTGATGTATCACATGATGATGTACTGGATGATATGTCTGATGTATCACATGATGATATGTCTGATGTATCACATGATGATGTACAGGATGATGTGTCTGATGTATCACATGATGATGTGTCTGATGTATCACATGATGATGTACAGGATGATATGTCTGATGTATCACATGATGATGTACAGGATGACGTGTCTGATGTATCACATGATGATGTACAGGATGATGTGTCTGATGTATCACATGATGATGTGTCTGATGTATCACATGATGATGTACAGGATGATGTGTCTGATGTATCACATGATGATGTACAGGATGATGTGTCTGATGTATCACATGATGATGTGTCTGATGTATCACATGATGATGTACAGGATGATATGTCTGATGTATCACATGATGATGTACAGGATGACGTGTCTGATGTATCACATGATGATGTACAGGATGATGTGTCTGATGTATCACATGATGATGTGTCTGATGTATCACATGATGATGTACAGGATGATGTGTCTGATGTATCACATGATGCTGTACAGGATGATATGTCTGATGTATCACATGATGATATACAGGATGATGTCTCTGATGTATCACATGATGATGTACAGGATGATGTGTCTGATGTATCACATGATGATGTACAGGATGATGTGTCTGATGTATCACATGATGATGTACAGGATGATGTGTCTGATGTATCACATGATGATATACAGGATGATGTGTCTGATGTATCACATGATGATGTACAGGATGATGTGTCTGATGTATCACATGATGATGTGTCTGATGTATCACATGATGATATACAGGATGATATGTCTGATGTATCACATGATGATGTACAGGATGACGTGTCTGATGTATCACATGATGATGTACAGGATGACGTGTCTGATGTATCACATGATGATGTACAGGATGATGTGTCTGATGTATCACATGATGATGTGTCTGATGTATCACATGATGATGTACAGGAAGATATGTCTGATGTATCACATGATGATGTGTCTGATGTATCACATGATGATGTACATGATGATGTGTCTGATGTATCACATGATGATGTCTCTGATGTATCACATGATGATATACAGGATGATGTGTCTGATGTATCACATGATAATGTACAGGATGATGTGTCTGATGTATCACATGATGATGTGTCTGATGTATCACATGATGATGTACAGGATGATATGTCCGATGTATCACATGATGATGTACAGGATGATATGTCTGATGTATCCCATGATGATGTACAGGATGATATGTCTGATGTATCACATGATGATGTACAGGATGATATGTCCGATGTATCACATGATGATGTACAGGATGATATGTCCGATGTATCACATGATGATGTACAGGATGATTTGTCTGATGTATCACATGATGATATGTCTGATGTATCCCATGATGATGTACAGGATGATATGTCTGATGTATCACATGATGATGTACAGGATGATATGTCTGATGTATCACATGATGATATACAGGATGATGTCTCTGATGTATCACATGATGATGTACAGGATGATGTGTCTGATGTATCACATGATGATGTACAGGATGATGTGTCTGATGTATCACATGATGATGTACAGGATGATATGTCTGATGTATCACATGATGATGTACAGGATGATGTGTCTGATGTATCCCATGATGATGTACAGGATGATATGTCCGATGTATCACATGATGATGTACAGGAAGACGTGTCTGATGGATGTATCACATGATGATGTACAGGATGATGTGTCTGATGTATCACATGATGATGTACAGGATGATATGTCTGATGTATCACATGATGATGTACATGATGATTTGTCTGATGTATCCCATGATGATGCACAGGATGATGTGTCTGATGTATCACATGATGATGTACAGGATGATGTGTCTGATGTATCAATGTATTGTTTCTTGCAGTGGTCTATTCTGCATGCAAAGGCATTCGAAGGCGTATATATGAAGTAAACGGTTTAAATTAAGATGGAACAAAATAAAAACAAGCGTCCTGACAAAATATATTGGTGATATGTTAGATATGGGTAAGCCAATAGTTTCTATAATCTAGAATCGGGTTCATTCTTAAATGTTTTGAACAACTAAAGTAATCTGATATGAAATTACATGCCATGGCAGAGCTTTGACTTTTATCGAACCAACCAGAAGTATTGATGACTCCTTTTCACCCTAGAAGAAATTGACAACGACTTAAATCATGATAAAGAATGTCTTGATCTAAAACATATCTTCTCATATTTCCAATAAGGTGTTATGTGTATCTTTTGCCTGATAAAGGTGAATTAGTGAAGAAAACCTTTGCAAACAGTTTGGATCTAGATGAGAAGCCGAGTTACTCGGCGTCTCATTACGATCCAAACAGATTTAGACTGGTTCGTATAAGTATAATGAAGAGAAACTTATTTATACCTTGTATTGAGCAAATATAATGGACGAAAGGTTGCCCAGCAATGCAAATGATAAATGAAGACATCAACCCTGTAAACGCTGAATTTTCAGATTGGAATAGCCCGACAATGTTGAAATACCGAGTCCACTCAGAATGTAAGGCTTAACCTTGCAAGAGGAGTTTGTCAAACAGTGCAGACCGCAAATGCGAGTGCACGCGTACCCCGCATACAAATGATTAACACACCTGTTCGGTAGTATTGATAGTGTTAATACAGTAGAACCTCTCTACAACGGCCACTAAGTTGTGTTAATTTGTTTGGTATTTAGGACAGGTGGCTGCTTAAAGCAAGATGAAAGTAAAACAGAACGCTCTTATAGGAGCGTTGTTTTACTTTCACCTTGCTTTAAGCAGTCGCCTGCCTTTAACACAAAATGCTTGATGTAATTTAGTGGCCGTTATAGAGAGGTTTTACTGTACTAGTTTTAACAAAATGATTGATATTTCAGCAATATACCAATAATAGTCAGTGTATAGCGAGAAGAATATGTATTTCGAGTAGATGATATATAGTATATATTACGTGTTGTCTATTATAAATACCATTAGTATTTAAAAAAAGAAAAGAACACGTGGGTTTGGGATATTGCATTTTATCATTATAGTAAGAAATAAGTAATATCACAAACTACAGTATTACCTCTGTGTATCGGATGTTAGATTTAGTATGAATATCGGTCTTGGAGACAGATTGCAGCTAAATGCAGAGCCAGGGTCATGCAGAAAGCTTCTCTAGGAGCTTTCCACATAACGTTCACTCTGCATTAATCAGCCACCTGTTACAAAGTATCGCAATTCTTCTCTACTAGAATTAAGCTGTCCCCAAGATCGATATTCATATCAACTTTAATGGCCGGTTTAGAGGGGGTTTACTGTATTGAATCAATAGTACTTGTTCAAATAAATATAAGAGTCAAAATACATAATTATTTGAGTAAGTGCAATGAGGACCAACAAGGATCAACCGAGCAAAGGACACTTGCCACTTACATAGACATCCCAAGAAACGATGTCACCAGGCAAACATACTATCGGGTCTTGCGTGACGTGTGTGAAAGGTACAGCCATAACGCTATAGAATAAATATCGTTAATTGAATCTGTGATAACAGACAAGGTGTCAGTTTTGATTGATCACCGCAGTAACTCAGCCACTGTTTGTTTAATTAACCCATAAACTCATATAGATACCTATTGACGCATTTCAGTGTAGACCCAGATCTAGCAGCTCTCTCTCTCTCTCTCTCTCTCTCTCTCTCTCTCTCTCTCTCTCCGGTCAGGGTCTGCTGTGTTTACCTATGAAAATTATGGAAATCTTTTTACAGTTTCTGCCACGGCCAAACATGCATGAGTTCATTTTACAGTAAAACCTCTCAATAACAGTCACTATATATTGTTAATTAGTTGGTATTTAGGGCAGGTGGCTGATTAAAGCAAGGTGAAAGTAAAACAGAACGCTCCTATAGGAGCGTTCTGTTTTACTTTCACCTTGCTTTAAGCAGTCACCTGCCTTTAACACAAACTATTTGATGTAATTTAGTGGTCGTTATACAGAGGTTTTACTGTATAAAAATAAACTAATCAATATCGTGACGTCATTATGGCTTACATAGATGTTCACTGAGTTAAATGTTAAATATGGGTTCGTTCAGGTGATATGCTCAGGGAGTTAGACTTTATCGAAAGAGAACCTACTGTTAAAATCGATAGTTCGAAGTTTTAGTAATGCAAAAATTGAGAAGTTTCTCGGGACATGACAGCTCAATGCTGAGCGCAAGTCATGCACGTAACTTCTAGAGGAGCTTCCTGCATGAATGTCAACTGTCGTAAAGACCGATAATGATATTTGTTTTAAACTAGTGTTTACTGTATAAACTATCGCGGAAATATAGGCGATTGCATGCTTAATCTTTTACACCATAAATACACATTTCTATGCCTTTGCAAACATAGTAGACCCAGATTAGACAGCGTCTCTAACAGTCGTCTAATCGGGGTCTGCTCTGTTTGCTTATGAAATAATACAGACATGATTCTACAGTTTCTGTCATGACCAAACATCCCCGTGGTCATGTTCCCTTGTAACAAATAACCCAATGTATATGTAATATGAATTATGCCATTATCTCTCACATGAATATTCACAGAGTAAATGGTTAAGTGCTATAAAACTCCACTTCCTACTAATCCTTTTATTATGTCTCCCCCCATATAAATACATATTGTTTTCGTGAGAGTTGTCTGTCTGTCTGTCTGCCTGTCTGTCCGTCTGTCCGTCTGTCCGTCACACTTTTTGTCCGGACGATAACTTCAATATGCCTGATGCCACTTGATTGAAACTTCATATATGGAAAGAGCATAATGAGAGGAAGTGTCATACACAAGGTTCATAACTCTGGCTTCACTAATATAGGAGTTATTGCCCCTTGTAAAAAAATGCACTTTTTTGTCCGGACGATAACTCCTATATAGCTCATGCCATTGGATTGAAACTTCATATATGGAAAGATCATGACGAGAGGAAGTGTCATACACAAGGTCCATAACTCTGACTTCACTAATAATGGAGTTATTGCCCTTGTAATTTCTTTTCACAATTTTTTGTCCAGACGATAACTCCTATATGGCTCATGCCATTGGATTGAAACTTCATACATGGAAAGATCATGATAAGAGAAAGTGTCATGCATAAGGTCCATAACTCTGGATTCACTAATATATGAGTTATTGCCCTTTGTAAAAAAAACCCACAATTTTTGTCAGGATGATAACTCCTATATGGCACATGCCATTGGAGTGAAACTTCATACATGGAAAGATCATGATAAGAGAAAGTGTCATGCATAAGGTCCTTAACTCTGGCTTCAATAAATTGAGAGTTATTGCCCCTTGTACATTTGTTTAACGCTTTCTTGTCCGGACGATAACTCCTACATGGCTCTTGCCATCGTATTGAAACTTCATTCATGGAAAGAGCATGGTGAGAGAAAGTGTCATGAACAAGGCTTCTGGCTTCAATACTTTTGGAGTTATTGCCCTTTGTTACATTTTTTGTTCGATCAATAACTCCTGTTCGACTGATGCTATTGGAATGACATTTCATTACGGAAAAAGCATGATGAAAGTAAGTGTCATGCACAAGGGCCATAACTCTGGTATCAATATTTTGGAGTTATTAGCTGTTATCATTTTCTTCTTGAAAAATGTGGTGTGGAAAGCGCATAATGAGGGGAAGTATCAATCATCAAGTCCATAACATTTTTAGTGATTTCTATTTACATAATGCTTTTATTAGAGGGGAGACATCCGTTTTTGTGACAAAAACCTCTAGTTTAGATAGGTAATGTCAGTAAACACCCTTTAATGCGACCACCATAAAAAGGGGCTCTAGGTGACAGAAACAGGTGGCAGCTTAATGCAGGGCATAATTATGTTCGCCATGCATTAAGCAGTCACCTGCTTATAAAGACAGTTATGTTTATTTATTCAGAGGTCGCATTAGAGGGTTTCTTCTCTACATGTATAATAAACACCAAAAAGTCATGAATGTCTACACAGGTCGCTAAGGTCGACTGTGCCAGGACATGCCGTATGACAGGGTTATTACCATGTTTAAAATACACTCGTTCGTATAAGTATAATGAAGACGTGTAATAATGAAGTTGAAATGTAAATGACCGATAAAACAATAACCCATTCTTTTCAAATGCGGCACTGGTGGTCATCTAGGTAATACAAGAAAGGGTTCAGTGCAAGACTGTAGTTAAAACACTCAAAACAAGTACATGTGATGTAATTCTGAACTTTTAAAATAGGTGGTAGCTTAACACAGGACAACGTTTATACAGAAAGGTCCTTTCTGAATAAGTTTTACCTTGCATTAAGCAACCACCTGCTTGTACAGATACTAATGAGTTAATAAATAATGTGTTGTCGTCTTAGCCAGACTTTCATCTTTATACAGTAAAACCTCTCTATATCGGCCACTAAATTAAATCAAGTAGTTTGTGTTATATGCAGGTGGCTGCTTAAAGCAAGGTGAAAATAAAACAGAAAGCTCCTATAGGAGTGTTCTGTTTTACTTTCATCTTGCTTTAAGCAGCCCTGCCCTAAATACCAACTAATTAACACAATTTAGTGGCCGTTATAGAGAGGTTTTACTTTAAGCATTTTAAAGTAATTAATTTTCTAAAATTGCCATAGATGATATTTCGTTCATTTCTATTGACAGCACTATCATAGTGTCAGACAGTTTGGATCCTGATGAGACATCGAGTTAATCGGCGTCTCATCTGGACCCATTCTGTTTGCAAAAGAGCCATCACACGTTCGACCCATACATTATAGTTATAACAAATGTGCGCTCAACCCTGGATATGTGCTAACATTCTTGAGTTCACGTGTACTCTGCAGGTTTTTGATAATATAACATATACACACATGTATATAGTTGGGTGAAACAATTACAGTGCTCCCTCTCTACAACGACACCCTTTGGGATACGAATATTGTATGTGTTGTTCGGAGGGAGTTGTTATAGGGAGGGAAAATCAAACATAACAAGGGCATGTTGTATTGCTATGCAAGACATGAGTCCCCCACCGGACTGAAAAAAAAACTCCACCCCCCACCCACCCATGGTGTGGTTGACCATGGTATATACATGACCACCTGAATGGTATTAGTACCTACTTTCATACATTGAATCAGTAAATAAAAAGTTATTGTCCAAACAAGAAAATATGACAAGAGGGCCAGAATGGCCCTGACATCGCTCACCAGACAATCAGAGGAGAAGGTGTTTTCAAAGATTTCACTATATGTTTCTATAGAAAACTAGCCGGCCCTGGGGTGGGGCCAATTTTAATTCAGAAAGAGTTAATCTATACTTATACAGTAAAACCTCTCTATAACTACCACTAAATTAGTTGGTATTTTGGGCAGGTGGTTGCTTAAAGCAAGGTGAAAGTAAAACAGAACGCTCCTATAGGAGCGTTCTGTTTTACTTTCACCTTGCTTTAAGCATCCACCTGCCTTTAACACAAAATACTTGATGTAATTTAGTGGTCGTTATAGAGAGGTTTTACTGTATGTTCAAAATTTCAGATATTTTCATTACATCTTCACGAGTTCATATTATTATTCATATATCTTATCTTAAGATTGATGTACTTTTAACCCTTCCCCTGTTCTATGTTTATTCAAAATTTCAATGCCTAGTGAATATTCATGGACAAAATAGTTATAATGAAATATGGAAAGTGGGACAGTGTGGCCATTTTAGAAAGTAAAGAAACATCTTTCAAATTCCATTGACGAACAGATCAGACCCTGATTAGACAGCTGCTATAGGAGCCGTCTAATTTGGGTCTGTTCTGTTTGCAAATGCATGAAAAAGCATTTATATGAAGGAAAGGCCTAAGTAAACATATAATAAGTACATGTATATTGTACACAAAATGAAAATAATTTAATGCACTTTGCACTATATTTTATCATAAGCAAATAGAGCAGATTGATCAGATGGCTACTACATGAGCAATCTGAGCTGGGTCTACTCTGTTTGCAAAGGTGTAGAAAGACATATTTATGGAGTAAAGAGTTAATTGTTCTATTTACAGGTCAGATCTAATTTGCAACTGCCATTATCCAGAAGGGAGGCATTCAGGTTGTAATCAAAAAGTGCAAAAGGGAGATAACCTACCTTTTATGTAAGCTAAAATAGCCAGCTAAAAATAGACACTGCTCTCCAAGATGCAATAGAACACTTGAATTTGTATTAAGCTGAACTTCAAAACAGATACAATGATAGAATCTATTTTGATAGCTGGCAGCTTAATGCAGGCATAGCTATGGGAAAAAAAGCTTTTAGATCTTTCTGCATTTTGAGAATTATCCACATAGTTTTCTCAATCTAAAATGAGTGTGTGTAATTTGTCTAAACACAATTTCTACTCTACTGATCAGGCTAAGGGTGATTACCAATACTAGTCCTATCAGAGCACTGGCTTATCTCTGATTAAGGGGGAACTTTTAAACTGTTGTTTCTGATATGAAGAAGTATATATACACAGGACAGGGCCAATTTTAACCTCAGAACTATGATATTAACAAAACTCATAAAGGTATGCTAAGTAAATCTATACAACAAATATCTAAGCTCTGAGACATGTGGTTTTGACAAGGAGAGTTTCAAAGTTTTTCCTATGCATATATAGTGATCCCATGGGTTGTTTAAGCAGTCAGCTACAAAAAGCTGGCAATCCTTGGGGTGGGGCCAATTTTGACCCTAGGAGCATAATTTATATAACTTTTGTAGAAGACCTAAAGTTGAAGCTATGTGCCAAATATGAAAGCTGAGAACCTTCTAGTTTGGGAGGAGAAGAATTTCAAAGTGTTCACTATATGTTTCTATTGAAAACTGAACACCCCTGGGGCAGGGCCAATTTTGACCCCAGGAACATAATTTATATAACTTTTGTAGAGGACCTACAGATGATGCTATGTACCAAAGATGAAAGCTGAGAACCCTGTAGATTCAGAGGAGAAGATTTTTAAATGTTGAAATTGTTGACGCCCGACGACGGACGACGGACGACGCACGACGACGGACGACGGACATCAGGCGATCACAAAAGCTCACCCTGAGCACAAAAGTGCTCTGGTGAGCTAAAAAAGGGGAGTAACTCAAAAAATATTGATGCCAGAGTTATTGCCCTTGTACATGACACTACACCTCATCAAGCTTGTTCCATATGAGAAGTTTCAAATCAATTGAACCATTACATAATGAGTTATTAACTGGACAAGAAAATATGAAAAGGGGAATAACTCCAAAAATATAGATGCTAGAGTTATGGTCCTTGTGCATGACACTACCCCTCATCATGCTTGTTCCATATGTGAAGTTTCAAATCAATTGAACCAGTAGATAAAGAGTTATTGTCCGGACAAAAATATGAAAAAGGGGAATAACTCCAAAAATATTGATGCTAGAGTTATGGCCCTTGTGCATGACACTACTCCTGATCATGCTTCTACAATGTGTGAAGTTATAATGAATTTGGCCTAACTTTGTAGGAGATATTGCCCGGACACGAAGCGTGACAGACGGACTGACAAGAAAATATGAAAAAGGGGAAGAACTCAAAAAATATCGATGCTAGAGTTATGGCCCTTGTGTATGACATTACCCCTCATCATGATTGTTCCATATGTGAAGTTTCAAATCAATTGAACCTGTAGATAAAGAGTTATTGTCCGGACCAAAAAATATGAAAAAGGGGAATAACTCCAAAAATATTGATGCTAGAGTTATGGCCCTTGTGCATGACACTAGCCCTCATCATGCTTCTTCAATGTGTGAAGTTATAATGAATTTGGCATAACTTTGTAGGAGATATTGCCCGGACACGAAGCGTGACAGACGGACGGACGGACGGACGGACGTTCTAACGGATTGAGTGTATGTGGCTATTCTTTTGTTCAAAATAGCCACACAAACTGAAAATAAGCCACATAAAACCGATGAGAACAAAAGATCTGTTGTTCTCATGTAATTATCTAGTCACATAAACAGGAATTGTTAGAGCGGACGGACGGACGGACAGACGGACGGAATCGAGCAAACCTATAGTCCCCCAACCGGTAACCGGTGGGGGACTAATTAGCTTGTTTGCAGATCCCCAGATAAGGTGTATTTCGTGAACTAAAACCGCTTTAACCACTTTGTGACGATTCTAAAGAGTGGTTACAACATATGGTTTGATGGAGGCATAAAGAAAATAGCCTATTTGTTTCGGAAACAGTGACATGCGTTGTTGTAAGGAGGGAATCGTTATTGAGAGGGCCGTTGTAGGGAGGGAGCACTGTATACACATCTGCGAACCTTGTAATTAGAATAGTAAATAATTTATTACATTGTTTTATAGTCATATATCTGCAACAAACCCAGCTGACTACTTTCGTTGATACCATTATATATTTCATCAAGATGATCTGAAAATTATTGTGCCAGTTGTCAAACTCAACAAACAAACTTCTGATTAATTAGGGATTGATATATACTATAACCGTATTTATACATATAGCCAATCTCGTGTGTTTGTTTTTGGACATGTCGATTTTTGTTTGTGTATATTTCATCTGCCCACTTGGGTGCCCGGTTATAAGCAAACAAACATATAGTAAAACCTCTCTATAACGACCACTAAATTGTGTTAATTAGTAGGCATTTAGAGCAGGTGGCTGCTTAAAGCAAGGTGAAAGTAAAACAGAACGCTCCTATAGGAGCGTTCTGTTTTTACGTTCACCTTGCTTTAAGCAGTCATCTGCTTTTGACACAAAATACTTGATGTAATTTAGTGGCCGTTATAGAGAGGCTTTACTGTATATAACAGTAATTGTAGTAGCGTATGTTTTATTAACCCTTTACCTGTTAAAGATGCTGTTTGACGCCTATGAAAACTTAGTAGACCCAGATCTATTGGAGCCGTGTGGGTTGTGTCTGCACTGTTTGCCAAGGAAATATTACGAATATTTATATGGTACAAAATGGTGGCAATTTGCTGCACTTACATGCGAGGTTCATTCTCAAATCGCAAATCGACTTCAACGAAGTTATTCAAATTGTGGATAACGATCACGAATTGTAACGTTTCGTATAAGTATCCTAATTAAATTGTATTTTATACACAACGAAATAGGCAAATCGTCACATTTATAAGTGTAACTACTGTCAAATTACATCAAAACTCAAGACTGCAAGCTGAGTTTCAATTTATAAGAAGAGAATAGGAAGGGCTTTAAGTACTCGAAACTTGAGAAACTTATGTAAAAGGAATTTTCATTTTGATAGAGTTGAGTTACAAATTCAGAAACTGATTCAATTTAGTTTGAAATGAGCGACAGAGGAATGTGGCGACTACAGCAAGCTGACACCAACTTTAACACTGTCCGTCTACTTATTACCAATGCAATACAGTAGAGTCTGTCTTAACTCTGGTTCCCTGTTCTATGTTTATTTCAAATTTCAATACCTAATGAATAGTCATTAACAAAATAGCTATAAAGAAATATGCAAGGTGGAACATTGTAGACATTTTAGAAAGCAAAGAAACAGATCTATCAAATTATGTTAGCAAACAGAGTAGACCCTGATCAGACGGCTCCTCTAGGAGCCGTCTGATCTGGGTCTACTCTGTTTGCAAATCCGTGAAAACACGTTTATATGAGGGAAAGGGTTAAGCGGTCATCAAAAAGAGGTCTAATTATGAATATGTAATGCAGCTGGTAGCTTAACGCAGGTCAACAGTAATACAGAAAGCTCCTATGTTTTAAAAAACAACATCATTGTGACTTTGTTCGCCTGTTGTAACGAATTAGGCCAAGCTAATTGTACTTATATTTTGTAGCCATATTGTTTCGATAGGACAAATCTGATTTCCAACAAAACCCCGATTTCTTGCTGATTTCTTGTCACCTTTATACATATAGAGATGTTATGGACTGTTAAAACACTATGCGGTTTAATGTTGTGAATGTTTCAAAATACTGAAATCTAACGAAATATTCCATGTATCACTTTGCAAGTATTGAAACAAAGTACGTTTTTAGATAATCATTTATGATGTCCTCAGGGAAAAAATCTTGAAAATTACCATAACAGAGCACGTGAAACACTGCGCGTCATTTGTAGTTCACTTAACAACCTGACAGTTTCACACACGTTTAGTGCTTTAAAGGTCTTAAACTGACACATAAATTAATTACAAGTGGCAATTTACATAATAAAATCTTAGCCTTCTTTGGATTTGCATTCAGGGTTTGCAGTTCATTGCAGTGCTTCACAGCAGTTCAAATGCATTGTAAATATATCGAAGAATAGTAAGTAGTGTATAGTAAATAATCTCTAAACCGGACGTTAACTTTAGCACGAGTATCGGTATTGGATATAGGTGGCAGGTTAATGCAGGGTGAAAATTGCACAGAAAGATCCTCAGGAGCTTTCTGTGTGATTTGCACCCTGTATTAAGCAGCCACCTGCCTAAAAATATCTAAACTTTTCTCTACTAGAATTCCAGTTTATAGGGAGGGTTTTTACTGTAACTGACATTTAATTGATGCATATTGATACACGATCCTACCGACTCCTACCATTTTGAATCAGTATTGGTGTAGTTCTTGTGTGAACATGTACAGCAAGGAACATTATTGCAACTCAATCAGACAACCAGGGTACATGCTTATAAAACTTAGTTGAGTCTGAGTTCGTTCTCAAGTGTTTGATTGGTAAGATTAGGGTCTGCTTTGTTTGCTTATAATATTATAACAGATCTACGATCTCGTAATTGTATAGTTTCTGACATGATACAAATATTTTGTTCACAATGGCATTATAAAGATTCAGTGAATTAGTATTCCTCATGTAATTATTTCTTGCCTGCATATTCATTCAGTAAAAAGTTAAATGAATTGTTACAGATTTCTACATGCCTGGCTTTTGGCATTAAGGTAAGGAATCGGGAGACTATTCGCAGGTGAATAAGATGCCTCATAAGCCAAACTGGCTGACCTTATCAGTGGGGTGGCAATATATTAAACAACCGCCGTATCTTTACTGCCTTTTATATCATAGACAATCATATAATCATAGACAAGAAAAGAGTAGCAAACAATACAGTGAAACCTCTCTATAACGGCCACTAAATTGTATTAATTAGTTGGTATTTAGGGCAGGTGGCTGCTTAAAGCAAGGTGAAAGTAAAACAGAACGCTCCTATAGGAGCGTTCTGTTTTACTTTCACCTTGCTTTAAGCAGCCACCTGCCTTTAACACAAAACACTTAATGTAATTTAATGACCGTTATAGAGAGGTTTTACTGTACAGACCAAATTGAGGGTTCGGCGCAAAACTGATGCAACTACAATATACGGGACGAACTACTGATTACCTCAGTAAACACTTCTGATCCAGATGAGACGCTGAGCGCCCACTCTGTTCGGGAATTGAAAAGAAATGGAAGAAAACATTACACTTAGCGATTTCAAAACTGTGTACTTATTATAAAGCTAGACCGTAGTCATGCAATTTTTGATTTTGCATTTTGCCTCATAATAAATTCTCAAACAGATAAATTGAAATGTAACACAAAACTATCGACGTAAATATCAATTGATCGGTTTTAACTCCGCAAAGACTTTTCGTGAACTGATCCAATATTGATTACGTTCCCATTACAATCAGATAAAAAAGGTTGTCATTTTACGCCAGGAAGATAATCAGTCCAAATAACACTATTGCGTTTAAAACCGTCTTCTATTTCATTTCGTGTGAAAAAGTCCTGTTTAATTAAGATATAAATTTATCTTTCCGACAGAAGAAATAATATACATTTATGCATTCGGTATATTAAGGGTATCGCCAAATTGATCATTAATTCTTATTATCTCGTCTTGAAAGCCAAGGCGGTGTTTGTGTCATACTAATCTATCACGACCTTGTTTCCTGTACAAGGGAACCTATTCTCTTTGATACTGTCGTCTTGTTAATGTTTTCTTTAAAAATTAATAAAAAAAAAATGAAATGGTAACTGTGATGTCTTATCTTGTAAATCATTTTAAACTATTATATCGGCCAGTCCAAGTTTGTAAGGGTATGTCGGTGGTATATTTAACCATTTTTCTTATAGAGACACCTTTGCAAAGACAGTAGACACAGATCAGACGGCTGTCGTGTGAGATATACTTGTTAGGCATATTGCGTGCTGTATATGTGCACCTGTAACTTTGACAAAAGTATACGTTTTCCCAACTCGTAGTCTCAATATACATGTATTTCAATAGCAAATAATTATAGTGTATTATATAGTATTGTATTGTATTTATTGTATCGTTGCATCGTACTTTTATATTGTATTATTTTGCGTATTGTATTGTATCATTGCATCGTAATAATGGTTTCTTTGCTACTGGCCACTCAAGTTCTGTTGTAAGTATGCACAAAGATTGCACGCAGATGATGGTTCATGCTAACCCTGTGACTTCAGCACCTTGGCGTGATCGGAGATAGCTTACGGATCATTATACATATACATGGCTTGACCGAGACAATATAAGGCTATGTAACGATACATGCTACATGTTAATGCCTGGGTATTGTTATGGTGACCATACAGGTAATATTAATGTATTTTTGTGATAATGCCACAATTTGCGGCTTGCCAACACCGTTTGTCAGCTGTCAGAATAAGCAACTTTAACCCTTTGATTGCGGGAAACGAGTGTAGTGGTATTTGCAAACAGTGTAGACCCAGATAAAAGGGCCCAGAGAAGAGCCCTCTGATCAGGATTTGTACCTTTTTATCAATCAAATTTCTCTGTCAAAAGTTGGACATGTTAATACCGAAAGGAGTTTGTTGTTAACAAAGACAGATTATTCCATTTTGATAATTCTGTATTCAAATGATTAACATTTTAGCTGCATGAACAATGCATTTAAGCATTCTAGGTTTTCAAAAAATCATAAATATTTTCTTTTTGAATATTTTTGCAAACAGTAACAACAAAGATGCTTTGGTTCCCAACTTTGACACAACGGATACATAGGATTAGAGCAGAATGACACCAATCAAGGGTTTAAAATGCACAGAAAATAACACAGAAAAGTAAGGCAGAAATTATATTATCTGAACTTTTTTGACGTTTGCCTTAGTAAACGAACATTAATCATTTTAAGATTAATGGGTTTTCGTCGCTGAGTGTCAGATTTTTTAATATAAAACTTACATACCTTAATTATCCTAATTATTTAAGCAAACCAGCCTTCCCTCTTTATTGGTTTCTTTAGCTGAATAAGTGGATTCTGCACCGTTCTCATAACATTATATTAGACTGACATGACAGTAAATAGTGTAGATCCAGATTAAACGGCTTTTGAAGGTTACTCTTGGTCTCTGTCTGTATTATATACCTAAATTTGTCTTTCAAACATAGAACATGTTCTATTTCTCAAACGAAAGGACATTTCCTCCAAACAGTAAATTCTCAACAAATTAATCAGACAAAAGAAAATGTTTTAAAATATGCATTCGGTGAAATATTCGGTGTCACTTTTAACACTTTACCTGGTGAAGATTCGTGGAAGGAAATGCCATCAGGAATATGACTAAGATGGAATTTTTAAATGTCAAAATCAGGAACCTTTTACCTTGATCGAAACTATGCAATGGGGTTTATATTATTGTATAAGAAAACAGCATCCTTTGACTCGGCTTTTACGTGAGTTGTCTGGTCTGGGGCTACTGTTTGCAAATGTGTCAAAAGTGTACAAACAGCATGCCTCATTCCAACTAAAAACAGTATTGACCCAGATCATACGTCGTCCCAGAGACCAGGGACCCGTCTAACTAAAGATCGTACTACAAAGTTTAACGTAAGTTCGAATATACCACAATCGGTTCTTCTCGGATAGCCAAATGCATTGTATATTCTAGTTGCGGTAGTCGTATGTTAGACTAACGAAATATCAGTCGTAAAAACGAATGTAAACGGGCTCCTGGAGTCTACAGTGTTTTATCTTGGCCAGTATCAGTGTAGCGCGACTAATCTGTCAAAACTGCAAAAACGGTAGACTCTACAGTGCTCCCTCTCTACAACGACACCCTTTGGGATACGAAGATTGTATGTGTTGTTCAGAGGGAGTTGTTATAGGGAGGGAAAATAAAATATAATTGGCTTGTTTGCAGATCCCCATAAGGTGTATTTCGAGAACTAAAACCGTTATGCCTCAATCAAACCCTATGTTGTGATCACTCTTTAGAATCGTCACAAAGTGACGATTCTAAAGAGTGATCACAACATAGGGTTTGATGGAGGCATAAAGAAAACACGATGGAAAAAAGTTGTTTCTGGGGCCTTGTTGTTTCGGAAACAGTGACATGCGTTGTTGTAAGGAGGGAATCGTTATTGAGAGGGCCGTTGTAGGGAGGGAGCACTGTACAACACAGCTCTCCTCCGATACTATGACTTAAATGAATGAGCTTCCACCCTTTCACTATTGAATATTCATGTAAGAAATAACAAAGGAGGTTTTACGCAAGCGTAAAATGGCTGCGTAAAACACGTTTAAGTAGGGTATGAGAAAAAACAGAGAGCAACATTATTATTTAGTAATTTTGATTATGCAAGGACATACAAAGTTCTGACCAAAGACGATTAACTGACTTCTGAAATATAAGCAACTGTTCCTCTAAACAGGTATGAGTTTTGTTCCAGCTGCTTTTGCTTCGGTTATTAGCATTTATAACAACCTTTGCAAACAGTCTGGATCCAAATGAGACGCCGAGTAAATTGGCACCTCATCAGGGTCCAAACTGTTTTTCACTCAGACGTTTATATTTTCAATAGATATGGAAGGGGAAATGCAGCAGACGACAATATTTGCAGACATTAGTCCCTTCAGTATCACGAAGACGGGTTTTATATCATAAATGAAAAACAGTTTGCATCCAAACTGTTTGGCACCAGGTTTATATTTTTAAATAAAGACGAACAAACGTCCATTCTAAAACTTGAAGCAGGCGAAAATATGTCTAGCAGAAGACATTTCTGGCACTGACAGGGTTAATTGCTCAGAGTGCAGAAGGTATTTGGAGTACATAATGCTGGACAGCAAATGGCTTACAAATGACCTGCATAATATTAACAAAATCATGGTCATTTTGAATTTCCATAAAAAAAATGCGCGACCGCTGGGGGAAAATATATAACAATGCAGGAAATAAATGAAATAAAATTAAATACTAGTTGGAACATTCTATCGCACATTTAAATAAAGACTAATCTCGCAGTAAATCATGGGAACTGTCCACCCCATCAAAGAGTGACTGTGGCTATCGCCGCAGCCAATAACACATGAAAATATTTTAGCTGAATTTTATAATCGCATATGTACACATGTTTTTAGTATTGGTAGAAACTGTAATCAGATCTTTTATAACTTCATAAGCAAACAGAGAATACCCTAATCAGAGGGCTTCTACAGGAACCGTCTGATCTGGATCGTCTCCGTATGCAAAAGGGCTAAGTAGAAAATAAAAAGTTTCCCCCAAATTCACCAGAGTCTCGTATCAGTTTCCAAAGTGTCGGGTTTCCAATTCTTATGGAATCATTCGTAATTCCTCAGCCCATATATATGCCTTTTAAAGATTTGCAAACTAAGTAAACCTATATTAGACGGCCCCTGTATGAGCCCTCTGATCTGGATCTGTTATGTTTGCTTATAGAATAATATAGACACGAGTTTTCAGTTTCTGCATTGGCTAAAACATCATGGACTCATATTACATAAAACCCGTGTAATTAGTATTCTTTATGCCATGGTTTATTGTACGAATGTCCATAAGGTCTCATGGATTCGCAGTATAAGGGGCGTTGAGTAACTCAAACATAAGTTAACAACCTACAGGGAGATAAAATGACCGTATATAATGTACCGCTTGGATGAATTAAGCATAAGTGTGGCAAAAGAAAACTGAACATGGAAAGACAGAATAGTAGTTGACAATCAGACGAGAAGGAAAGACAATACAAGAAACAGAAACAAGCGAAACACATATCGATACTTTATGTAGAAATAGATGAATACAAGTAATTATATGAATTACCTGTTGACAAAGATGGAGTATTAAACATAGAGAGAGAGAGAGAGAGAGAGCGAGGGAGAGAGAGAGAGAGAGGGAGAGAGAGAGAGGGAGAGAGAGAGGGGGGAGGGAGGGAGGGAGAGAGAGAGAGGGATAGAGAGAGAGAGAAGGAGGGAAAGAGAGGGGAGATGGGAGAGGGAATGGGAGAAATACAAAGGAAGAGAGACATAGACAGACAGAGCGAGGGAGGGGAAGAGAGGGTAATGGTGAAGGAGTGAGAAATATAGAGAGATAGAGGAGAGAGATAATAATAATAGAGACATGAAGAGGGAGTAAGAAATGAGAGAGAGGTCTAGGTACTCAAAAAGAAACAGAGCGAGAGAGAGAGAGAGAGAGAGTAAGAGAGAGCAGAGAGAAGCGAAAGAGTGAGGGAAAAGACAGAGGAAGATGAAGTGAGAGAGAGACAATAAAGAGAGAGAGAGAGAGGGTAACGAGAAAGGAGAAATAGTGAGAATAAAGAGAGAGGGGATAGAGACAAATACAGAATGAGAGAGAGAGCATGAGAGAGGGGAGAAATAAAAAAAAAGAAAGAGAGGGAGAGTGGAGGAAGAGAGCGAAATAGACAGAAAGACATGGAGAGACAGAGAGACACGCACGGAAAAAATAGTGGGGGAGAAAGAAAGATAACGAGAGAGAAAAGAAAAAGGGAAAGAGAGAGAAAAGGAGAGAACGAGGTGGACAGAGGTAGGTAGTAATTAAACATTTCAACATACAAAGCTTGATGTCAAACAGAGAGACTTGCACCGAGGCATTCGTAGACATGGATGGGGAAAGAAACGGACGAAAACCACAACAATGACGCGTTACTCACTGTAGATGATAACGGTACACTGTATTACTTTAATTTAGAACACTGTTTATTCTATTTTTATAGAAACTGAAACTGTACAAAATCTGCACTCAGGTGCTTCGAACCGGAAACTAGTAACGTAATAATAGGTTTGACAGTATCTTAGTTCGCAAAAACCAAGCATTTTGGGAACATTAGCATAAAAGCATTAGTTATACAAAATATGTGCAAAATGCATCATTATGTAATTCGTTGAGTGAAATATTATCAGATGAACTGGTTAGTTTAACATATGTCGTTTAGTAAACTATTACAATACCATCTCGCTAATACGACCACGTAATTCATTAACACAGGAGTCTGTAAGCGCATTTTGTTGCTTAACCCATTCCCTCATAGGCTATTTTTAGATCCAACCACTTTGAATAAATCTACCAAAAAGGAGCATTAACTAGGGAAAAGAAAATTAAATTTTTAGAATTTTGTAGTTTGAAAACATTGTGATAAATAGAGCATTTTAGGAGCAAATGCTCTATTTATCACTATGGTTTCAACTGGTGATTTTTACAGAGGCGTAGAAAGGCGTATTTATGGAGGAAAGGCTTAATGTAGGACAAAAGTAAAGCAGAAAGCTCCTGTAGGAGATTTTCGTTTAGCTTGTGTCCTGTATTAAGCTGCCATCTGTTTTAAAAATCCAGAAATATACTTCCTTTGAGAGGTCGTATTAGCGAGACTTTATTATTATAATAAATCTGTAAAGTTTTAAGTGACTGTATTTAGTTATAATTTTGAAATGTAATTTGTTTGATTTTTTAAACATAATGGGAACACACTTGCAATAATTACATTTAAACCTGTTAGGCTATGTGTAACGATTTTTGATGCATGGAAATCAGACGGTTCATATAGGACCTGTAACATCGGGGTCTGCTCTGTTTGCTGAAGGAATGATGTAGACCAGGGTCCATGCTTATAAAACTTTTAGTTGAGTCTGAGTTCGTTCTCAAGTTTTTGATTGGTCAAATTTGAGCTTCCGGCTCAAATCTGACCAATCAAAAGCTCGAGAACTCAAATCTGACCAATCAAAAGCTTGAGAACAAAATCAGACCCAACTAAAAAGCTTTATAAGCATGGACCATGATTCTACATTGTCTGTATTGGCTGAAAGATCACGGTTCATGTGACATATTGTGCATTGGAACTCATTTAGTTAACATTCGTGACATCATTATTTCCTATCAGGGTCTGCTATGTTTGCTTATGATATAATATAGATATATAGGTATGATTCTGCAGTTTCTACCGTGGCCAAACATTCCTGTTTCCATGTTCTGATACAACAATTAATCTAATTATTATTCATGATGTCATTATTTTACATTCATGGCTAAACCTTACATGCAAATACATGTTCACAATAGATAGATTTTTGTATGAATATTTATCAGATTATGACCCCATCTTTTGCATCTGAATGCGTCAAGCTAAAGCTTTGACAATAAGGTTTATTCAGATCACATACAACTTTTCTCGACAGTAAATTTTGATACACTCGACTTGGATCAATAGCACATTAAATTGAAAATTGAACACTTTATATTTCTCAGACTCGCTTGAGTTCAGCACAAGACGAGACTGCTTTTATTATTTTTGTTTTAAACAGCCGCATGTAAACCAGTTGTGCTCGATTTGAAGAGACCAACGTTCGACGTTAAAAACTTTCATTCACAAATAGCTGACCAGTCAGATAATTGAGAATGATCTCAGACTCAAGCAAAACGTCTTATAACCTCGGAGAAGGGCAACTGCATGATTATTTTCATTTATTGATTTTACATACATATTTCACCCCATCTTCAGCTTAGTACAGACTAAACGTTTTTGCAATTTGCAATCCATCAGTTTTATTGCTTATTGCGTATATCGTACTTAATGCTTAACTCGATATGAAAATATAATATCTACCGAAAGTTAGATCTAGATCAATTTTGAAAACATCAATTCGATCAAGATTTTGAGAAACTAGTAACCGATTGTGGAACAGTTTGGATCCTGGTGAGACCCCCAAACATTTCTGTTTCTCCCCTGGGGCCAAGCTATTTGCAAAATGCGAGTTAAATTGTGAATAGCGGGATAAAGGATAAAATTGCGTTAAGTTGATTTTCAAATTATCAGTAAGGTGAAAAGGTGCAAAACAATTTCATTGAGGATGATTTTCGTTTCAGGTTTAGGAGATCTGGTTTCAAGATTGTTGTTTAACCCTCTCCCTCATATAAGCACTTTTTTCGTGCATTTGCAAACAGAGTAGACCCAGATCAGACGGCTCCTTCAGGAGCCGTCTGATCAGGGTCTTCTATGTTTGCTTATGGAATTATAATAGATCTGACTCTATAGGTCCACCAATACCAAAATATCATGTGCACATATGTCATTATAGAAACGTAGCTAATTAATATTCATGATGTCACTATTTCTTAAACTAATATTCCACAAGGACAGGGTTAAATTATCCAAGGACGTTGTTTGACCTTTCAAGGACGTTGTTTGACCTTTAACCTGTCAAAAAACAGACGCCTGCTCAAGCACTGATCTCTTACACTTTTTACTTACTTTCGATATGTTAAAGTTTGGAGAAACTATTGACCGGGTGTCAAACAGTTTGGATGTTGATGGTACACAGTTAGTGGCTGCAAGGTTCGGCATTTTTATAAGATTTATTTTGTGGTGGCTGCACGATCACCGCATAACCAACAAGGTTTCACTGCAGTCGCTATAAGGAGGTCACACATCGCATGGCAAACATGAACACGAGCTCACAGCACGGGTGAGGGGCGTTCACCCAGCAACATACGCAAGACAACCACACTGCAGTCGAAGGAGGTCACACGTCATTTTGGCAAACGTGAACTCACTGTACGGAATTAGTGCATTCACCCGGCCACATGCGCATGCTTCCCACACATCAAACATACTTTCACTGCATTACACACATCGTTTTACAAACATGCACTCCCTGCACGGGAAAAGTGTGTTCATCTGGCGATCCGTGCATCACAGCATAACCAACATGTTTTCACTGTGGTCATAATAAGGTGGTACATGTAATAATCTTTGTACAAAACAACACGTGTTTGTGAAATACTATGCCACGATTATCACCAATATAAATTTTTGACCCGTAATTTGACCCGTAATTTGACCTTTGACCTTGATGTATGACCTTGACCTTAATAAGTCACCCCTAAAAATGTTCGCCTCCGTAAGTTGCACACGCATGCCAAGTTTAGAGTATGTGTGTGTAATGGCTACAAAAGTATCGCCAACGTTAAAGTTGTCCACAAACCAACCAACCAACAAACAAACCAATAGACTAACAGTTGGGGTTTCATAAAAAGCTCAAAGCACGAATTAAGTGTGTTCATTCTGCGACACGTGCATGATCAACGTAATACCAATATGCTTTTACTGCAGTCGCTGAACTATGGTAATCATCTTTGGACAACCATGCACTCACTGCACGGTTTAAGTGCGTTCAGTCGGCGACACGTGCATGATCACCGCACAACCAAGATGCTTTCACTGCAATCACTAACTCACTGTTTGTAATACTTGCAATCATCCGTCAACCCGTGCCGTGCACGATTGCTTCGCATAATATAAGACCAGCCTACCTTGAAAAGGGGAAATTTCAGTCGGTTGCTCTCGTAAAGACATCATTTTCAATTTCTACTTATATCAAAACAAAACAAACTGTGTACACATGCAAATATAAATATTCAGCTAATACATATTCATGGCGTCAATATATCGTACATAAAATATTCAACAGGGAAAGAACCACTTCATCCATGTGAACGCCCTTTTCACGCATTCGCATTCGCATCAGACGAGTTTTATAGAAGCGGTTTGATCAGGGTCTACTCTGTTTGCTTATGAGAATTTATAAATTTGATTATGCAGTTTCTACAACTTTTCCATGCTCCATTTTATTGATTCTGTTCATGGATATTCACGAGGTGAAGAAATCTGGAAGAAACTTTAATCAGGAAAACAGTTAAATAAGACAATGCAGCCAATCAGATGCCGTGTTAATAACAGTCTATAGGAGCGGGGCGTTTGTAAAGTCATAGTGTGCATGTTCACATGAAGCCATTCTTTGCCTTTATTTGTTTGCATAGTACATACCAATTTGCAACAGACTGATACCTTATGTAATAGCACGTTTCTTACCATTGCATTATCGTGTAAGAACATTGTAGAATCAGATACAATAGACCCCCTCTAATGCCACCACTTAATGAATAAACATGGGTGTCTTTATAAGCAGGTGGTTGCTTAATGCAGGGCAAAAGTACCGTTGTCCTGAATTAAGATACCACCTGCATCTAACACCCAGAAGTATACCTCTTTTAGGTGGTCGCATTAGAGGGGGTTTACTATATATATTATTCAATTAGTAAACAAAGTACAACCTGGTCAGACACCTCCTACAGGAGTTGTTTGATCCGGGTCTACTCTGCAAAAACATGAATAGGCGGGTATGTCATGTAACGAATTAAACGCAAATAGAATCAGATCATGTCCTGTGTTGATACGCACGTCTTTAATTTTCTCCTCTTCAATGAGATGCATACTGTGCCACAATGCGTGCATTATACGGTGCACATAAATCTATGGCCATATCCAAATATTTATATTTGCAATAATGTTTAATCAAAACGTTCATTTAATCCTGCTGGTTTTTATTGAGTTTGCAAGACAGATTTCATTTTTACTATCATCATGTGTACAAAGCTTTATTTGCTGTACTTAATGACTCATTAAAACGAGACCGCGGGAGTTTGTTTGGAAAATTATCTAGGAGACACACATCACTGTGATAAGAGGCGTAGTCATGTTTAATTATCATATTCGTAAAGACATCGTCTCTTTCGAAAATAAAACACGTTCGTTTTTAATACAAATCAATTGAGGGTTTGTACAATTCAATCAGATAAATTTCGTCATCTACAAATCATCTCTCACTCATTTACTCCTTTAACCCTTACCTAATCGAGACGCCTGTTTACATCTTGGCAAAAATAATAGACCTGGAGTAGACCGCTTTAATTGCCTTTGTAACAGAGAAGACCCAGATCAGACGGCTCCAGTGGGAGCCGTTTGATCGGAATCTGCTATGTTTTGCTTATAATGTTATATACATGTACATATGATTATTCAGTTATTTAAGGGGGCAAAAAACACTGGGTTCATCTGCCATCATACAAGATCACTCAATTAATATTCGTGAAGTCATTATCTCTTACTTGAATAGTCATGACACGAAGGGTTAAACGAGTTATTATGATATCAGATCATATGTTTTATTAATTATACATGTATGTGCTATTTTTAGCTTTCAATTTTGTAAAGGAAGAGTAAACATTAATGAGTCTAACAGTCGAACCTCTCTAGAGTAAACATGAATGCCCTGTTGTATAATTACATACATCTTCACTGTGTACAAGTATTTCGCTGTGCAATCACTGCTGTGGAGTGCACTGGATGCACGTCAACTTGTAAATAGTGCAGACCCTGATGAGACAGCTCCTGCAGGAGCTGTCTCATCTGGGTATTCACTATTTACAGGTAGGTATATTGACGCGAATAGCAAGCGAAGGGTTAAGATATCTAAAATATACTTAAACGTGAATAAATCAATGCTTTAAGACGATTCTGTTCATAACAATTTAAGAACTATCCTGAATTATTGGAATAATGTGAAACATTGATTGTGAAAGAAGACAAAATCATTGTAAAATATGCCCTAAATTACGTCAAATATTTAACATTTTCCCTGATATAGATATCCTTTCATGCCTTTGCAGAGTAGACCCAGACCACGAGGCTCCTTTAGAAGCCGCCTGTTGAGGGTCTGCTATGTTTGTTTATGTTGTTTATTATATAGATCTGTATTATAGTGTTTACCAAAGGTAAAGCATTCTGTGTCCATATACCGGGATTATACCATTTTAACCCTTCGCTTGCTGAATTTTGAAATACATTTCTCCTTCTTTACCCATGCCCTGTTGTATAATTACATATATCTTCACTGTGTACAAGTATTTCGCTGTGAAATCACTGCTGTGGAGTGCACTGGCTGCACAATCAACTTGTAAATAGTGCAGACCCTGATGAGACAGCTCCTGCAGGAGCTGTCTCATCTGGGTATTCACTATTTACAGGTAGGTATATTGACATGAATAGCAAGCGAAGGGTTAAAATTCAGCCAATAGATAGTCATGATATCATTAATTCATATATGAATATTCAATGGGTAAGGTTAAGGTAGCAGATAGAACACATTACACGTGCACAGACACAACACACAGAATAAATTCCCAATGAACAACAATTAGGCCAATCAAATTCAGCTTTAACCCTTTGCCCCATACATACAGCATTTTACGCCTTTGGAAACAGAGAAGGCCCAGATCTGATCTATGTTTGTCGCATTGTGTTTATTTATTTCGTGTCATGTCTTTACTGTAATTGATTAATGTTCTTTCGTAAATGGCAAAGTGCAATGTATTTGCCGAATTGCTAATAAACGCTTGAAACTTTTAGTTTTATCAATAGTACAGTTTATTGTCATAATATGTACATTGTTTGCACGAATGCTACCCTATTTGTAATAATTTACCATAGCATGCTCCAAACTGCTCTTCAAATATATCTGTCTTGTAAGTAATTGTTAAGGACTGTCTAAATTAAACGAGTCACGCGATTCTCATACAAATACAGTATACCACGTGACACTTCATATCAGGACAGATTTGGTGCAGTAAGTAATTGGTTTCTTCACAAATCCCTTACAAATTGAGCGGACTCAGTTCATAGGGCAATGTTTAACACTTTCGATAAATATATCAAGTTTCTTACAGTTCGCACAACATGTCACCCATTTGTACTTGGCGGCACTATTTCATCAGGAGTATAACAAACGTATACCTGTCCGTATTGAAACCACCAGCTAATAAATAGTTGTTCCTATAGGAATGTAAATCCTCGTCATAAATAGATGCATCAAACTTAGACACCCCCGCCAAAACAAAATACATCAAATCCAACAAAATATGGTATGGAAACGAAAACATGCCAAATGCTTTACCCCAAATTATAAATGTGAGATAATTAGCTTGACCAAAGTGCGTGCCCATTGCTATCCAAAAGGTATGAGCCATTAACTTCCCTTGTTAATGTGTTAAAATGACCGTACGTTTTCAGTTTTGTATATATGAATACTTGGCATGACCGTATGTGGGGGCAAAAACAATCAATTATCTTGTTCAATGTTACCGGCACTCACGCTTAATTACAAAGTTCCCCTTCCATTCTTTACTACGATTTTCTTCAATTTGGAGCGATTTGTGTATTATATGACCTTATGAAGTCATTTAGGTGTATTGTCAAATTTGATTTACTGTGACAGTCTGGCTGTCTGCCGAGTAATGAACCATGTTATTGGCACTTTGGGAAACATTTCATTCATCAACATAACTCATGAACCGCGTGCATGAGACTGGTATATTTTATTGGTATGGGAATCTATTATTGACACTAATCGGTTACAACAAGGAGCGTACTCTGCGGTGTATGTAATTTAGTTATGTTTCTGAACCATTTCAGAATGCAGTAGCTCATCAGTGTTTAACTATAGAGACCAATTAGCAAACATTGCTTAAACTTGCGGGGGGGATTTGAATGACAAGCATTGCAGACCTTTCTCAGAAAGTTCATATACAAGCCATCTGATCTGGGTCTATATTATTTGCAAATTATAATGTTTGCGTGTCCCGCACTGAAAAGGTTGAAAGGTTTTGTGAACTTTACGGCCAATGTAACTTTCATACGTTGACCTTCCTGCAAGATTGTTTTATATACAGTAAAACCTCTCTATAACGGCCACTAAATTGTGTTAATTAGTTGGTATTTAGGGCAGGTGGTTGCTTAAAGCGATGTGAAAGTAAAACAGAACGCTCCTATAGGCAACCACCTGCCTTTTACACAAAATACTTAGTGTAACTTAGTGACCGTTATAGAGAGGTTTTACTGTATATTACTTATTGTTGCTCTTCCTTGTTGAGAAAATATGTGAATTTAATTTGACGATTGTCAGCATGTTTTCAGTCAATTTGGTATGTGTTTAAAACTCGTTTATTTACAAGTACGTTTCATGTATTAGAAGTGTATAAACGCTTGCGTGTGTATGTCAACATAATCGAAATAAGATTAATACAGTAGAAACCTCTCCACATATTAAATAAACATGAAATTCTTTAAAATGTTGCCTAATGCAGGATAAAAACAATGTAGACAACTCCTATAGGAGCTTTCTGCAGAACGTTCGTTCTGCATTAAGTTACATATATAAAGGTATATAATAAATTGAAAAAGTACATCCGTAGGATATGCCTAGTCGTATTAACTTCGTTGATTGCGTAGTAAGGCACTAGTTCCCGTTAATATGTTACTGTACAACCATCTAAGCTATTGCCCTAATTACCCTAAGTATTTCGGAAACCCAATCCCCCTCCTCTCCAAAAGTTTGTAAAGCTGAAAATGCAATTTATTAGACTGATATAGTAGTAAATAGTGTAGATTCTGATCAAATTGCTCCATCCATATTTACACGTTAGATGACTTTATTGGTCTGATCAAGAGCATTTTCATTAACGTATCATATTTCCGAATCCTTTCCTTCCACAAATGCTTTGCCATCAGAGCAGACCTAGATATGGGCTGCTCTGTTTGCTTATGAAATTATTCTGGGTCTGATTTTATAGTTTCCATCAGTACCAAAAATATATCAAGTGTGCATATGCCGTTATTAAATTCAGCTAATAAATATTCATGATGTATTTATTTCTTACATGAATACTCACACGGAACGTGTTACGATGTATTTGGAACAGATCTATCAATATATATTCTTATTTCAGAGAAATGTTATGATAGAAAAGTACATGTCGCAATTCATTTGGTCCCTTTTGTTATAAAAGAAAGCTACATTTCATTTGAATGCGTTGGGAAAATAACATTACACCGTGTGTTCCCCAGATTTGTTTAAGTACATTTTCTTGACTCAATTTTAATGCGTTCTGATAATATAACACAGGTTTGTGTTGTAATAGAACCCTCAACCACCTCCGGAGATATGTCTGGGTAAAACTGCAGATAAACTTAAGCAACTATTTCTGAAAATATACAAATGCTTACATGTAACTTCTGTTCGAAAGTACTAGAAAAAACACCCAATTCAAATGCTTTCTTAGTAACATTACAAACACGTCATATTTGTACATTTAAATTTAAGCTCAGAGACAAATTTAAATGTAGGGTTTTCAATTTTTCATTATCCTTTCAAACAGCCTGTAGTTTGCTGCACACACTCCGTTTTTTCTAAGTTATCATTTTTTCTTAAATTATTTGTACAGTGGGGTATTCTGCTGGACTAACTGGTTTGGTTATTCAATTGCAATTATTATAGTTTGGTACTTTGCATAAGTTCTGTATAAGGCGAGTGTAGATGATACGGTGTTGGGGGAGAAACACAATAAGCAGTTTTGCTTTCGTTTCCATTCTTTTTTGTTTTTCTTTGTGTTTGTACAATATTCATGTAAATATTTACAAATAAAATACAGTAAAACCTCGATTATCCGAACACTAAAATACGTATTATTATCGATCTTTAAGACAGGTGGCAGCTTAATGCATGGTGAAAGTCATGCAGAAAGCTCCTCTAGGAGCTTTCTGCATGACTTTCATCATGCATTAAGCAGCCACCTGCCTAAAAGGGTCTAAATTCGTTTATAACGAAAATTCGAATAATCGAGGTTTTACTGTATGTTTAAACCAATCCGTTTCTAAGAGTTTGTGTATCAGTAACGGTATCTATTCAACACCAACTAAGTAAAATGCCATTCCAACCAAGGTCCCTTGATATGGAATAAAGAAAATCTAGCGCATGTATAAATTTAATACTAATACACATCAAGCGTAACTCATTACTTTACTAGGGAATAGTATTTCACTCACAGGGCAATTAAGTGTGAATATGCTTGCATGCTTATTAATAACTACATTGAACATTGTTATAGCGTATTATGAAAGTACATGTATGAGTCATGCAGGAAACACCACATATAAAACACACAGTCGCCCGAACAGCACAATGACAAAAAGAGACAGCAAATGTACATGCCAATCAAAGGACAAAAAGGGACGCAGAGGCATAACAAACAAGCATTAGCGGGAAGATGGAAGTATCGCCTTTATACAAAACAAAGTAGTTCACACCATAATCTATAAGATATATAACACAAGTAAGCAGCCTCGGGAAATTACTGGGCGTCGACATGTCTATTTGGATATCAACAAAAGTACAAAGGCTAGATTTAACATTACATTTCAATCAAATGCAATTCTTATATAATATACAGATACATGTACTATATCTGCATACTTGCTAAATTCAAAGTCTTAGTCCAAGCTAGTAAAACACGTTATGACAGACCATCGTTAGCAAAATAAGAATGCAAGCGTGAATTAGCTCTCAAAAACCGAATGTAAAAACATCACTTTAATGCATTGGATCCCGTATACAATCAGTTCTGTAATCGAGTGGACTGCTTCGCCGTTTCGAAAGTATTGTTTAAGCATGCTGATGCGTTTTAGGATAGAAATTTATTGAGTAGTTTTCAAAACACCCAACTCCGATGCTTTGCCTTTAACCCCAACCCCGCTGTGAACATACTTATTATGTCTGCTGAAAGTTTTCATCTGGTGTAATTTTGACAGCTTCTGCTTCGATCAAGCTTTTAAAGAACTATTGCCAAAATGTCAAATAGATTGGATCGTGAAGAGATACTTAATTACTCTGCATCGCTCCTGGGTCCAAGTTGTTGCGAATGCGAGTCAGGTCGCGGGCATCGGAATATGGTTTAACCCATTCCCTCATATTGACGACTTTTGACGACTCTGTAAAAAGTCACTTTGTGAAACCATTGTGATAAATAGTAATCACAATGGTTTCAAACTACCAAATACTATGTTTCCCTTTTCTTTCGTTAATGCTCCTTTTCGGTAGATTTATTCAAAGAGGTTGTATCTAAAAATAGCCTTTGAGGTAATGGGTTAACCCTTTACCTGATAGAAGCGGCTTTAAGCGAGTTTAATATATTCCTCCGCTGAAGAAAATAGTTCCATTTTTTAAAATAATGAACATATAGCATCATAAATAGTTTCTATATTCTAGGAGGTGGTAGCTTAAAGCAGGCTGAAAGTAAAGCAGAATGCGCCTTACGGCGCATTCTGCTTTACTTTCAACCTGCTTTAAGTGGTCATATGTCTTCAAAACTAGAAACAGGCTATTGGGTAAAGAGTTAACAGAGCAGCAGATAACGGTGTGTATACTCAAATATTAACATCATCCTTTCTCCACCAAACCCTACCCTGTGACCACTCTTTAAAATCGTCTCTTCGATAAAGGTTAAGGTAAGGTAAGGTAAAGGTAAAGAGTGGTCACAACATAGGGTTTGGTGGAGAAATAACGAAGTTATTCTTGAAAATGTTTTAAATTACGCATCTTATACGGACCTCGCAGATATCGGGATATGGGTTATAAAATGCTGATTGAAGCTGAGTGTAAAGATACCCTACGCCCAGGCCCCGAGATTATAAAACGTATGAGTCTGAGTTCATCCTAAAGTATAGGGCCCCGAAGTTATAAAACTTCTGAGTCTGATCATTCTCAAGCATTTGATTGGTCAGATTCTGAGCAAGCTCAGAATTTGACCAATCAAATGCTTGAGAATGATCTCAGACTCAAGCAAAAGGTTTCATAACCTCGGGGCCTGATTGGTCAGGTGTTGTATTTGCTCAAACTCTGACCAAATAGATGTTCGGGGATGAACTCAAACTCAAGCAAAACATTATTAGCACGGGGCCAACTCTATCTGTTGATCTAAAGATGGATGCCGAAACTTATCTGATAGTTTGAATACATTGAATACCCCAAATCAAACAAGTTTGTCAACCATATTAAAAAGTCCATAAATTACGTTAGTTTTTTAAACCTTATAAAGTACAGTGGTGGTATTAATTAACTGAAATGATTTAACACTCTTGTACATTAACTAATATTTATGATCATCTCTGTTGGCATACACGGACACCCTAACTACCCTAAATAGTCAAATTTAGTACAGGGCACATAGTGCAGACACAGATCAAACGGCTCCTGAAGGAGCTGCTTGATTAGGGTCTACACCTTTAGATACTATGTCAGTCTAATGTAAAGATATCAAAATTGTGTTGAATTGATTTATTCAGCTTTATTAAGTAGAGGGAGAGGAGATTGTGTGTCCGAATACTTAGGGTAATTAGTGTAGTATTCCTCCCACTAATTACACATCACTCACCCCCATCAAGAACGTTAAGCAATCAGTTAACCCTTTCCCTGTTCTACATCTAGTCAAAATTTTAATACCTACTGAATATTCGTGGACAAAATAGTTATAATGAAATATGAAATATGGAAGGTGGAGTATTGTAGCCATTTTAGAAAGTAAAGTAGCAGGTATATCGACATTCATCACCACACAGAGCAGACTCTAATCCTTCTCCGTTTGCAAATGCATGAAAATGCGTTTATATGAAGAAAAGGGTTAACCCTTCCGCTGTCAATATTTGATCACCTTTGCTAATACTTTGGATCCAAATAAAACAAATTCCCGTCAGAATCCAAAATGTTTGTTTCAGTCCATGATTTTATTCCTTAACCAAAAGGGAAAATACTTAAAGCAATGAAAATTAAAGCAAGTTATAAAAGTTTGCAGATGACAAAATTGGCGAAGCAGCGAAAGAGTTGTGTTCCACTGGCCTCTCCCAAAAATGCAGACAGCAGTATGTCTTCTGTCTGACCTTCCATGGAAATTGGCTTCGCTATTTACGCTTTGTCTATTACCAGCCATAGGATTGGCATCTGTCAACATCTTGGAACTAGATGAGATGCCGAGTAACTCAGCGTCTCATCAGGACCCAAAACGGTTTGAAACTTAGTCAAAAGTTTTTCAAAAATATTAATGAATCGAAATAATTAAAACTTGCACAAGATTAGAGTGTCATCATGTGTTCACCGGGCTAAGGGTTAACTCCGTTTTCGCATTCCGATTGTGCAGTTACAAACGACGCCAAACGCGATTGCCCCCTGCAATTAACTGCAACACTATAGCACATTATTAACTTTAGAAAAGATAGTCGAGATAAAGTTTGAACTTTTTATATGAATAACAACCTATCGTTTGCAATATTGTGACAAAATATGACTTACTTACTTACGGGTTCGTCCCAGGAGAAAATTAGTACGTAACTGTCAGTGGAAATAAGATGATGAATGAATGAAGACGGCATAAAATTATATAAACGGTAATAGAGTGTAACATGACACACAAAACCTAATTTGAAAATCATATTTGTTTAATGTGAAATAGATTGCATCAAGGGCACCACCGCAAAATTTTCATAAACGCCAAATGCATTGAGCGACTGATAATTAAGAAAGACCTAAATTATATTTATTAAATGTGTCACAAGCATGTCACCACTGACAGTGCCGTCAGTTTAAGTTAGACTTCATTGGCATGGACTTTTAGCTTAAATTGTTGAAGCTGAAGTTGATCAATATCAAAAGTTATTCGTTTTTTCTAACTGGTTTTTCGTTTGAATATTTAATCCGTTGCCTGTTCTATGCTTATTCCAAGTTTCAATACCTACTGAATATTCACGAAAAAAGTATTTATAATGAAATTTTGAAGGTGGAACATTATAGCCATTTTATAAAGTAAAGAAACAAATCTTTCAATTTCATTAGCAAACTGCGCAGACCCTGATCAGACGGCTCTTATAGGATATATGCAGAATCATATCTATATGTTATAAGCAAACAGGAACCGTCTGATCTGGGTTGACTCTGTTTGCAAATGCGTAGAACGGCGTAATTATGGAGTACATGTAGAAGGTTAAATGAAAGAGAAGGTCGTCATTAGAATACATTGGTCAATAAATGATTTCAAATTTGAACCGCCAATAACTACACATTTCTGTGTGATTTATGAGCTGATCACACTCGCCTCCAGTGCTTCCTACTGGTCAGGGCCAATGCCTTTGCAAACAAAGTAGACCCATATCAGATGGCTCATGTAGGAATTGTCTGATCAGGGCCTGCTCGGTTTGCTTATTAAATAATATAGATATTATTCTACAGTTTCTACCATGGCCAAACATTCGTTTGTTCGCATGCCATAATAAATATCAATCTAATCACTATCCATGACGTCATTATTTCATATATGAATATTTATGGAGCAAGGTTTAAAGCGGGATATATTCACAAATAAGCGACTGTTGAGCACGTGATATTTCTCATTGCTGAAACGTATCCATTAAACTACATACAATAGTTTACAAACACACTGTAAACCTGTGATAGTTCGAGCACTAAATAATTATCGGTGGCAGTTTAATGCAGGGTGAAAGTCATGCAGAAAGCTCATCTAGGAGCTTTCTGCATGACTTGCACTCTGCATTAACCAGCCACCTGCCTAAACAGGCATCAATTCTTCATTATTAAAATTTCGAAGTATTGATTTTTTACTGTGTTTTGAAGATATAATATGTAGGATCCTGGGGTCTGACAACGAAAGCAAAAAACAAAGAACTTGGCATTCCTCAAAACCGGGGCTTTCCATAGCATTGGCATTGACCTTGATATATTGTTGTAGCATGTAATCCTTTAATCCTTTACCTCATACTAATGCCTGTTCACGTTGGATCAGAGCGTGCTCTGTTTGTTTACGAAATTATATAATTCTGATTTTTTAGAGTTTCTGCCAATACCACTCAAACATCATAATTATATAAACATTCGGCTAATAGATTTTCTGTCATTATTTGTTACGTGATTATTCACGAGATAAAAGGTAATGCAATTGCGTTTCCTCATTTTTACATGATTTATATTACTGATTGGCATAGTTAAACTTGAAAATGATCAAGATTAAATTTCACTCGACTCGCATCTACAAATAGATTGGATCCACATAAGACTCCATGGTACTAGGTGTCATCTGGAGCCAATATGTTTAACATTACTACTTTCACAAACTCTTGAATAAATTGGAAGTATACCAAACATAATGTTCCACATCAATATCCAAGCATATTTCGGTATTTTAAAGGTCAACAGGAGCGGATTTGTTTGAAATGCGCCACACTCGTACCTTTATTGCACTCAAAGAGCATCGACTCTTATAGCGTGACACAAGCAAAACAAAACGTGGCAGCCTTTCATCTATATGTGGGATTGGATATCTGTGTTTGTTTTCTTTCAATCATTTTAATGCAAAATCAGTATCCGGATAAATCTGTGATTCCTTATACACAGACAATTATTAAATACTAAAATGGATAACATTGTACTTATTTGTTTCATTCTATCATTTAGAAACCTCTAATTATAGAGTACTAGCAGGTAACAGTTTCTTGTGGTTAAAGGATTTCTCTCCTGGTGTTCTATTAATTTTATCAAGGCTCCTGTAAACGTATTACCTTATGTGCATGCTTTTATTCTTTCTCCGATATGCTATCTATTAAAAACTTTGAAGAGATAAGACATTTTGTGAATGACTGATAATAGAATATCAATTACCAAATCTGAGATCCGTCATTAAATCATTTTTTATCCTTGGCGCCAGCTAACGCTGGACTGAAGTGTATCATGTTATATGGTCTTACAGGGATTGCTGGCAATCAAAGGATCAGGTAACATTGACCTTAAGTATGCTAACATTCTCGCCCACCGATACATATGGACATGTTACATTTGGAAAGGTGCATGTTGTTTACCACACCAAGCTGTTGTAAACCCCAACAAGTGTCAGTGAATATGATTTCCTATCAGATGTCAGCTACCTTCGCGTCTTATCTTGGTGCTTTCATCTGCTCCCTTTTATATTAGTCGATCAGATGAACCGATGATATCTTAAGGTATTATTTCTATTGGAGAGTCAATAGTTCAAGTTGAGCAACGAGAACATTGCCACTTTGCGAAAAGAAAGGATACAAACTATTTTATACAGTACAGCCTCTCTGAAGCGCCCACCCACCCCAAAAAAGGCATATTTCTAGGTCTTAGATCAACGTGGTAGCTCAATGTTGGACGAAAGCTGCTGTTGTGAGCTTTCTGTATTACTTTCATCCAGCATTAACTAGACATCTGCTTTTAATTACTCCAATGTCCATCCATCAAATGCCTGCTTTAGAGAACGCTACCGAGCTTCAAAACACTATTACAGCAAATCCCCTATCAATCGGAATTCTTTTAGAGAAGAATTAAGATACTCTAAGACAGGTGGCTACCTAATGCAGGGTGAAAATCATAGAGGGAGCTTTCTGTATGACTTTCATCCTGTATTAAGCTATTCAGCTGCCACCTGTCTCCAATGCCGATATTTATACTCCATTGAACGTCCGATTTAGAGAGATTTTACTGTATTACACCGAGCGTCACAAATGATGTGATTTTATACCGAATGATTGTTACAAGATGGTTGTTTTTGCGCTATGTTGGCGATTGTGTGATAACCTTATTAACCCATTACCTCGTCGGCTATTTTGGATGCAACCTCTTTGAATAAATCTACCGAAAAGGAGCATTAACTAGAGAAAAGGAAAATTTTAGAATTTTGTAGTTTGAAACCATTGTAATAAATAGAGCATTTGCTCCTATAGGAGCAAATGCTCTGTTTATCACAATGGTTTCACAAAGTGACTTTCACAGAGTCGTCAAAAGTCGTCAATATGAGGAAATGGGTGAGAATAGGCGAGACGAATAGTTGTTCGACCTCTTAACCTTTACTTTATGAATAATTATACAAGACCCTGCCACTGAGACTGGGGTCATGATGAACATGAAGATTTTATTGCTACAGCTTCCGCCATTTCTGCTGTACATATAACAATAAGGAATGCGATGATAACGGTAATCTAGCTGAGAATGACATAGAAGAAAATATGTTCCCTTTCTGCACTAAGGCCGAATTTATGTACGATTCTATGAGCTTTCTGCATGAGTTTCACCCTGCATTAAGCAACCGCCTGTCTAAAAGTATCTGAATTATTCTCTACTAGAATCTCGATTTTGAGGGGTTTACTGTACATTGAGTTTCCATGACAATAGCAGGGTAACAGTGTCGTTGGTTTGAATTTACAAATCTCTAGATAGGACGTGTATTTAGCATATCTACAAAACGTTTTTTTATTTGTACAGTAAAACCCCGCTAATGCGACCACCTAAAATAGATATAATTCTGGGCGCTAGATGCAGGTGGTAGCTTAATGCAGGACAAAAGTAATGCAGAAAGCTCCTAGACGAGTTTTTTTGCATTACGTTTGCCCTGCATTAAGCAACCACCTGCATATAAAGACACCCATATTTATTCATTAAGTGGTCACATTATAGGGGTTTTACTGTACTAGCAAGATAGACTGAGAAATAAATAGTTTTGCTCAGTGTGCTTCTTACCTCTGTACTATACTACAGTAAAACCTCTCTATAACGGCCACAAAATTGTGTTAATTATTTGGTATATTAGGGCAGGTGGCTACTTAAAGCAAGGTGAAAGTAAAACAGAACGCGTTCTGTTTTACTTTCACCTTGCTATAAGCAACCACCTGCTTTTAACACGAAATACTTGATGCAATTTAGTGACCGTTATAGACAGGTTTTACTGTACAACCTCATAAAGAATATGTTTTAGCGACTCTACAAAATGTGTAGACCCAGACGAGCTGCTGGAGTAGACACGAGACGTATGATAAGGGTGTATATTTACAGGTTAATGGTCATTTTGTCATATCCGACGGATGTGCAAACAACTCATCCGGGTCCTAACCGTTTGATACTCTGACACTATTTTGTAGGTAACTAGAGCCATTACTATCTTTGATAATTTGAGGTGCTGCATGTTGGAATAACTGTGTCAAAGTGTTTAACCCTTTACTCCATGAATATTCATGTAAGAAATAATAGCATCACGAATACTTACTAGATTATGTCTATAACAGCACTTGACAACAAGAAGTTTAGCCCATAGCAAAAACTGTAGAACCATGTCTATATTATAGCATAAGCACACAGTGCAGACCCTGATCAGGCGATTCCTATAAGAGCCGTTTAACCTGGGTCTACTCTGTTTGCAACGGCGTAGAAGGGTGTATTAATGGAGGAAAGGGTTAAAGAGTTTATCTTTGTAGATGCCAAAATGCGTATCTGTACTGTGCCCACTCGCGGTGCCTTGGACATGCCCACTGAGCTGTTCTTGCGTAAACCCGAAGGTGGCTTTTTGATGAAATGGTATATTTGAATACCACGAATGAAATACAGTGCAACATATCTAGAACATTTTACTCGATATAACAGATGGATAGTTCAGTGCAAGGCGAATGTTATGTTGTAAGCTCCCTTTGGAGCTTACTCGACACAACAAATGGATAGTACAGTGCAAGACCAATGTTATGTTGTAAGCTCCCGTTGGAGCTTACTCGACACAACAAATGGATAGTTCAGTGCAAGGCGAATGTTATGTTGTAAGCTCCGGTTGGAGCTTACTCGATACAACAGATGGATAGTTCAGTGCAAAGCGAATGTCATGTTGTAAGCTCCCGTTGGAACTTACTCGACACAACAAATGGATAGTTCAGTGCAAAGCGAATGCTATGTTGTAAGCTCCCGTTGGAGCTTACTTGACACTACATATGGATAGTTCAGTGCAAGGCGAATTTTATGTTGTATGCTCCCGTTGGAGCTTACTCGACACAACAGATGGATAGTTCTGTGCAAGGCGAATGCTATGTTGTAAACTCCCACTGGAGCTTACTCGACACAACAGATGGATAGTTCAGTGCATGGCGAATGTTATGTTGTAAGCTCCCGTTGAGCTTACTCGACACAACAGATGGATAGTTCAGTGCAAGGCGAATGTTATGTTGTATGCTCCCGTTGGAGCTTACTCGACACACCAGATGGATAGTTCAGTGCAAGGCGAATGTTATGTTGTAAGCCCCTGTTGGAGCTTTCCGCATCACTTTCGTTCTGCATTAAGCAGTCACGTGTTTTAACTCTTTCCTTGTTCAATATTCATGTAAGAATTAATGTCATCATGAATATGTATTAGCTATTTTTTCAATGCATTTTATTTTTTCGACAAAACCTGTAGAATCAGATATATTTCATGTCAAAAGCAAACAGAGCAGACCCTGATCAGACGGCTCCTGTATGAGCCGTCTGACCTGTGTCTACTGTGTTTGTAAATGCGTGAAAAGGCGTTTATTTGAAGGAAAGGGTTTGAAGGACACCTGTGTTTTTCATGAAGGGGTGGCTTTATAGTAAGTCTGTACATTACACATTAGTTGTTCAACTTGTCAAAGTGAATATTTAACCGCATTTTAACCATTTACCTCATGAACAGTCATGTAGGACATGATGACATCATGAATATTTATTAGCTGAATGTTTGCACTCAGCAGTTCTAGAATCAGATCTGTTTAATTCCATAAACAAAACAGCGCAGACTCTGATCAGACGGCTCCTACATGGGCAGTCTGATCTGGGTCTACACTGTTTGCGAAGGCGTGAAAAATGCGCCTCTATCAAGCAAAGGGTAAAATTATGACTATAAATACTCTTCACAGTGCAGTGTTAGACTCGAGGATAACATGTTTATGCTGTCTTTTCACACTTTCACCCAAGCATAAAAAAGTTTAAATTGATATTTAAAAGCCAGTGATTTGAATAAAACAGTCTTTCTTAACCCTTCTCTTGCTTAATTCTAAAATACATTTCTCCTTCTTTACCCATGCCTTGTTGTATAATTACATATATCTTCACTGTGTACAAGTATTTCGCTGTGCAATCACTGCTGTGGAGTACACTGGTTGCACAATCAACTTGTAAATAGTGCAGACCCTGATGAGACAGCTCCTGCAGGAGCTGTCTCATCTGGGTCTTCACTATTTACAGGTAGGTATATTGACGTGAACAGCAATCGAAGGGTTAAGTGCTTTCCACGCTTTCTGAAGCTATACATGATAGCACGTCACCGTTCGCACACTTTTGACGACTCTGTAATTGTTGCAAACAGTTTTAAATAGAACCTGTATTAAACGGCTATTCATTTATTGAGCATATGGGTCTTAAAATACAATTGGTTGCTTAATGCAGGGCGAAATTAATAATAAAAAAAAGCTCCTAAAGAAGCTCTCTGCATTCCTTTTGTCCTGTATTAAGCTGCCATCTGCACTACATATCCATAATTAGACCTCTTGGTGATGGGCGCTAAAGACAGGTTCTAATGACTAGGTATCCAATCAGGATCCAAACTGTTTGAAAATGTTTTTGTTAGGAAAGAAATAGAATACAGTAAAACTTCTCTAAACGGGAATTCTAAATGAGTATAAATGCTAGTCGCTAGTACAGGTGACAGCTTAATGCAGGATGAAAGTCATACATTGCATGACTTTCATCCAGCATTAAGCATCCACTTCTTTACTAAATGTCCGGCTCAAAGGGAGTTTGCTGTGATATTTTTTGATATAATGGAAGCAGATGATCTATTTGTTTGGAGAGCTGAAGTATATACCTAGTTGAAAAAAAAGATATTTACTTACTTTTAGCCTGTTCAGCGCGACCTAACATTTGCAAACAGCTTGGGTGCAGAATGGATCCAAGCTTTATAACATTCTGTCGACAATATCTCAAAAGCTTGAACGAATCAGAAGTAAGTGACAACGGCAACAGATCGGAGCATAAGCAAACCTAACTTTCATAGCAGGCTAAGGGTTAAAATTTAATTGTGTCTTTGCCAACAGAGTAGACGTGGATAAAACACGAACTGTCCGGGTATGGTATGCTCTGATTGATTTATATGCTACAGGTAAGGAATCTGTCTTATAAAATGATCGGGCATCTCAAATTATGGTATGTTCTAACATACGTAGATGGAAGTATTTTGGAGCCCGTGACAACATTTGCAATACAGTTTGGATTCAGATGAGACATGGACGTAACAATAACCCTTTCCCTGTTGTCTATTCATGTAAGAAATAATGGCCCAGGCAGAAGCTGTAGAATCAGATCTATATTACAACATAAGCAAACAGAGCGGACCCTGATCAGACGGCTCCTATAGGAGCCGTCTGATCTGGGTCTACTCTGTTTGCAGGTGCGCCAAAATGCGATTATATAAGAGTAAGGGTTAAAACATTTATTTCAAGAAATAAAAATTGTAACAAACAACAAGTGTAGCAGACAGTAACACCGTGGCGGCGAAGGAGTTAACCCTTTCAGCGAGGGAAACCAGTCACGAATATCCTTGGCAACCAATGTAGACCCAAATGACTGCACTATTTGTCATGCTACATTTTTCATTAAAAACATCCCTGAATATTCACTGTAGATGTATCCTGTTTGAAGTTTGGAATAGTCCATTTGAAAATTCAGCATTAAAACTAATTCAACAGAATCCTATTATGTATTCACCATGTGGTCGCTTTATTTAGACTCCACTGTAGGTATAGTAAACCCTCTCTAACCGGGGTTTTAATCAAGAACAATTAGGTATTTTAATGCAGATGGATGCTTAATGCAGGGTGAAAGTCATGCAGAAAGCTCTTCTAGGAGCTTTCTGCATGGCTTCCAAGCTGCATTAACCTGCCACCTGTCTGGCAGGAGGTCACAGGTGCTATTTTAAAGCCCGGTTTAGAGGGGTTAGACTTTATAGCATCCTCATCTCTATCACAGGGACCAAATAAGTACAGTCAAGCCTAGGTAATCCGAGCGTTAATAGAGAAGAATTTAGAACTTTTTAGACAGGTGGCTGTTTAATTCAGGGTGAAAGTTATGCAGAAAACTCTTAGATCGTGACTTTCATCCTGCACTAAGCTGCCATCTGTTTTTAAGACCGATAATGACATTTATTTGAATGCTCGGACCAGTGAGGTTTTACTACATACTTTATGTAGATGCAAATCTATTCATACTATCTACATTGCCGTTGCAATTTCACCTATAGTCTACATAGTCTACATAGGAACATTTCATTGTAGAATCAGAACAAGCCTACGATCAACGTCTTGCTATAGAGAAAGACAATTTCTCACATTCCCTTATCTCCGAGTTAGAACAGCAGGTTAAGATTTCCTTATCTGTAACACGTGTAAGATCACTTTAGAACGTATGACGTCATATATGATGTCAAGCCATGAAAACCTATGTTTACATGTCATTTAAACGGCGAAAATACACTATTTTGATATGTGAGAAAAAGAATCTGATGATCGTTGTCTTTTAAGATCACATATTCCTAAACTCACCAAGAAAATGTTATTAAGCTCGCCAAGGCTCGCTTAGTGACATTTTCTAAGGCTCGTTTAGGAACATGTGATCTTAAAAGACAACTCGCAACAGATCCTCTATATCTAAAACATTTGTTATCCGTTAAGCCTTCCCCTATTCAACAATCATGTAAGAAATAATGACATCATGAATATCTATTAACTTAATTTGCATAATGTAAACCTTTCAAGTTTTGCTTTGACAAAAACTGTAGAATCAGATCTACATCATGTCACAAGCAAACAGAGCAGACCCTGATGGGACGGCTCCTATGGGAACCGTCTGATCTGGGTCTACTTTGCTTTCAAATGCATGAAAAGGCGTTTATATAAACGAAAAGGGTTGAACAATTTCGTCCCAGATGTTTCATACATTATACCAAATTTCAAACATGAGGCACTTTTTTGCAGAATAACTTTAATCTGGTAATAAATTAGGTTTTTGTATCCCATTTTGTATTTAATAATATACATTTCACAGTGGAGATGGGTTAGGTAGCACAGCCAGGTACGCCATCAGGACAATGCATCAGGAAGAAATAAGTGTCATCATAAAGCGATATTTTTGCAAACATAACCAGATAAATAACCACGTATACAGTAGAGCTCATATAAACCGGAATTTTAGTAAATAAAATATGTGGCATTATAGCCATATGACTGCTTAATGCAGGTTAAAATTCATACAGAAAGCTCACAGAGTGAGCTTTCTGTATGGCTTTCGTCCTGCATTAAGCAGCCACCTGTCATAAAGACTGGCATCAGTACTATTTTGAACATCCGGTTTAGAGAGGTGTGTTATAATAAACTCATCAATCGACCAAAAATGCAACATTCCGCCCCTTATACATGAGCTTCTGATCTGGGTTTACCTGTTTTCAAATGTATCAAAAGATGGGATTATCACGTGTACGATTAAACCCCTTTCAGTGCGGGAAACGAGTCCCTTATATCCCTTGCAAACAGTGTATACTCACTCTGATGAGAGAGCTCCTAGAGGTGACCTCTTATCAGGGTCTGCATTGTTTGTCATGTTACACTTTTATTTTAACACATTCCCTCCTAGTGACGCATTTTGTCGCCTACGTAAAAGTCGCTTTCTGAAACCGTTGTGATAAATAGAGCATTTGCTCCATAGGAGCAAATGCTCTATTTATCACAATGGTTTCGAAACTACACAATTCTAAAATTCCCATTTTCTATAGTTAATGCTCCTTTTCGGTAGATTAATTCAAAGAGGTTGGGTCTAAAATTAGCCTAGGGGAGAATGAATTAACAGTTCATGAATATTCACGATATTCTTGACCTGCTTGACTTTTGGAATAGTCCATTTGACATTTCAGTGTAGACTAGAAAGGGTTAATCTTTACCATGATGTGGTGAGATGAAGTTCGAGATATATAACCACTGCTTTTATTATGACATATCGTCAAGATAATACCTTTCAGACACTCATTGAATTTCGAAAAGAAAGAGAATATGTAGCATAATTATGTCATGAAAATGAAGCGAAAATAAAAGTCCTGTTTTGACCTAGTGTGATCTTACTGCACATCATTTACAGTAGAATTGGTGTAACATATATTGTTTCAACAATTACTTTGATATAAGATATATCAACCTCACGGGTGGACAAATTGAGACATGCTTTTATATCTGTAATGTGTTTGCATTCACTGACAATGCATGATAGTTTAGTTACATCTCGTGTTATATCATTCTCTTTCACATTCCAATTACAATAGGCCTTACTTAACCTTTAGCCTGCTATGGACGGCTGAGTGAATACCTATGCAAACAGTTTGGATCCAGATGAGACGCCGAGTAACTCGGCTTCTCATCAGGATCCAAACTGTTTGACACACTGCCTTCATTTTGGTAGACAAATTAATTATAGCTTGAATTTTGAAATTGTAGTAGATGGAAAATTGTGCAGAAATAATTTGCCCAGCAGGCTAAAGGTTACCCCTTACAGTATGGGACCCAAGTTACTTATGTCCTTTGCAAAAAGTGCTTGTCAGGGTCTGCACTGTTTGTCATTTTACACTTTTCTTTAGAATATCACTTAATGTGCACCATAAGCTTGACCTGCTTGAATTTTGGAATAGTCCATTTGAACCTTCAGCGTTATAAGGGTTAAGCATGTCACCCTTTCAAGACTACCTCTTCTTGATGTACGTTGAGTTTTAAACCTGTTACAAATATGGGGGACTTACTAGTATATGCTTACTTATTTAATGTAGCCGGGTAGAGATTGTGGTGAAACAGTTGATAGACTTAGACTTTGTGGCATGGTAACTCAGTCGGTATAGTGTTGGCATGGTAAGCCAAAGGCCCTGGGTTCGAGTCCCAGTCGAGTCACAACTAGTACAACTAGTGAAATCACATTGCCTATGACTTCATCCTCAAGACAACTTGCACAAGAGTTCAGTGACTTTTTGTTGACAAAGTGGACACAATACGGGCAGATACTGCATCAGGCGCTGCATCCAGTGCGCCAGTTACCACGGAAATGCAGCGTGCAACGAACGCTTTAGATTGTTTTGTTACAGCTACAGAGGAAGAAGTAGAACAAATAATTCAGGCATCCCCTTGCAAGTCCTGTGAACTGGATCCAATACCTACAAGGATATTAAAGTCATGTACTGAGGAACTTCTACCGATTCTGACAAAAAGTGTAAACTCCTCTTTAGACACTGCCTACGTTCCGAAATTTTTGAAGGTGTCACATGTCAGACCTCGTTTGAAGAAACCGGATCTCGATTCAAATGAACTTAGGAATTATAGGCCTGTATCGAATTTGACATTTGTCTCCAAAGTGTTAGAAAAAGTGGTCGACAAACGCATTGAGTACCACTTGACCTAAAACGAACTACATGCACACCATCAGTCGGCATACCGAAAGTATCATTCAACAGAGACTGCTCTCCTGAAAGTTCAAAACGACATCCTTCAATCCCTAGATAAAAACGAAATTGCTGTTCTGGTCATGCTCGACTTATCGGCTGCATTTGACACTATCGATCATGAAAGTCTGCTAAAACGCCTGGAAAAAGACTTCAGAATCATTGGAAAACCCCTTGAGTGGATAACCTCCTACCTGAATGACCGCTATCAAATAGTCTCAGTAGATGGAGAACTGTCCATCCCAGTTAACATGAAATATAGCGTGCCACAGGGACAAGTCTTAGTACCTAAGCACTACATCTTGTACACAAAACCTGTCGGCTCAATCTGCAGAAACCATGAACTTAACCACTATTTCTATGCCGATGACTCACAGTTATACCTGTCCTTTAAGCCCAAGTGCATTTCCTGTCAACAGGAAGCTTTATCGCGAGTTGAGGACTGCCTCAAAGAAGTAGTCTCTTGGATGCATCAGAACATGCTGAAGCTCAATACTGACAAAACTGAGGTCATCCTGTTTCATACAAAAACACAGAAGTCTACTTGCAGAGGTTAATGTGCAAGTAGAACCCTCCAAAATCAGACCATCTTTGTGTATAAAGAATCTCGGTGCATGGCTCGATTCACAAATGGATATGACACCACATGTCAATTCCGTGTGTTTGTCTATTTATGCACAGCTCCGGCAAATAGGTCATATTAGAAAGTACCTCTCACCTAATGCTACCAACACTTTGGTGAACTCTTTTGTTACATCAAAAATAGACTACTGCAATTCACTGCTGCGTGGAATTTCAAACTCACTGCGGAAATGTCAAAGAGTGCCAAACACAGCCGCCCGCATCATAACCAGAGCTCCTCGATATAATCATATCACGCCGGTTCTGAAGGAACTTCACTGGCTTCCGGTTCATCATCGAATTGAATTCAAAATTCTGACACTTACATATAAAGCCATGCACAATGAATCTCCCCAATTACATTGTCGACATGATTGACGTGTACAGGCCACGCAGAGAGTTAAGGTCAGCAAGTAGATCATTGTCGTTGGCTGTGTCAAAATGTTGTAGGGTAAAATATGGCGAGAGAAGTTTCATGCATGCAGCTCCAAAACATTGGAATGCTCTACCATCAGGCATTAGAGACGCATAGTCACTGACATGTTTCAAAAGGTGTCTGAAAACGCATTTTTTCAACATTTGTTACTAGGACAGTTTAGTTCAGAATATAAATGGCTTTCAGCCAACCTATTAAGCTAACAGGTGGCCCAATAGTCATGCACAGTGGCAACTAAGTTCAGGATATGAATGGCTTTCAGCCAACATATTAAGCTAACAGTTGACCCAATAGTCATGTACAGTGGAAACAAAGTTCAGGATAGGAATGGCTTTCAGTCAACCTATTAAGCTAACAGTTGACCCAATTCAATCAGCCCATTTATTCTAATTTATGATATTGATGAGCATGGCTTTCAATCAACTTGTCTGTATCAAATTTGTTAACACAGATTATTCTAATTTGGGGTATGGATGAGCATGGCTAGTGATATCATATATATTGTATATCTATTGTATACCCTTCATTGTCTGGATAGATAAGCATGCGGTTCGTTCCGATAAGTGATTCGTCAATGTGAAGCGCTTTTGAACGCTCATATCCAGTGTGAAAAGAGCGCTATATAAATGTGGTATAATGATAATAATAATAACTGTTTCACCATGCTACATTTGGCGCACAACGTAAATTACCCACAGGGTGATTTATATGAAAACAAATTGTAATAATAATAAACTCATGGAGTGTTCTTTGAGTAAGAATTTGGGACTAACTCTTGTGTAGAGGGATGTATGTAGCCGGATAGAGAGTGCCAGTCGAGTCATAACTTCTTAACCATGTTACATTAACATCGCAAAAGAAGAGAAAACCTTTGACACCATGTTTGACATTTTCAAAAGAAACTGGGACAACGTTGTCCTTTACTTTGCCTTTTGAAGACTTGGCAGATAGAGTACAGTAAAACCTCTCTATAACGGCCACTAAATTACATCAAGTATTTTGTGTTAAAGGCGGGTGGTTGCTTAAAGCAAGGTGAAAGTAAAACAGAACGCTCCTGTTTACTTTCACCTTGCTTTAAGCAGCCACCTGTCCTAAATACCAACTAATTAACGCAACTTAGTGACCGTTATAGAGAGGTTTTACTGTAGACTCACATCAGATAGTTCATGTATAGGAGCTGTCTGATCAGGGTCTTGTCTGCTTGCTTGAATGACAGTATTGATCCGATTTTACACTGACTGTCACATGACAAAATCTCAAGATAGTATGTGCTGTTAACGTGAAGTAATACATTCTTAATTAATATTAATGGAGTAAAGGGCTGCATGACAATACTGATCTTCACTATCTGTCATTGCAAAATACATCACTTAACCCTTTCCCTCATGGAAACGCCCTTTCACGCATTTGCTTCCTATAGAAGCCGTCTGATCAGGGTCTACTCTGTTTGCTTTTGACATGATATAGATCTAATTCTACAGGTTTTGCCAGAGCAAAACGTTTTCTTGCAACGTTTACACTATAAACATTCAGCTAATAACTATTTACGATGTCATTATTTTTCTTACATGAAAATTTAAAATGTGCAATTAATTGGTACATGAATATTTATGAAGTAGAGTGTTAAGATTCTACATAGAGATATATCTCAATATTCGTGTAGATTTACCAAGGGTAGTGAATACATGTACAGTAAAACATCGCTATAATGTCCACTAAATTACATCAAGTATTCTGTGTTAAAGACAGGTGGCTGCTTAAAGCAAGGTGGAATTAGAACAGAACGCTCCTATAGGAGCGTTCTGTTTTACTTTCACCTTGCTTTAAGCAGTCACCTGCCCTAAATACCAACTAATGTACACAATTTAGTGGCCTTTATAGAGAGGTTGTACTGTATTCACGTTTACTGCTTACAGTGGATCTAGGCCAAATCCAGTTTATGAATGCATGTCAGGTAGACATCGTCTTAAGAAAAATATGCAAATATTATGCAATATGCTATCGTGGTTCAGTGGTACCTGTCGCAAGGTAGCTGTGGTCCTGCTATGCGCAACTTCATTGGCATTTGATTGGCATTCCAATAATTTGATTGGCATTTGAAAACAGCGTGAGCACTACCGAGATGCCGAGTTACTCGACATCTCAACAGGGTTCAATCCCTTTGACACTGGGTTGATGATTTGCCAAACATGTAAATTAATTGTGAAAAAAAAACGTTAATAAATACTGCAGACAGGAATTTTGAGTTGACATTATATTTTTCAGCAGTATAATGGTTAAATAAGCAAAACAAAAATGAGTAATAAAGTTTACACTTTTTATAGACCGTGCTCAACCTTGTTGCACTCTGAGCCATTGTAGTCTGCAAATATTTTCGTATGCTTCAGTTCTTAACCCATTCCCTCATAGGCTATTTCTAGATCCAACCTCTTTGAATAAATCTACCGAAAAGGAGCATTAACTAAAGAAAAGGAACATTTTAGAATATTGTATTGTGAAACAATTGTGATAAATAGAGCATTTGCTCTTATAGGAGCAAATGCTCTATTTATCACAATGGTTTCAATAGGTGACTTTTGCACAGGCGTCAAAAGGCGTCAATATGAGTTAATGGTTTAAACTACGCATTTCTTACATTTCTTCTCAAAACCAGTGTCAGAGCGACACACAGTGTGGATCCTGATGAGAAGCCGATTTATTTGGCTTCTCATCGTGATCCAAACTATTTGCAATGCATCAACAAGTCGCCAGTAGCGGGCTGTAGGCTATCTATGTGTTACATATACACACTTGCTTACCGTAGACAAGCTCCCTGCGAAATCCAACTATACTATATGAGCATACAGGTAGATCAGTGACATTTTTCAGATTTATTAAAACAGGAATTACCATGACAGAAGCTGTATAATCAGATCAATATTACGACTACAGCGAGAGTACAGTAAAACCTCTCTATAACGGCCACTAAATTGTATTAATTAGTTGGTATTTAGGGCAAGTGGTTGCTTAAAGTAAGGTGAAAGTAAAACAGAACGTTCCTATAGGAGCTTTCTGTTTTACTTTCACCTTGCTTTAAGCAGCCACCTGCCTTTAACACAAAATACTTGATGTAATTTAGTGGCCGTTATAGAGAGGTATATACAGATATCACGGATCCTACAGGAGTCGTCTGATCTCCGCCTACTCTGTTTACAAAGGCATAAAAATGCCTCTCTTATCAGGGTTAAGAAACATAACTGGGTGTTCAGTTTGACAGTCAACGAAGTAAGTAACTATGAAAACGGGTTACTTCGGGTGTTATGTTTCCTGTTCATTCAATCCCTTAACATTCTTGATTTTACACGCCCAAGTTGATTATGCAATAAAACTGTTGCGTGTGTCGTGCTCATCCCTGCATATTGATGAATTTTGCTGATAAGAAGGGAAATAACTAACGATCATCATGACGTGACGATTGGTGTGCATTTCTAGTGCATCAGGTCAGATTTTATTCTGTCATTCAAAGATGTAGATTGGTGTTCACCAAACCCTATTATGCAGGTATTCATTAGATTCGCCTCCCCGATGCAATTAAACGAAAATAAACAAATATACAACAAAACCCCTCTAAACCAGAATTTCAGTAGAGAAGAATTTAGATACTTTTAGGCAGGTGACTGCTTAATGCAGGGTGAAAGTCATGCAGAAAAGCTCCAAGAGGAGCATTGAGCTGCCACCTGTCTCCAAGACCGATATTTATACTAAATTGAACGTTCGGTTTAGAGGGGGTTTAATGTACATGTATCTAGATGTTTTCTACCTATTTGTACAGTAAAACCTCTCTTTAACGGCCACTGAATTGCATCAAGTATTCTGTGTTAAAGGCAGGGTGCTGCTTAAAACAAGGTGAAAGTAAAACAGTACGCTCCTATAGGAGCGTACTGTTTTACTTTCACCTTGCTTTAAGCGGACACTTGCCCTAAATACCAAATAATTAACACAAATTAGTGTTCGTTATAGAGAGGTTTTACTATACTCCACTTATCTGCAACTCTGGCCTTTGTAAGTTAATTCTAAAAAGGTCGGTTTTATGACCAAGAGATAAAGCTTTACGTTTTTCATTTCGTCTTATTATTAAATTAAATCCATTTATCAAGATGAGAATAACAAGCACGATGGTTTAAATACTCATAACCCTTTATCACTTCATGGATGCTGTAGCTTGTTCCATGTATAAGATATCCCCTTCTCACGGCGGCCTGGATGATGTAAATGTTCTGTGTAGTTTGTTCTGGTGTGTAGTTTGTTTTTAATATAACAAGCTATAATCTATAGTCAGACTTGAGCTGCAAAATGTGCAGATTCAGATGCAATGCCGATCAACTCGGCGTTTCACCAGGGTCCCAATTATATTCTGCTGGCATGCATTTTGCAGAGAAGTCAAAGGGTAAGAAAATATTTATCATTAATTTTTGTAAAGGTCTGGGTAACTCACATATTTCTATTTGAGAAATGATAAGCTAAGCAGTAATACTCTCAGCATTCATCAGTCATATGAATCCTAAAGCTGTCTCAAATATTAAAATGCTATTCTATATGTGCAGTCAATTATAGACTCTTTACGCAGCGGGGCACTCTGGTGATATGAGGTTATGTCATTTAACCCTTGCCCCTACTATAAAATAACTTAAAACATTGGAGTCGGTGCTGTTTTAACCACCTTTGATTAGAACAAATTTTTGAGAAACGACTGACCGAGTGTGAAACAGTTTGGATCCTGTTGACTCGCAGAGTTACTCGGCGTCTCATCTGGATCCAAACTGTTTGCAAATGTGTGTCATCATGGTTAGCGAGGCAAGAGCTCAGATGGCAGATTACGATTATTATTTAGTTCAGTGGACAGATAGAACATAAATCACAGACTAACTATTAGAGGGCGACGCGGTCTCGAGTGGTATCGGCAACTTTGACTTGGTTTTTTTCTGTGCACTGATATACCTGTATGATTTGGTAGTACAGTAGAGCCTGTCTTAAGCGGTCATCAAATAGAAGTCAAATTATGGGTGTCTGCAATGCAGATAGTAGCTTAATGCAGATCAAAAGTAATGCATAAATCTCCTATAGGAGCTTTCTGCCTTACCTTTGCTCTGCATTATGGAACCACTTGCTTTTAACGACTCCTATGTTCATTAAATGAATGACCGCTTAGGACAGGTTCTGCTGTATAATGCAACATCTCTTTACCGGATTTTAAAGTATTACCAATGCTGGTGTTTCATATAGCTGGCGACATAATGAAGGGTGATAGTCAAATCGCTCCCAAAATATAGTTCCCTTGATGACTTTCACGTTGCATTAAGCAGCCGCCGAATCAAAAAGTTATTTTTTACTAAAATTCTGATTAAGAGGATTTTACTTAACCCTTTCTCTCATATAAATGTGTTTTACGCATCTGCAAACAGAGTAGACCCAGATTAGACGGCTCCTATAGGAGCCGTCTGATCAGGGTCTGCTCTGTTTGCTTATAGAATTTGAAAACAAATGTTTCTTTACTTTCTAAAATGACTACAATGTTCCACTTTTTCATATTTCATTATAACTGATTTGTCCTTGAATATCCAGGTATTGAACTTTGGAATAAACATAGAACAGGGAAAGTGTTAAAGTGGTTAGAGCGGCATGATTAACGTCTGCTTCAGATTTAGAAGTGGATGTTTCTTTAACCCTTCGCTTGCTATTCACGTCAATATACCTACCTGTAAATAGTGAAGACCCAGATGAGACAGCTCCTGCAGGAGCTGTCTCATCAGGGTCTGCACTATTTACAAGTTGATTGTGCAACCAGTGCACTCCACAGCAGTGACTGCACAGCGATATACTTGTACACAGTGAAGATATATGTAATTATACAACAGGGCATGGGTAAAGAAGGAGAAATGTATTTTAAAATTCAGCAAGCGAAGGGTTAATTACTTTTATAGAACATAGTTTGTTAAACATTTTCGAATCCAATCTGTTTGCAAAGGTTATCACAGATTCACATATAACGACGTAACAGTTACCATCGATTGTCATTTTTACAATGTATCTACCTTTTCGCTAACCGTGACCTGGTTCCCATTTCCAAACAGCTCGGCATCGCATCAGGATCCATACTGCTTGACACTCTGTCAATAGTTTCTAAGATGTTTGTTTGAGTCAAACATGTTTTTGTACAGCTGAGTAAAGTTTAACGTTGCTGTGTATCAGATCTACAGAAGAACCTGTCTTAAGCAGCCATCCATTTATTGAACACAGGAGTCTTAAAAAAACAGGTGCTTAATGCAGGACAAAAGTAATGCAGAAAGCTCCTACAGGCGCTTTCTGCATTAGTTTTGACCTGCATTAAGCTACCACCTGCCTTACACACCGATAATTAGATCTCGTGTTGATGGTCACTTAAGAAAGGTTATACTGTATGAATATGAAACAAACACACGCAACAACGTATATTATCTTTTATATGTTATCTGTTTCCTACTTGTCGGTCGTTTATTTACCTAAACAAAAACAGCTTCTAGTTTGCCATACATAATTTATGCGAGTTGATGAATATTCATGTAAACAATACTGACTTCATCAATACCAATAAGCCAAGTTTCATGATAACATATTTAAAAGAGAATTGCCGCCTTAATACAAACTGGATAATAAAAATCTATATCATCATTTTAAAAGTAAACTTTGCATATCCTGATCAGATGGTTTCTGTAGGAACCGTCTAATTTGGGTCTACAGTAGAACCTGTCTTAAGCGGCCATCGAAAATAGGTCTAATTATGGGTCTATAAGGCGGGTGAAAGTTTAATGCAGATCAAAAGTAATACAGACAGCTCCTGTAGGAGCTTTCGACATTTGATTGGCCCTGCATTAAGCAATTTTTTAACACTCCTGTGTTCAATAAATGAATGGTCGCTTAGGACGTATTCTACTGTACTCTGTTTGCAATGCGTTAAAAAGGTTAACAGGTTGATGAGTATAATTGTGTGACTCGCATTTGCAAACCGCCTAGGTCCAGATGAGATGCCGAATCGGAGCCTCATCAGGATCCAATGTGTTTGATACTCGGTCAAAAGTATTTCAAATGTTTGATCGAATCGGAAGTAGTCACAAATGCACGAGATCTAAATTCGAACAAACATTTTTTTTTCTTAGAAGGGTAAGGAGTAAACGTATGGAGTACAGTGAAACCTCTCTAAACCGGAATTGTAGAAGTGAAGGGTTTAGACACTTTTCGGCAGGTGGCTGCTTAATGCAGGGTTAAAGGCATGCCGAAAGCTCCTAGAGGAGCTTTCAGCATGACTTTCACCCTGCATTAAGCTGCCACCTGTCTCCAAGGCCGAACTTTATACTTAATTGAACGTCCTGGTCAGAGAGATTTTGCTACATATGTTCGTGTATAATGCTACAGTCCCCAATACAACAGTTAACTATACAGAAATGAATAACACCTCTCATGTCTCTAAATATCTTATATCAGAGATATCAGAGAGAACCACATGTTTACATGTTTAGGCATTTTCCAACAGCGTATATCCAGATCAGACAGCTCATGTAGAATCGGTATTAACAGGGTATGTTCTGTTTGCTTATGAAATAGTATAGCTCTGATTATATCGCCCCTGCCATGGTATAATAGTATCTTGTTTATATGTCATTCTAATATTTCTGCTAATTAATCTTCATAGTGTCCTTATTCCTTCTATGAATATTCATTATAAGGTATGAGTTAATAGGGGCATGGGCAGCATTGCAGATCCAGACCATAGGGCATGGTCAGTGTCTGCAAAGTTTGCTTCATGTTGTCCACGCAAATCTATGTTAAAAAACATACACTGCTTATGAACATTAGATTCGCCCATAATGCTCATTTGAATGAGTCCACTCAGATTTATAGGTTATATCGGGTTATATGACCAATTCGTGACGATGTGGGACACGGTGTAACTCGGCGTCTCGTCAGGGACCAAACTATTCAAAAACCTGGTTGTGATTTTAGGAAAATAGCAGATATCTCGTTCTTGAGAATCAATGTGGACACAACATGAGACAACACATTAATTAACATGATAGAAGTTAATTCTTTTCATGCTAAGCGCCACCTGGCAAACAGCGTGAATCCAGATGAAACGCCGAGTAACTCGGCGTCTCATCAGGATCCAAACTGTTTGACACTCAGGCAATAGTTCCCGAAAAGCTTACACGATAATGTAAGTCGTAAATAATTAATCAAATATTGTACTACAGGATAAGGGTTAAATAATGCACTGTGCATGAAGTATGATAGACGACGGTAGTGCTTCACGCCAGGCGGGTCTTACATAAATTTTAATATGATCATTTTTCATACATTGTGTTCACTGAAGTACAGTAAAACCTCTCTATAATGACCACTAAATTGCGTTAATTAGTTGGTATTTAGGGCAGGTGGCTGCTTAAAGTAAGGTGAAAGTAAAACAGAACGCTCCTATAGGAGCGTTCTGTTTTACTTTCACCTTGCTTTAAGCAGCCACCTGCCTTTAACACAAAATATTTGATGTAATTTAGTGGCCGTTATAGAGAGGTTTTACTGTATAATCATTGTTCATACATTATGTTCACTGAAGTACTCAAAGACGAATCAGACGCTCTCTAGTCCTAACTCATACAGCTTATCCCGTATCATGTGGTGAAAATAATATCTGCATTTTACAAACTTCCAGTTAGTTCAATTTGTTCAATGTAGAATCATATCTATATTATATCGTAAGCATACAGAGCAGACCCTGATCAGACGGCTCTTGTAGGAACCGTCTCTGTTCTGGGTCAACTCTGTTTGCAAAGGCATAGAAAGGTATATTTCTGGAGTAAAGGGTAGAGAAATAAAAACATCACAAATATTTATTAACTGAATGTTTATAATGGCATATGAACACATTATGTTTTGGCTATGATAAAAATTGTAGAATCACACCTACTCATATATTGTTTCATAAACAAAAAGAATATACCTAATTAGGCGACTCGAACACCAGCTGTCTGATCTGTACTGTCTCTGTATGCAAAGGTTTTAAAATGCGTATACAGTAAAACCCCGCTAATGCGACCACAAGTGGTATAATTCTGGGTGTTAGATGCAGGTTGTAGCTTAATTCAGGACAAAAGTTATGCAGAAAGTTCATAGAGGAGCTTTCTGCATTACTTTTGTCCTGAATTAAGCAACCACCTGCTTATAAAGACACCCAATGTTTATTAATTAAGTGGTCGCATTAGAGGGGTTCTACTATATATGTACATATGCATATCAGGACACTTTCCCGTTTATTTGCAAACATTTTGCCGGTTTCAATGTGAGATGCCGAATTGCTCGGTGTCTCTTCGGGTTCCAAACTGTTCGAGACTCGGTCAATAGTTTCTCAAAAGCCTGGTCGAGTCGAAAGTAGTTAACCCTTTTCCTGTTCTATATTTAGTCCAAATTTTAACACCTACTGAATATTCATGGACGAATTAGTTACAGTGAAATATGGAAGGTGGAACATTGTAGCCATTTTAGAAACTAAAGAAACAGATCTTTCAAATTCCAGTAGCAAACAGAGCAGACCCTGATCAGACGGCTCCTATAGGAGCCGTCTGATATGGGTCTACTCTGTTTGCAAATGCGTGAAAACCTTTTTATATGAGGGAAATGGTTAAATATCACCAGATCCAATATTAACACTTTACTCCATAAATACGCCTTTCTACGCATTTGCAAACGGAGAAGACCCAGATTATACGGTTCCTGTGGGAGCCGTCTGATCAGGATCTGCTCCGTTTGCCTATGCTATAATAAAGATAATTATGATTCTACAATTTCTGTCATGACCAAAATTTCCTGTGTCCATATACTTTTATAGCAATTAAATTAATATGATTTAACATGATTTAATTACTTCCTATATGAATATTCATGGAGTAAAGTGTTAAGGGGACATTCCTTTTAAGTAAACAGCGGGGCAAGCGTTTAGGATACTCGCAGCTCCTTTATTTCTCAACCCAAACCTAGTCACTACTTCTAAACAACTTTTGCCCAACATACAGTAAAACCCCTCTAAACCAGAATTCTAGTAGAGAAGAATTAAGATACTTTTAGGTAAGTGGCTGCTTAACGCAGTCTGGCGTCATGCAGAAAAAACTCCTTAAGGAGCTTTCTGAAAACTTTCACCCTGCATTAAGCTTCCGCCTGTCTCCAAGAGTGTTATTTGTACTAAATTGAACGTCCGGTTTAGAGTGGTTTTTACTGTAGTTTGCTGGAGAAATGACGATTTTAGTATTTACTACTCATTTCTTGAAGGTTATCACAAATCATGCAAAGTTTGGACAGAGTTAAAATCCTGCTTATTTTCTATGTATAACCTATTAAATCCTATTAACCATGATGCTGCTATTTGGGACCTGGCTAGCATTTGCAACATACAGTAGACACCCTCAAATGCGACCGCTTAATGAATATTATCTGAACCTCATGGATGTTTTTATAAGCAGGTGGTTGCTTAATGCAGGACAAAAGTAATGCAGAAAGCTCCTCCTTTGTCATGCATTAAGCTACCACCTCCATCTAGTCTAGCACCCAGAATTATACCTCTTTTAGGTGGTCGCATTAGAGGGGTTTACTGTATCTTAATTCAGATGAGATGCGGAGATACTCGGCGTCTCGTAAGTATCTAAGCTGTTTGACACTCGGTCAGAAGTTCATCAAAAGCTTGACCGAATTGGATGTAGTCAAAATTGCACGAGATCCAAGCTTGATCAGACATCATTTAGTCCACATCGAGGTAAAGGTTTCAATATGGGTTAAGAAAACTTAACCCTTAGTCTGCTATAAAATGGTGTATGTTTAAGCTCCAATCTGTTGCTCAGATTGGCACTTCTGATTCGCTCAAGAGTTTTGAGATACTATTGGCAGAGTGTCAAACAGCATGGATCTGATGAGACACCCAGTTACTCGGCCTCTTATCTGGATCCAAACTGTTTGCAAATTTCAGGTAGGTCGCGCTTAGCAGGCTAAGAGTTAATCTGATTGAAGATAGAAAGTACATGTGAAAAGACTATCACTCACTTTTAAAAACATAGACATGGTTTTGTCGGGGCCCATCGGTGGGAAAACCTTTCATGGAACTGTTGCTTAACCTAATTCCATTAATTCTTAGCATGGTATTAGCGTATATGACAATATTTACAAACTGTTTGTATCCTGATCAGGCACCGAGTTACTCGGCATAACTTCATATTGTAGCATCTGCTTTATACTCTAATACTTATTTTGAAAACAAAATGGACATTGGAATTTTATAGGACACTTTAAGAAAATGACAATTCTGCAGGTAGCAATCGTTAGACTTAACGTATCATATACACCTGAGTTTTACCCCATTTTCTCACTGGCTTTAACTCTTTCGCTGCCGATTTCATATCTGTGATTACCTATGCAACAGTTTGGATCCAGATGAGACGCCGGGTATCTCGGCGTCTCATCAGGATCCAAACTGTTTGCTACTGTGACTATTTCTGGAAACAAAAATGAAGACAAATAAAAATGGAAAATTGTAGCAGACGACAAAGTTTGCAGAGAAAGCGTTAACACTGTTAGCTCTCTGTTGATTGTATGTATTATGCTTAAATCTTAGGCACTAGAGACGATAGCTTCAAGTTTAACACTTTACCTGCTGAATATTCATGCATGAAATAATGATGGCATCAATATTTATTAGCTGATTTTTATACCGGCATATGAAAACAAGAACGTTCTGGTCAATGACAGGAACAGTAGGCCTAGAATCTGATATATATTATTGAATAAGCAATTAGAGCAGACCCTGATCAGACCCTGATACAGGAGCCGTCTGATCTGGTTCTACTCCGTTTGGAAAGGAGTGAAAGGGGTCACACTCGCTACATAAAGTGTAAGTTTAAGTACGAAGTAACTTTGCGTCATTTTTATCATGAGCAAATTTGTTTTAAAATAAAGGTCTTCATCAATACTCTCACATGCAAAACTTTACAAATAGTACAGAAGCTATTGCCATCATTCAGGGAAATTACACTTTCACTCCTAGCATATTTTATTTTCAATTAAATGGGCTGTTTATATGCAAAAATGTATTTTTCTCGCCACAAGAATGCGAGGTGTAGAGGATGGTCCTAAAATACTGCGTAAAAGTTTTGAGATACAAAACATACCAGGTAATATGAAAACTGTACTGTCTGATTTGGTGAATGAACATTTCAAGTGTGTCAATTGAGTGAAAATACCACGTATACGTGGGTATGTCGAGCGTGAAATGGATCGGCCCATTCATGAATCAGTATTCAAATTAGCGAACCCCGCCGAAATGGCGATAGGGCGGCGTCTAAACGAGAGAAATAAGTAGTAGGTGGGTTTCCATTGGTGCATTCAGTTTTGCTAGAGACAGGTAAATGTTTGACAATGTATAAATTCTCAAGTTTAATAACAAGTGTATACATTTGCTATGAGGATTTAAACATGATGTGACAACATATTGCTCAAGTGTAACGATAACGAATAGACTACTGGTAGTCCGGGGTTTAAATGATATCGAAGCTACGTGAAAATATATTGCGATTAAAATGACTTCAGAGTGTGGGTTGGAGAGAGGGGCGACTGCAATGGAAATCTCTGACAGCAACAGTGATGCAGGCTCTGCAAAACGAATCAGGACCAAGGATGAGCCAATTGACAGTCCAATAACGTCTGAGGAGGACTTGGACAAACTACATAATGTAGACGTGAATGTGTTAAAATCCGAATATAATCCGGAGTACAATCTCCGTAAAAAGACTATAGTGAACAGAATAAAAACAGAAAAGAAGAAACAGTTGCCGAAAAAACCGAAACCGAAAGCATCTCCTGCACCTCTCAGTAAATATCGCCGTCGGGCTGCGAATGCCAGGGAAAGGACTAGAATGGAAGACATCAACGGTGCTTTCGAAACACTGAAAGGTGTCTTACCTAACATTGAAGAAGGACAGAACTTTAAGATGACAAAAATTACCACTCTCAGACTTGCAATGAACTACATATCTGCTCTCAGAGACATGTTAGGGTATGGGGAGCAAGAAGACTTGGGTTCAGATCTCAGTTCTGAATTAGGCTCCGAATTGAACTCAGATGGTGATTCTACGGGTACTCCTAGTGTGTCGTCAGGAGAGGACTCATGTTTGAGCCCGGACTCAGTGGATGGAAATTTTTTGACAATGGATTTTCTGTCTGATGTTAAACTGGAAGATTTCGATACTAATAATTTGTTGCTTGATTGCACGTAATAACCAGGTCAGTTCATTCCTGTTATTTATTGCAATCGATGACATAGGTGTCAAGTAATCAAGAGAACTAAGCTCGATGAGTATATCGATGCGTTAAGGAAGTCATCCGATATTCGGGTTTAACCCTTTACCTCATGAATATTCATATATGAATTGATAGTTATACATATCAAAAACCTGAACTTGTTATAATGGTATGTGAAAACAAGAATTTTGGCCAAGCAAGGTCTATATCGTTCCATAAGCAGATAGAACAGACCCTGATCAGACAGCTCCAGTAGAAGCCGTTTGATCTGGGTCTACTCTGCCTGCAAAAAGGTCAAAGAGCATCTCTCAGTAGTAAAGGGTTATATCATATTCGTGAAAACTTGAAGCGTACGCGTTACAGAAATGGTGTGGTACCTATAGTTTGGTGGATGTTCCACTGATGAATGGAGAAAATGACAATCTAAGCGCTGGACTTACAGTGTATAGCATAACAAAGATTATGCATTGTGGATAATGAATATATGGTAAATAACCTCAAAGATGTATCTATAAATGTCATGTGACATGATAATTAATTGCACTGAAACAATGTACATGAGGTATCGATACATCAACACTGTCTCAGAGACGAAGATCGGGCACCCAGGTTATAAAACCTCTGAGCTCGAGTCTAAGTTCATTTTAAAGTATCTGATTGGTCAGACCTTGAGCAAGCTAAAGTTCTTACTAATCAGATGCGTGAGAATGAGCTCAGACTAAAGCAAAAGGTTTTATAACCTGGCAGTCTGGTTCTGTTAGTTTAAACTCGTATACTGTAAGACGAGAGAGTTTACTTTTAAGGTACGTAAAGAATTACGTGCGAAGCGACTATTTAATTCAGTAGATATAAGTTACGCACAGGTGAGCCACTTGACAGGAACACGATTAAGTGTAAGCATGTTAAATAATTGTCGCCTACAAACGTTGCTGTCTGCAACAATTGTCTATAAGCAGTTTTTTTCACCCATTCTCTTAAAAATATAGAGTGTCGAACACGTTAGGTCTGTAGAGATGCTGTATTACTCGGTGTCTCATCTGGATCCAAACCGTTTGTAATGATTATCACAAATCACCGCTAGCGTGCAAATGGTTGAATGTAAGCAGAGTAGGTATTCAAGAAGGTTGAAAAGGATATGGGAGATAGAGAGAAATAGATGAATTGTCACAAAACAACTGAAGATATTAAAATATCATTTGATGAAAATGATCTAGTGAGGCCGTCTGTTAAAGGCGAGGTTAGATAATGTTTTGATTGTGAAGGTTTTGACTTAAACCTGAAGGTTAGTTGGTATAGCTTGACCGCTGGATGTGTAAAGATTTCATTTTAGTTATTCCGTTGGGTACAAAACTATTTGTGAAACTGGTTTGTATGTGATATTAAAAACATATATATTAATTAACCCTTTCGCTGCCAATGCCGGATCTGTGATTACCTATGCAAACAGTTTGGATCCAGATGAGACCCCGAGTAACTCGGCGTCTCATCAGGATCCAAAATGGTTTTCATTGTTACTATGTTTTTTGAAATAAAAATGAAGAAAATCAAAGAAATGAAAATTTGTAGCAGACGACAAAGTTAGCAGACGACAGAATTTGGCAGCGAAAGGGTTAAATGATGACGACATATTAAGTAAACATTTTTACCTCATGAATATTAATGCAAGAAATAAATGATGCATGAATATTTGATAGCTAAACGTGTATAATAACATATAAACACTGGGAGTGTTGACCATGGCACACAATTTAGAAATAGATTTACACACTGCTATAGGCAAACATAGCAGACCCTGATCGGACGGCTCCTGTGGGAGCCATCTGATCTGGGTCTACTTTGTTTGTAATGACTTGAAATGGCGTTTGTATTAGGGGAAAGTGTTACTAATTAGCAATTTAAAATTGGTACTAATTAACCCTCATATCGCTTCTAAAAAGAAACTATTCTCAAATTTTGATCTGGTGCAATTTTGACCTGTTCCGATTGAAGTAAGCTTTTGATAAACTATAACCCGGTGTCAAACAGTTTGGATCCTGATGATTAAACGCCAAGTTACTCCGCGACTCATCTGGATCCAAGCTGTTTGCCAGTCAATTTGTAATTAACCCATTTGCTCCCAGTGGATTCTTCAAAGCTTATATATTGGATTAGTCTATATTTTGTCTAAGAGATGTCTGGTCTAAATTTTCAGTTTTGTTTTATATTGAATTTACTATCAGCAAACAGTGTAGACTCTGATCAGATGCTGCAGTGTGTGGCGTCAGATCAGAGTCTACACTGTTTGCCTACGTCGCATATATGGGATCGTGGGAGCAAATGGGTTAATGGGATTCGGTATGAAATGTCTGCTCTATGTTGAAACCCCGACCTTGTTTCATATGTAAACAAGTTGTAGTATCCAAACTTGTCGTAGAGATTATCACAAAATCAATCGCAGCATTTTAACCCTTTCCCTGATATTGACGACTTTTGACGACTCTGTAAAAGCCACTTTGTGAAACCATTGTGATAAATAGAGCATTTGCTCCTATAGGAGCAAATGCTCTATTTATCACAATGGTTTCAAACTACAAAATTCTAAAGTTTCCTTTTCTCTAGTTAATGCTCCTTTTCGGTAGATTTATTCAAAGAGGTTGTATCTAAAAATAGCATATGAGGTAATGGGTAAAGGTTGAACTGAGCTACAGTTAAAGGTGCATACTAAAATTGTCATTTCCATCTCTATCATCATCAAACCCTATACTGGGATCACTCTTTAGAATCGTCTCGACGAGACGATTCTAAAGAGTGGTCGCAGTATCGGGTTTGGTGGAGAAATAAAAGAGCTTTTCTTGAAGATGTTTGAATTTACTCATCTTATCTGAATCTCTGTTGAAGTCTCCTTTCATCATTTTTATTCACTCGGAAACAATGTTGTTGTTTTTTAAAGTTAAAGTCTACCTCCAACATATCATCAGTGTATCATTTTGAAACACATGTTGTATTATTTATTGCATGTTCAACCCCAAACTTCAGAACCGTAAGAACAATCAATTTTACTGTCTATATTGAGACTTGTCTGTCTTACATTAAATCAGTCATTTTCTGTTAACTAAGCACATCAGATAAACATTTTTTTCAAAGTAATTTTAATGAGTACTGGATTTCAAGGTATGGTGATTCAAAGATATTTATTTTTATATTTCATCACATGTGTCTTTTTTTATTTAGTTATAGCTATTTACAGATAATGTTTATTTCAAATACAGTAAAACCCCGCTAATGCGACCACCTAAAAGGGTATAATTGTGTGTGCTAAATGCAGGTGGTAGCTTAATGCAGGACAAAAGTAATGCAGAAAGCTCCTAGAGGAGCTTTCTGCATTACTCTTGTCCTGCATTAAGCAACCACCTGCTTATAAAGCAACCACCTGCTTATAAAGACGCCCATGTTTATTCATTAAGTGGTCGCATTAGAGTGATTCTACTGTGGTAACATTTTTGTTGAATTGGGAACGAGCCAGTTGTTAGTGAGGTAGATAGGTATCAGTGCAAAACTCCACAAATGCAAAACCATCTTAGGTTGGCCTAAACATATTCTTAGTTCTATTAAGAAGAGAAATGAAGACAGACGTCTGGCACAGATGTTATAAAACATTTTGATTGAGTCTGGGTTCTTTCTTAGCCGTTACAATGCTGGACACGATTTACTAATTAATGTCAAGACCCAAATGACAGAACTACCTGACGAACCCTCTCATCAGGGTTTGCACTGTTTCCAATGTTACACTTTTCCATAGAAAATCCCTAAATATTTACCATAAGCTTGACCTGTTTGAATTTTGGAAAAGTCCATTTGAAAGTTCAGCGCTGGATGGGTTAAGTATCTGATCGATCAGATATTTCAGAATGAATTCAGACTCAATCTCAGAAGTTTAAAACTTCCATCTAGACTCCAGAAAGCACAAGAGTAGCTTTGGACAGTGCCAACCAAATTAATCCGAACATTAGTGGTATGTTTGTTATATCTTTGACGTGTGTATATGTGTTTTATGTTGAAAGTGCTCAACTATGGGGGATTGGAACGTTGTTATACGATGCCAGTATACATATGTACATAAACATGCACATTATCATAGATTTTTTCTCATATGAAATAGAATGGTATGTCTCAAAGACCTTTTTTCATTATTCAGTGGCTTCTCGATATCTCGAACTTTAACCCTTTCCCTCATAATGACGACTTTTGACGACTCTGTAAAAGCCACTTTGTGAAACCATTGTGATAAATAAAGCATTTGCTCATATAGGAGCAAATGCTCTATTTATCACAATGGTTTCAAACTACAAAATTCTAAAAGTTTCCCTTTCTCTAGTTAATGCTCCTTTTCGGTAGATTTATTCAAAGGGGTTGTATCTAAAAATAACCTATGAGGGAAAGGGTTAGGGGACCATACAAATTACTTCAAGATAACGGGATTTCGAGTCAACCTACTGCTAACTTGGAATCTTTATTGATGTGACATCTTAATGCAGGTTGAAAGTAATGCTGAAAGCTCCTACAGGAGCTTTCAGCATTACTTGCAACCTGTATGAAGTTGTCTTGTGTCTTTATAGATATGTGCAGTGTAAAACAATTTATGCGATTTCGATATATCGAGGTTCCATTGTATACTCAATGTATGGACATTTTTCTTGAAAACCCCACCTATTTACGCTTTTGAAAACGGGTGGAACCAGATCAAAAGCGTCTGTATAAAGTGTCTGATTAGGGTCCACTCTGGTACATATAGGTGGCGGATCTGACTCTGCTGTTTGCCAGGGCAAATAATTTCCTTGTTTCATATTTTGATACAAGGCATACAATTGTGTTACTATTTATCAAGAAAAAAGCTTAGTACATGCTACTCTATTTTGTTTCTAATCTCAGACGGATATATCAAAACAGACGGCATGACCCATATCAAAACAGACGGCATGACCCATATCAAAACAGGCACAATGTCCCAGATAAAGAGTTTAAAGACAGACACCATAAACGAAATCAATATCCAGACACGATGACCCATATGCAAACAGACGCTATGACCTATATCAAAACAGACACGATGACCTATACCAATACCCAGATACAATGACCCATATTAAAACAGACGCTATGACTCATATCAAAGCATACGTCATGATCCAAATCAATATCCAAGCACAATGACCCATATTAAAACAGACGACACAACCGATATTAAAACAGACGCGATGACACATGTCAAGGCAGGCGATGTGACCTATATCAAAACAAGAGCTTCAATCCATATCAAAACAGACGCGATGACCCATATTAAAATAGACGCGATGACCCATATTAAAACATACGCGAACAGACGCTATGACCCATATCAAAATAGACGCTATTGTTCATATTAAGACAAACGCCATGACCAAAATATATACCCATACGCGATGACCCATAAAAACAGACGCCATGGTCCATATCAATGCCCAAACGCCATGACCCATATCAATGCCCAGACGCCATGACCATATCAATGCCCAGACGCCATGACATATATCAATGCCTATACGCCATGACCTATTTTATGACTAAGAGATTATGAATTTCAGTTGTATCTTGTAAAATAGCAAATACAAGGGTCCGAGGATATGAAACTTCCGAGTCTGAGTTTATTTTCAAGTATCTGGTGTGTCAGATCTCAAAATCTAACTCAATTAGATGCTTGAGAATGATATCAGACTGAAGCGAAAAGTTTCATAACCACGTGACCAGAGCTGCAGACAATGGGAGGATCTATCTCTCTAAATCTCTTATGTCTCATCCAAATCCTATATTACCGGTACTCATTAGAATCGCAACAGGGTACCAGGAGGATAAAATGATTTTAGACCTAGATGTTTTGAGTAGTGTTAGAGAAAAACATTCAGCATGACCGATTTGTGTCGTGGTCAAAGTGGCATTGTCAGTCGCTTGACCCGTACCCCGCTGACCGCGACTCTACTAGTTGCAAACAACCCAGATCAAGATGATGATACCGAGTAACTCGGCGTATCACCAGCTTCACTAGGTCAATAGGTTTTCAAAATCTTGACCAAATCGGATAATTTCTGATGAGTTATTCGGCATCTCACCTGAGTCCAAGCTACATGTATTTGCAAATAAAGTAAACCCACTCTATAACGGCCACTAAATTGTGTTAATTAGTTGGTATTTAGGGAAGGTGACTGCTTAAAGCAAGGTGAAAGTAAAACAGAACACTCCTGTAGGAGCGTTCTGTTTTACTTTCACCTTGCTTTAAGCAGCCACCTGCCTTTAACACAAAATACTTTATGCAATTTAGTGGCCGTTATAGAGAGGTTTTACTGTAACCGTAAGGGTTGCGCTCAGCGTGATAATGGTTCCATATGCGTTCTGTTTTAGCGTTTAATCTTTCTATCCGTCTGTGTACAGAAGAACCTGTCGTAAACGGTCATCTATTTATTGAACACAATAGTCTTAAAAAGCAAGTGGTTGTTTAATGCAGGGTAAATGTGATACAAAAATATTTTATAGGAACTTAATGAATCACTGTTGTCCTGCATTAAGCAACTACCTGTTTTAGAAATCCAGATTTAGACTTCTTTTTAATGGCCGCTTAAGACTGTTTCTAATGTACACGTTTGATTGTTTTCTTTATTCATTCTTATGTTCTCACTTTTTTCTCTCTCTTCCCTTCGTATCCTTTATAATTTCCGTCAGTCTTTCTTGCTTTCTGTCTGTCTGTCTGTCTGTCTGTCTGATGGCCCGTTTATCTCGGTCTTCCTGTTTTAAACTTTGTTCTCTCTGTAAATCGTAAACAAGACATGATTATTTACAATTTAAAGTAGATTCGGTCGACTTACCTTTGATTCCAACTTTGTGATGCTATGGGTTTATGTTCCATTTTATTTGTAATGTGAAATAAAGTTTGTTATGTTTCTAATGATGCAGTAGTTCGTTGTTGTTTTTATATGCTTTACAACCCATTTAACGCTTTCCTTCATATAAACGTCTTTCCACGCATGTGTAAACAGAGTAGATCTAGATCAGACGGCTACTATAGGAGACATCTGATCAGGATTTGCTCTGTTTTCTTTCTTGAAACTTTAAAGATCTGATACAAATTTAGTTTTTGTCGAAGCGAAAACTTCTCTTGAACATTTTGAACATTGAACATTTTGCTTTTTTAAAAAAATCAACTTATGAATATCCAGGATGTTATGTTTTCATTAATATTGAACAGGTAAATGATTGAAATCAATTTTAAGTGCACTTGCTAAGCTATATATTGGTGCACACATTGTACATCCCCACCAGAGAGCTCCTTCCGGGTCTATACTTAGTGCCAAAAGTCACTGTCGCTAGGTATAATGGATTAATCCTTGTCATACCAAGCCTGGCTTTGGTTCTAGTCTTCTAGATGAGACGCCGATTCAATACAAGTAGTTTCATCACTGGTCAGTACTAAGTAGTATCTGAAACTTGCAGCAATTAGAATTTGAGTAGATATATAAGTATACAGTAAACCCCCGCTAATGTGACCTCCTAAAAGATGTATAATTATTGGTGCTAGATGCAGGTGGTAGCTTAATGCAGGACAAAAGTAATACAGAAAGCTCCTAGAGGAGCTTTCTGCATTACTTTTGTCCTGCATTGAGCAACCACCTGCTTATAAAGACAGGTATGTTTATTCATTAAGTTGTCGTATTAGATGGGTTCTACTGTATCTGTATAACAAGAATGTGTAAAGTGTAAACTCAGACCAACTGCTGTGACTGCTGTCCCTGTAGACAAACTAGGTTGTTGGTGAATGACACACTGTGTAAACCCTGTTCAGAGGTAGTTAATCAAGTGATTGGTCCGGATTAGGAGCCATCTGATGAAGGTCTACTCTGTTTGCAAAGGGGTGATGTGGCGCCTCTACCATGTACAGTGAAATCCCTCTAAATCGGAATCCTTGTAGGGAAGACTGTAGATACTTTTAGGCAGATGACTGTTTAATGCAGTGTGAAAGTCATGTAGAAAGCTCCTCTGTAATTTCACCCTGTATTAAGCAGCCACCTGTCTCCAAGACCGATGTTTATACTAGATGGAACTTCCGGTTCAGAGAGGTTTAACTATAAAGCTTAACATATTCGTTACCAAGTATTGTCGCTAGCAAACTTGCTGTCTGCTTCAATTTTAGTTTTACCGTTTTATTTCTACAATTGATTTCAACAGCATAGTTGTAGCACCAAACAGTGTGGATTATTAGCCATCTGATCTGGATCCAATCTGTTTACAAAGATTATCACTGACTTGTGATTTGCAGTGAACGAGTTGTACAGTAAATCCTCTCTTAACCGGACGTTCGGTTTAGTATAAAACTATAAATATCGGTATTGGAAACAAGTTGCACCTTAAAGCAGGGTGAAGGCCATGCAGAACGCTCCTCTAGGAGCATTCTGCATGGCTTTCACTCTACATTAACCCTTTCGCTGCCAATGCCGGATCTGTGATTACCTATGCAAACAGTTTGGATCCAGATGAGACGCAGAGTAACTCACCAGGATACAAACTGTTTGTTACTGTTACTATGTTTTTGAAACAAAAATAAAGAAAATCAAAATAATGAAAATGTGTAGCAGACGACAAAGTTAGCAGACGACAGAGTTTGGCAGCGAAACTCGGCGTCTCACCAGGATACAAACTGTTTGTTACTGTTACTATGTTTTTGAAACAAAAATAAAGAAAATCAAAATAATGAAAATTTGTAGCAGACGACAAAGTTAGCAGACGACAGAGTTTGGCAGCGAAAGGGTTAAGCATCTACCTGCCTAACAGCATCTAAATTCTTCTCAACTAGAACTTCGGTTTAGAGAGATTTTACTGTAAATATTTAATTAGGAACGCAATCAATATTACTTAACCTGAACGAAGATGGTGGTCCCATTTTTTCAATGGACATTCTGGTAGATTGACCCATATTATCTACTTATCTGTTATTACTGCTCGTCACTATAAATCCACCCTGTCAAAAGTAAGGAGAGGTTTTAACTATATTATGTTGATACCCTAGTTCTTTGGGTTTTACCTTTAATCACAGGTCTGACGAGTCCGTGTTAATAATTTACTCCATATGTAAGCCATTTAACCCATTACCTCATAGGCTATTTTAGATCCAACCTCTTTGAATAAATCTTCCGAAAAGGAGCAGTAACTACAGAAAAGGGAAATTTGAGAATTGTGTAGTTTAGAAACCATTGTGATAAATAGAGCATTTGCTCCAATGGAGCAAATGCTCTATTTATCACAATGGTTTCAAGAAGTGACTATTACAGTGGTAAATACGCTATTCCTACCCATTTACCCGTTTTTCTACGCGTAAGAAACGGGTGGTGAACGGTTAACGAACGGTTAACGAACGGTTACGCGATAAACGGTTTACACGCGTTAAACGCGTAAAGAAACGATTATACCAGAGAAGTTGCGGTAGGTGTATAAGTTTTCCGTTTCATGCGGAGATTTCGGATCTTATCGATGATAGCCGTTTTCAAAAAAGTCCGAATGAAACGGGTTAGCCAAAATAAGAATCGATTCGTCACTCAACGAACGTTTAGCGGTACAATCCCGGCTAGTGTCGACGATTTGATCATTTAGGTAACGATATGTTCTTAAATTGTGTTTGTACAAAGCTATAATATCAGATATCCACTGTATATGAAACAAGTGGTTTGAAGAATTAGTTCTTTTTAAGTAGGTTTCTACATTTCAGATAAAAAAACTGTCACAAAGTAAACCACTAAATTTTGGATCTAGAATGAAGAAACCTACTAAAGAATTTAGATCTATTCTATTTCTTAACGCTTTCCAATTTGAATATTTCTGTCAGAAAAAAATGACATCATGAGTATTTATTAGATCTTGCTGAATTTAACAACGGTATAAGTGCACATGCCTTTTTGATATTTGTAGAAAATATAGTCAACTCTATTAATTTATAATTTCATAAGCATCTAGAATGAAGAAACCTACTAAAGAATTTAGATCTATTCTATTTCTTAACGCTTTCCAATTTGAATATTTCTGTCAGAAAAAAATGACATCATGAGTATTTATTAGATCTTGCTGAATTTAACAACGGTATAAGTGCACATGCCTTTTTGATATTTGTAGAAAATATAGTCAACTCTATTAATTTATAATTTCATAAGCAGAGTGGGCCCTGATCCGACGGCCCCTACAAGAGCCTTCATGTCTAGGTTTACTCTGTTTGCAAATGCGTTAGAGTGTTATAACCGTGTGTATGTAATGGGATAAGCAAAAAATGCAGACCCAAGATCAAACCGCTTCCACGTGAGCAATCTGATCTGAACCTATTACGTTTTCAAAGGTGTTTTCATCATTATGAGGTAGATCTAAAGCGTTTTAAACAAATAAGCATCTTTCATGCTCACATATAACTATGAAAACGTTCTTATTATTTTGTTACTTTGTGAAGATTAAACCTTTGTATGCCGAAATTTAAAAGTGGAATGGCCCATCATTGTTTAGCTGTATATTCCATTCACTATTATCAGGCTTAAATTTGCTAGATGATTTTTAATTAGGCCTATGAAAATACCAGTGAAGACCCTGATCAACACCCTGATTTTGTAGCTATATTGTCTGTGTTTACACTGCTTTCAAAATGTCAGTACCTTTGTTCCCCGCATTCAAATATTTAAAAAAATACTAACTCTATAATTGTTATGAATGCATGAAAATAAATTGTCTTAGTTGAAGACTTTATTATTTACCCGGCCTAAATATACGATCAAAGCTGCCAGATGGTCAGTAAATCCCCTAGCTATTTTCTCAGCAGGGGACAATGGTCTTGACAGTGATCACACCACTGCTTTCTTATCAACAAAGTTACGAACTATTACGTAACAGAAATACCAAATAACGTGCCCAATGATCTAAAAGTATGATTTGTTAGCTTCTCCAAAATACAAGAAAACTATGTTTTGAATAATTGTAGATCTTTGGCTCAGCACAAAGTTAAATCCAAACGTTTTAGACCAATTTAAAATTTAGATTAATATAAATTCTAGTTTTAAAGATAGTTTAGATTGATATGATCTATATCTATTGTAAAATACGTCTACTATATTTTCTACGGTACTGTACGTACAGTAGCAAAAAAAGACATTTTACAACACATAGATGAACGCAATGAGAATGAAGATCTATATTTTAATATATATCTAGATCTAGCTAGATCTTATGGAAATGAAACGAGAATTAAAAGTTTAAATACTGTTAACCCTTTCGCTGCCAATGTCGGATCTGTGATTACCTTTGCAAACAGTTTGGATCAGATGAGACACAAAAGGTTTTGGGCCTAGATGAGACGCCGAGTAATTCGGCGTCTCATCAGGATCAAAACTGTTCTTGTTACTATGTTTTTGAAACAAAAATGAAGAAAATCAAAGAATGAAATTTTGTAGCAGACGACAAAGTTAGCAGACGACAGAGTTTGGCAGCGAAAGGGTTAATCTTAATTTTACATATCAGGAGTGTCCAACAGGTGAATGAGAATGTCTCTCATTTCAAAGAAAGGCCATATCAAGGATTACCCCCCTTTCGTCCATGATTACTCCCCTTTCATCCGGGCTCTTAAACGTTTAGGAAACGCGTTAAGAAACGCGTAAACAAACGGTTAGAAACCCGTTTAACGAAACGGCTAAGAAACGGGTAACGAACGGTTAGGTAACGCGTAAGAAACGCGTTAAGTGGGTAGGAATAGCGTATTTACCACTGTATAGAGGCGTAGAAAGGCGTATTTATGGAGGAAAGGGTTAACACCCTTGCAAACAGAGTAGACCCAGATCAGACGGATCCTGTAGGAACAGTGTGACCAGGCTCTGCACTATTTGCTTATGAAATAATATATATCTTGTTCTAAAGTTTCTACATTTCTAATGATTGATCCATCTGGTATTCATTATGATTGTGTGTGTTTATTTTATGAATATTCATGAAAGAAAAATACACAGAATGAATATGGCTATTTAAGGGTAGCCATTTGCAACACAGTTTGGTTCCCAATAAGTAATGCGGTCGTGTCTCGGTAAGGTTTCACCTGTATACGTCGCTATACTATATTCATAAGAAATGCAAGAAACACATGTAGAAACTGAAATTGACAATATACCAGACTGAAAGCTTATGCTAATAGCATACTAAAGTTTATCCCTTACCCGGCTAAGCTCTCCCTGACCAGCATTTGTGAATAGCAAACAGCTTGGGTCCGGATGAGACCGCCGGGACCTGAGCTAATTAACACTCGGGCAGTAGTTTCTGTAACACTTTCTCTAATGAATATTTATGAAAGCTTTGGTGTCATGAAGAATATTAATACGATTATATTCACTTAACATTTAACCTGCTGAGAAAATTATTTTTTATAAATTTTCACCTTCTACATTTTCGAAATTCAAGCTATAATCAATTTATCTACACAAAATGCAATCAGGGTGTCAAGAGTTTGGCTCCTGATGAGACGCCGACTTACTCGGCGTCTCATATGGATCCAAACTGTTTGCATAGGTAGGTATTCACTCATCCGCCCATAGCAGGCTAAAGGTTAATGTCACATAAACACGTGAACATTTGACACTGACAGAAACTTTTACAATCAGATCTATACCATTCCTGGAGTAAATAGAGCAGATCATGATCAGACAGCTCCTACAGGAGATTCTACTGTAGGTTAAGTCGTGAAAAAGGCATGAAAAGGCGTGAAAATGGCGTTCCATTGCTGTAACGGATTGAAGCTTCAGTGTTAGGGGTCAAAGTTGAAGCAGACATTCCTTTTTTCAGCACGACAAGAGATAATTGTAGAACGTCAGTTTTTAATCTGGATATGAATGTGTGATAAAGTACTATCCAACACAGATTAGTCATTGGAACTCTGGGTATTTCCAAGATCTGTAGATCGCCGAATCTTCTTTAATGAATTACGGTCAACATGGACTTGATGCATATCTATGTTATACTCCGCTCACTACGAATATTAATCAAATTTGTTTGTGTATTTGAAGTATAAAAATAAGTACAGAAAGGATCAGGTTTGTAATATACAGTAAAACTTCGATTATCCGAACACTAAAATACGTATTATTATCGCTCTTTAAGACAGGTGGCAGCTTAATGCATGGTGAAAGTCATGCAGAAAGCTCCTCTAGGAGCTTTCTGCATGACTTTTACCATGCATTAAGCAGCCACCTGCCTAAAAGGGTCTAAATTCTTCTATACCGAAATTTCGAATAATCGAGGTTTTACTGTAGTATAAAACATAGCAGATACAAGATTGGAAGTATGACCTATATATGACATTGGAATTCGTCCAATATTCAACACTTGATTTTGACCTACATCTATATCCAAGCTACACTATTTAATTATCAAAGATACAAGCTTGTATTATGACCTATGCTCAGTCACATTATACTGATACAATGTATCTTAGATACAGAACGTTCACATACCAATGAAACTATCTACAACAGCTTCAACATCTCAGACAAAACCGATGATCAACACATACCTCCCACTTTGAAAATACTTCCCCTTGGCTATATAGTCAAATTGACACATTGCGTATTGTATGATACGAACAATATGAAATAAATAACATTGTTTTATCTGTTGTTATAAGATCACAATTGCCAAACAGCCTTTTTAACAGAATTTTATGTAGCAACCAATGACACCATGACTATTAATTAGATCTTTGTTATAATGACAAATGGACACAGGAAATGATGGCCGTGACAGAAACTGTAGAATCAGATTTATGAACAGGACATACTTGATCAAACGGCTTCCTCATGAGCCGCCCGGACTGGGTCTACTCTGTTTGCAAACACAAAACGTTAAAATGCATATCTACGGAGGAAAGAATTAAAATACATATTCACTACAACACGATCAACAGTACAATATATACACCATAACACCTTCAGCGATCCCTATAAAGAAACCTTTGAGTGTTAAACGTAGGTGTTAGCTTAACCATTTCCCTGTTCTAGGTTTATTCCAAATTTTGATACCTACCGAATATTCCTGGACAAAAAAATTACAAAGAAATATGGAAGGTGGAATATTGTAGACATTTTAGAAAGCAAAGAAATAGATCTATCAAATTCTATAAGCAAACAGAGTAGACCCTGATCAGAAGGCTCCTCTAGGAGCCGTCTGATCTGGGTCTACTCTGTTTGCAAATGCGTGAAAACACGTTTATATGAGGGAAATGGTTAAAACAAGGTAAAGGTAATACAAGGCAATGATTATACAGAGAAGCTTCTAACTTTCTGCATTACATCTGTCCTTCAAGTAACCATCTGAGAATAAATAGTAAATGGTCAACTATGTTTTACCATATAATGCACAGTATATAAAGATCAAGTAGACACTTTTACAGCTGATCCAGAGCCAATGGTAAATTGCAGGTAAAATTCCTGCGTTACAAAATTTACTACGTTACCGCAGCTAAAATTCCTACGTTATCGCAGTTAAATTCCTACGTTCTACGTTACCGCAGCTAAAATTCATTACGTTTACCGCAGTTAAATTTCCTATGTTACCGCAGGTAAAATTAACTACGTTACCACAAGAAAACAACATAAAACATTTGAAACAATATGGATGATTTCACAGACAATGTGTGAAATTAATTGGTAAATAAAACTTGAAAGCTATTATCTTGGGAGTTTAATAACAGCATTTTAGTGCCCGGATAAGGGTAAAAATCACAACGTTCATCACATTCCATGACATTGCATTGTTTTGTGGTTTTTTTTACTCATTTGCTCCCATGATCCCATATATGGGACGAAGGCAAACAGTGTAGACTCTGATCAGACGCCGCTTAATGCGGCGTCTGATCAGAGTCTACACTGTTTGCTGATAGGAATTTCAATATAAAACAAGACGAAACTGAAAATTTAGGCCAAGCACCCTTAGATAAAAATGGACTAATCCAAAATATAAACATGGAAGAATCCACTGGGAGCAAATGGGTTAAATTAACCATTATCCCGTTAGCCGTGACCCAACTCGCATTTACAAATAAGGTTTGGATGTAGGCCATGCATCGAGTTATTCGGCATGCAGACTGGCTCCAAGCTTTTTGCAAAGGTGGAAAGCTAAAGCTTCGTCGAATCGGGAAGCATTCAAACTTGTACCAGATCTAAATCTTAGGAGACACTTTCATTTATAGCGGAACAAGGGTTGAACTTTATAGATTCAGGAGAATAAAACAACAGACAGTTAGTGAAATGATGATAATATCTAGTCGCGTTCCTTCCAGCAGTGATATAACAATGATATAACGCCCGAACAGCGTGAAGACGCCTGGCTGTTATAATCTGTGTCAGGTAGGACATGACAGACAAGATATATCGTCAGCTGTTATAAGTAGCCTGTAATATGACTTGTAAAACTTTGAGACACTCTCGAACTCGGACATAATTGCGTTACAAACAGCGTAGATCCAGATAAGACATCACGTTCACCTTTTCCATGTTCTGTGTTTATTCCAAATTTCAATACCTACTGAATATTCATGAACAAAATAATTACAATGAAATATGAAAGGTGGTAATTTGTAGTCATTTTAGAAAGTAAAGAAACACATCTATCAAATCCCATTAGCAAACAGAGCAGACCATGACCAGACGGATACTATAGGAGCCGTCAGACCTGGGTCTACTCTGTTTGCTAATGCGTGAAAATGATGTTTATTTGAAGGAAAGGGTTAAGACAAGGAGTCTTAAGAAAACAAATTCTAATGGGTGACAAACAGTATACAGTAGAACCTGTCTTAACTCATTCCCTCCTAGACTATTTTAGACACAACCTCTTTGAAAGAATCTACTGTAAAGGAGCAATAACTATAGAAAACGAGACTTTTAGAATTGTGTAGTTTTGAAACCACTGTAGTCCCATTAGGAGAAAATGGATTAAGCGGTCGCTCATTTATTTAACACAGGTCTTCAAAAGCAGGTAGTTGCTTAAAGCAGGGTATAAGTAATGCAAAAAGTTCCTATAGGATCTTTCTGCACAACTCTTGTCCTGCATTAAAGGGCAAGTCCCTACATTCGACACCTTTCAAAATGCCTAAACTATACAAAACCCATTTGGTTATATGCTGAACAGAAGTATATCGCAAGAAAACCTATCGAACAAACCTTGAAAATGACAAAACATCCATGTGTTTGATATCGAAGACCCCTATGTTGTTCGCCGATGTTTCAATTCTATTCGGGCTGGGCTTTAGTTTCGTATCTGTTCGCGATACTTCGAGTCTATCCGGCCACTTCCGAGAAAGATATTACGTACACAATGGAGGGATCGAGTGATCATCGGCAAAACGCGGAAAATTTGAAACGGAAAAGGCCGATAATACTTTTTTGTGGAACAAAAATTATAGTATTGATGAAATCGGTTTATTTTGTATCACAGGGGCATTTTTCGATATACATGTCAGTTCAAATTGACAATCTTCATAATGGTAATTGAACAACACATACCAAATTTTATGCAGTCCTAGATCCGATGCAGCATTTTCAAGCCGTTTGATCAGGAACCTAACTGTTTGCCTCAACCTCTGTTTCTTTATATGTGGTTTATTTCTTTGAAATTTGCATTTATCTCGACTTCTCAAGTCTTCATTTTGCCAAAATAGTTTAACAAAATTGTGTTACAGACGACAATTAGAAATGTGGCATGGGAAGATTTAACCCTTACAAGGCGGGAAACGAGTCACTAAGGAACCCTCTAATCAGGGTCTGCACAGTTAGTCATGTTACACTTTTCTTTAGAAAAAATCCCTAAATAGTCACCGTAAGCTTGTCCTGTTTGAATTTTAGAATAGTTCATTTGAAAATCCAGCGTTGTAAGGGTAAGAAGGTTATCTATCGATACTGTAGAAGGATGTCAGTCACCCTACTGTAACATATTATGCCCACTGTAGAACAAGACAAGAAACACCACCCGGCATGGTCCATATTGTCATGGCTTCCTGTGACCACCAGCGCTGTAAAATCCATTTCCCTGTGTCCTTGCGTCACGTGACTACAGATACCCGTTTCTTGCAAGGCTCTTTCAATAGGAAAGCTTGTATTGTTCACCAGGTTCTAACATTACATATCGTCGCCTTCTTCAGATGTAAAACTACGGATGCTCCGTGTCAACCCCAATTTATCTGCAATCAGAAACCTTACCGACATTTCATTAACACTTATCTTCATATAAACGCATTTTCACGCATTTGCAAACAGAGTAGACCCATATCAGACGGCTCCTAGAGGAGCCGTCTGATCAGGGTCTGCTTTGTTTGCTAATAGACTTTGATAGATATGTTTCTTTTGTTCCTAAAATGGCTACAATGTTCTGCCTACCATATTTCATCATAATCATTCTGTCAATTGATATTCAAAAGGTATTGAAATTTGGACTAAATATAGAACAGGGAAAGGGTTAACACTTATCATGCTGTATTTCGAAAGGGAGCATTTACTAGAGACAAGTAAAATTTTAGAATTTTGTAGTTTGAAACCATTGTGATAAATAGAGATAAACAGAGGCGTAGAAAGGCGTATTTATGGCGGAAAGGGTTAATACATGTTGTTCATAATGCAAATCAGGTTCTGCTTAGTAGAAAAAACAAACATTAGATGATCTCTGGATAAGGCGTTTACTGAAAACCGGGCCATTCGAATTTTGAAGAACAAAACAACACAAAACGAACCAACGGTGAAACAAATATAAGCTGAACTATTTTGTTCGGCAGTCAAATATGGGAGAAGCGGAGAACGCTTCTGGATTCTGATGAACGAGTGAGTTACTCAGGGTCTTATCTGCATTCAAAATAAATACGACTACTCAAGTCTAATTCCTGGTTTTAAAACCGGTGGTAGCTTAATGCATGGCAAAAACTCCTATATAAGCATTTGCATTACTTTTGTCGTGCATTAAGCAACCGCCTGTATTAATGAAGTGTGTTGTCGCAGTAACAATACATGTACTCTACTGTAATGCACACACGTTTAAATATGCAACATGGTCCGTGGTATGGTAGCTAAATGTCATCTCTGGACAACAGGGGCCGTCTGATCTGGGTTTACTTTGTTTGCAAAGGCATAGAGAGTCGTACATGCATTTATATAGTAAAAGGAAAATAATGCTGAAAGCTATATTATATCACTAGCGTTCTGCTATAAGCTACTATCTGTATTAACACATTACCCGCTGGTGACGCATTTTTGCGCCTCTATAAAATTCACATTGTGAAACCATTGTGATAAATAGAGCATTTGCTCCTATAGGAGCAAATGCTCTACTTATCACAATGGTTTCAAACTACAAAATTCTAAACTTTTACTTTTCTCCAGTTAATGCTCCTTTTCGGTAGATGTATTCAAAGAGGTTGTATCTGAAAATAGCATATGAGGGAATGGGTTAACCCTTTACTCCTTAAACACGCCTTTAACGCTTTGGAACGAGTGTTGACACAGATCAGACGGCTTCGTTTGCTTATGATATAATATTTACATTCGCCCTGCAACATCCTTATATAACCTTATTCTAAAAAGAAAGTTGTATTTTCCCATGAACGTTCATTTCAATACCAGTTTGAGTCGGTTCTCCTTTTCCAAGAATTTCGCTGTGTAAGCGCGGAGTATTTGAAATGTGGCATCTTCTTACTGAGAATTATCGCTTGAATACATAATATTGCCAACTTTAACAGCCGTGGCGTATCAAAATATATTATCAAGTAATGAGTGAAGCATAAATAAGTCCTTACCGTTAACAAAGAAAAATCCGAGAATAAAATCCAACGTTGTGACCCGCTTTCGATTAAGAATGGCGGTTGAGTAAATTGGCTTCGACACCGCGACCTACATTTAAGAAGATCCTTTAATACCAACATTTCGTTAATATATATGGTTTGAAATATCTCGATAATCTTTTCTTTAAACATAGCTGGAAATTTACTGATTAAAATCTTGTATTCATTCTATATTTATAATATGTGTTTGGGACTATTTTTCATACCATATATAGAGATCTTACTACGTTAGAAACGAACCTGGCAACGACCTAGATAGCGGCTATTATTACGTGACCGGTAAAAAAAATCCGTTGAAATATTAGAAATACAATGGAATATAAATATAAGAAATAAATGACGTGCTCCCGGTGTTCATGGGGTTATGCAACGCATAGCTTTACGTGAAGCCCTTCGGGCTTCACTAACTTTGCTCGTAAAGCTATGCGTTGCATAACCTCATGAACACCGGGAGCACGTCATTCATTTCTTAAATATAGATCTGATTCTACAGTTTTTGCAATGGCCGAAATGCCCCGTGTCCACGTGTCATTATAAATATTAATTCAGTTCATTAAAAAGGTTGGGTCTAAAAATAGCCAAGGAGATAATGAGTTAAGCTACTACCTGCATTAAAGAGTAGCCATGCGACTATTTTGATTTTTCTTTATACGGGTGTTTACTGTATGTCACTAAGTATGGTTGCTCTGGTCTGGTCTAATAAAAAATCTCATAAACTATAGCTATTGGTCTCCTTCAGATAAAAATCAAAATCTATGCACTTTTATTTCATGTAACGAGAGAACGATGCAAAACCTATGGACGGGACCTTCAAAACGCTTATCAAGTAATATTAACCCTTTACTTAAATATGTCAATGCCAAATATTGTCGCTGCATACTTTGCCGTCTGCTACAATTTTGGTTTATTCAATCTTTCAAAAACCTCGTCATAGTAACACACAGTCTGGGTTCTGGGGAAACGCCGATTCCTTCGGCGTCTCATCTGGATCTAAGCTGTTTGCATAGGTAATCTTAGATGCGACAGAGATAAGCGAAAGAAGTAATGAATATCATGTTAGAAACAATGACATCATTAATACTAATTAAATGAATATTTATAATGGCACGTGAGCACAGGACCTTTCAGCCATTGCAAAAACAAACTGTAGAATCAGATCTATATTATAGCATCAGCAAACGAAGCCGTCTGATCTGTGTCAACACTCGTTCCAAATGCGTTCAATGCGTGTTTAAGGAGTAAGGGGTTAACCCATTCCCTCATAGGCTATTTTTAGATACAATCTCTTTGAATTAATCTACCGAAAAGGAGCATTAATTAGAGAAAAGGATTTTTTTTTAGAATTTTGTAGTTTGAAACCATTGTGATAAATAGAGCATTTGCTCCTATAGGAGCAAATGCTCTATTTATCACAATGGTTTCACAAAGTGACTTTTACAGAGTCGTCAAAAGTCGTCAATATGAGGTTAAAACAATATGAGTTAAAACAACCGGTCGACCAGAAAACCGCAAGGATCCAGTTATTTCGATAATGTATAATTGTTCCATATACCCGAATTCCATGTATGTACTATTCCAAAAAGTTCGTTAAAAATGTAATTTGGAAAATCTCAGCTTACATCGCCTGTTAAATTACCCTTATTTCCGGACAAATAAGTGGTTATTCTAATTATAGCAACTATTCGGACACACAATATCCCCTCTCCATAGGTTTGTACAGCTGAATTAGTCGTCAGTATTACAACTTTAATTTACACTGACATGTGAGCAAATAGTGTGAATCCTGATCGCACTGCACAACGTGGAGTAGTTTGATCTGGGTCTGCACTATTTGTCTAAGTTTTGTCTGTCCGAATGCTAAAGGTAATACTGGTGTTATAAAGCCATGAATTGTGCATGCAGAATGAGAGAAAAATGTATAAAATTTAGATCAAGTATCTTCATTTCTATTATTGGGTACAATTTCGTAATTCAATAGTGTAAGACCTAAACGGACAGGTGTAAAGTTATAAAATTAGATATGCATAGGTTTGAACTTCAGCCCTTCAGCTAGCAAAACTCGTGTCAGCTGAAAACAATCATTGGAATAAATTTTCAAGAAATATCCAGTTGGATTAATGCTTTGAAAACAACAAACAAACACGTATCAGACAGCTAGGATCTTGATGAGATACCGAGTTACTCGGCGTCTCATCTGGATCCAAGCTGTTTGCATAAGCCAGTCAGGTCGTACTTAACATGAGAAGGATTAAGGCGTTGGGTCATAGGTCGAAGCTATCTATTTTTTTTCATCTTCAAATTGTAAAAGCTTTTGGGTTAAATCGTTAAATCTGTGGTTTTACTTTAAGCCGTTCCTTCATATAAACGCTTTTCGTGCATTTGCAAACGGAGAGGACCCAGATCAGACGGCTCCTATAGGAGCCGTCTGATCTGGGTCTGCTCTGTTTGCTGATGACATAATGTGTATATGATTTTACAGATTCTGCCATGACCCAAACCTTCTGTGTTCATATGCGTTAACCCTTCTATTGCTGAATTTTAAAAATCATTTCTTCTTCTTTACCCACGCCCTGTTGTATAATTACATATATCTTCACTGTGTACAAGTATTTCGCTGTGCAATCACTGCTGTGGAGTGCACTGGTTGCACAATCAACTTGTAAATAGTGCAGACCCTGATGAGACAGCTCCTGCAGGAGCTGTCACATCTGGGTCTTCACTATTTACAGGTAGGTATATTGACGTGAATAGCAAGCGAGGGGTTAATTTCTTACATGAATGTTCACGGAGTAAAGGATTAAACCTTATCATGCTTAAATATAATGGATTTTGAAGAAAAAAAACTGATCTATTGCAATATTTATTTAATTTCGACTTATAAAAAGCTTTCGATGAACTAACTGCCGAGTAACAAACATATTAGATCAAGATGACACGCCCATTTAGTCGACGTCTCATCAGAATCCAGATTGTTTGTCTCGCACTCAGCACGATAAGGGTTAAGGCATTTAGCCAGAGCTTGAAGAATTCTAAATTCTGTAAAGCCTCTCTAAACCGAACATTAAATTTAGTATAGATATCGGTCTTAGAGACAGCTTAATGCTTAATGCAGGTTGCAATTCATGCAGAAAGCTCCTCTATGGTCTTTCTGCATGACATTCATTCTACATTAAGTAGCCACCTGCCTAAAAGTATCTAAACTCTTTTCTACTACAATACCGGTTTAGAGGGGTTTTACTATATCTATCGTCTTCAGATTGGAGAATTGTGTGGGTTTTAATTCATTTATTCATTGTGGCCATGGTTTCAAGTTTGCAGTAAATATTCACCAAAACAGAACTCTCAAAAATAAGTATTAATATTGGTCTTTAAAACAAGTGACAGTTTAATGCAGAGTGAACATCAGACAGAACACATTCTACACAGAACTGTGTAACAAACTTTTCAAACATTTTCAACTCAGATGAACAATCCTGAGACTAAAAATCTGATTTAGATCTAAAATGGTCGACGACTTGCTCATGTTTCCTTCAAAAAAAGACGCATGCGACGATATTCGCAGACAACAGTTTTAACCATTTACTGCATAAATACGCCTTTTCTACGCCTTTGCAAACAGAGTAGACACAGATCAGACGGCTCATGTGGGAGCCGTCTGATCAGTGTCTGCTCTGTTTGCTTACGACAAAATATAGATCTGTAGAAACACTTTGTCTTAGTTAATATTCCTGTATTCACGTGTTATTATAAAAGTACAGCTAATTCATATGCATGATGTCATTTCTTCTTACATGAATATTCACGGAGTAAAGGGTTAAACATGAATGGTGCAGTCTCATCCTCTTCTTCAACATCTTCTCCCGGTTTGGGTTTCACACTTGCGTGTTATGGCCATGTTTCGGGTCTAAACCACTGAACCGTGCGATGGAAGCCGAATCTACCCGATGTCGTTTGCCACGTACTTGAACATTTCTCGCTCAGAACCCGTACTGGTTTGGTCTTTATTGGCAAAAAATCATAAACCAGATGTTTTCCATTCCTTACGATGTTTTGGTCAAACAATTTTTTAAACTTATGAACACCGAACTAGTTGTTGTCGGTGTGGATTAAAACTGATATACAGTGAATCCTCATTATACCGACATTCGTTACAATGGCACCCTCGTTATACCGGCAGTATGCCTTGAAACAAAATTAGCGTTACGTCTTTGAAACAACCACTGAATAAATATGTACAATATCAATAAGACAGATGATCGCTTAATGCAGAACACAAGAAATGCAAAAAGCTCCCAAAGGCGCTGCTGCAGTGCATTAGCCATTCAGCAGTACATTGGCGAATGTACTGCTGAATGTCTAATGTACTGCAGCAGTACATTCGCTAATGTACTGCTGAATGCCTAACACACTGCATCAGTGGATTCGCTGAAAACCTTTTTACTTCCGAATGTACTGCAGAATGTATAATGTACTGCAGCAGTACATTCGCCAATGTACTGCTGAATGTCTAATACCCAACCTACTGCCAGCTTCACGCAAATGTTTTAATAGTATTTCAGGTATATCACGACATCCAGCTAATTATTGGCGGAGGAAGACCCCAGAAGTGTTTCCGTGAATGGAGCAATGGAGGAATGGAGTGTAAAGTTGCAACAAAACATAAGATAACCCCATTTTGAATTCTCACCACAGTTTGACCACATATCAGTAGCATTTTAATGGAATATCGACCCTTATTCAACTGTATGCGATGTGAATCGCGTTTGCAAACAACTTGGATCCGGATGTGACGTCGACTATCGGCAAACAGTGTAGATTCAGATCCGACAGCTCACACAAGAGCTGTCTGACATGTGTGTGTGTGCTCTATCTGTTAACCCACTCCCTCATATTGACGTCTTTTTGACGACTCTGTAAAAATCACTTTGTGAAACCATTGTGATAAACAGAGCATTTGCTCATATATGGTTTCAAACTACAAAATTCGAATTGTTTCCTTTTCTCTATTTAATGCTCCTTTTTGGTAGATTTATTCAAAGAGGGATGTTTCTAAAAATAGCCTATGATATAATGGGTTAACATGGCTTTATAGTTTCTGTCATGACAAAATATTCCTGTATTCATATCCCATTATAATTTAGTAATATTTATTCAAGTCATTATTTCTTCCTGACTATACAGCGGAAGGGTTAAACACATTTAGACAATGGTAGTCTGAAACTATTGTCGTCTATTTCAATCCCCAAAATCAGATTTTCATGTGTATTTTGAACTCATAATCTGAGCTTCAAATAGACTCATCTAGAGGCCAATTGTTTGCAAAAGTATTTACCTATTAATGCATGGAGTGCAGAAAGTTTAACTCTTACTGCGGTGTGAAAAATCGGAGCACTCTGATTCTGATTCGATTAAATCTTTGAAAAACTACTGACCGAGTGTCACACAGCTTGAATCCTGATGAGACGTCGAGTTACTCGGCGTCTCATCAGGATCCAAACTGTTTGCATATGAAAAGGGTTAGGCACACTATAAAAACTAAACATAATTAGTTTCATCTTTTCTAGAATCACTATCATGAATATGCATGGACTATTCGCAAAAAGAGGACACTCCCGCCCAGAGGGTTCAACAGATCCTCTGGGAGCATTCTGCGTGAATTCCACCCTGAATTATACAGCCACTTGCCTAAAAGTAGATCTACAGTAAAACTTCTCTATAACGTCCACTAAATTACATAAAGTATTTTGTGTTAAAGACACGTGATTGATTAAAGCAAGGTGAAAGTAAAACAGAACGCTCTAATAGGAGCATTCTGTTTTACTCTCACCTTGCTTTAAGCAACCACCTGTCCTAAACACCAACTAATTAACACAATTTAGTGGCCGTTATACGTTTTCTCTCTAAGGCTTCCCGTTTACTGTACTCTAAACTCGGTAGATTGGTCAGCTGAACTTCAATATCTCGAACATCAATGGACCATACAAATTACACCCTGTTTCTCAAGTTCACAGCTTAATGTAGGTATAATTAAAAGTAATGCTGAAATCAGCATTACTTTCTACCTGCATTAAGATTTTAAATATTTTTTTCAAAATATGCGTAGTGATACATTTAGAACCATTCTGTATTGCAAAATTTGGAAGGATCGAAATTTTACTTCGAGGTATCTCGAAATTCATGTTATCAAAGTTCGGGATATCGAAAGTCAACGGTACAGTAAAACCTCTCTATAAAGACCACTAAATTACATCAAGTATTTTGTGTTAAAGGAAGGTGGCTTTAAGCAGCCACCTGCCCTAAATACCAACTAATTAACACACTTTAGTGGCCGTTATAGAGAGGTTTTACTGTAGACAATACTGTATACCACTATGTGTGGTAGCCAATAGGTCCTTCAATGTTAATTCTATTTCAATTGCAATAATGTCGTTTATAGATAGCCCAGATCTCAAGTTTGCTGTTTACTTTTGTTTGAAATCTTATCAAAGTAGACCGGCAAGGTCGACCAGCCCGTGTGAGATTCGGTCCCAGAGACTGCGAACGTCTTTACCTGTTCTTTATCTGTAGATCAATCTCAACAGGCCCTTAATTGAACGTTTATTTCAATAATATGACGGTTGGAAATGAAGATTAGCTCTTTTGAAATTGTATCTATCCCTTTCTGTTTGTGCTAGGTTTATGTCTGATTGCGGAACATCGCTGGCCTCGAGTGACCTCAACCTACAATTGAGGCGAATGTTTTCTTTAGCAAGTATTGAGTTTATTTTGAGGATTTAATCTGGATTTAGGTGCCCAGAATAAGTAACGTATTTGGATATTAAAAGAAGTGTCGAAGGGTAAACACAGCTCCTTAACTGTCGAGTGGCTGTCCAAATTGTTGTCTGAAGATATTGTCGTCTGCTTTATTTTACAAGGTAGAATTGTCGATTATTTCTTTTTGAATTCGAATTCCAGGGTGTCCAATGGCTAACTCATGGACACGTGACTGTGTGTCCGTCGCAGAAACTATACAATTAGATCTATATTATTTCATAAGCAAACAGAGCAGACCCTGATCAGACGGCTTCTACATGAGCCATCTGATCTGGGTCTACTCTGTTAGCTAATGCATAGAAAGACATATTTGTGAAGTAAAGGGTTAACATGTAATCTACGGAATACGCCTGACTCTTCCTTTTACAGTAAAACCTCTCTATAACGTCCACTAAATTGTGTTAATTAGTTGGTATTTAGGGCAGGTGGCTGCTTAAAGCAAGGTGAAAGTATGAAAATATATGTGTCAATATTTGATATGCAATGTTTGCTTTCTATTAATATATAATGTGATTAAATTCTACGATAGAACCTCGTTTAAGCAACCACTTAAATAAACAAAGTGTGTCCTTAACTGTATGTTCTAGCTTAAACTAGAACGAAAGTAATTTAAAACAAAACTCCTACTGGAGCTGTCTGTAGTACTATCGCCCTGTATTAGGCTACCACATGCCTCCAGGGCGACATTTCGTCCTCATTTCAGTGACCGTTGTAGAATAGTGAGTCGAATACAACGGCCTGTTCTGCAGTGTTTGTATATTATTGATTGAGTACCATAGTTGTAATATTAAACATGCTTGTTTCACTTTAACTCTTTACTCCATAAACATTTGCAAACACAGTTGACCCGTCTGATCAAGGTCTACTCTGTTTGACTATGAAATGATTGTAGACCTGATTCCCCAGTTTTTTACAGTGGCAAAGAGTCCATACGTCATTGGATAGAAGGGGCCTTCTGATCAGTGTCTGCTCTGTTTGACTATGGACTGATATAGAGCCGACTCTGCAATTTTTGGCAGTTGTAAAATTTTCACACGCCATTATAAAATATCATTAAATATTCATGATGTCATAATTTCTGACATAAATGCTCAATGAGTAAGGGGTCAATACATGTATATTTGTGAAATGCTAAGACTCTAGATGATCTCCTATTGCCTTAAAACTTTCCCTTATGTAAGCGTATTTTTACGCATCTGCAAACATAGTAGACCCAGATCAGACGGCTCCTATAGGAGCCGTCTGATCAGGGTCTGCTCTGTTTGCTTATGGTGTAATATATATATGATTATACAGTTTTTGTCCTAGCCAAAATGTCATGTGTTTATATGCCATTATAAAAATGAATCTTATTAATATTCATGACGTAATTATTTCTTACATGAATATACAACAGGGAAAGGGTTAATACAGGCACAGCAATAACCAGGACCTCTCAGAGACGTCTAATTCAGGACGTTAATCCTTTACACTATGAATATTCATATCAAAATTACTGATATCGTGAATATGTATTAGCTTTTATACTGGCGTATAAAGCATGGTTTTGTTGTTGGCAGAAACTGTAGAATTAGTTATATACCATTCCATAAGCAAACAATTTAAACCCCGATCAGACGACTCCTACAGGACCCGTCTAATCTGGGTCTACATTATTTGCGAAGATGTGAACGGTGTTTAGAATATACATGTATAGTAGAAGCCCTCTAATGCGACCACTTAATGAATAAACATGGGTGTGGTTATAAACAGGTGGTTCCTTAATGCAGGACAAAAGTAGCTTTCTGCATTACTTTTGTCCTGAATTAAGCAACCACATGCATCTACCACCCAGAATTATACCTATTTTAGGTGGTCGCATTAGAGGGGGTTTACTATATCAGATAAAGAGTTAATTGACATGTGGTATCACGATATACAGACTGGTATTTAGCAGAAAACTCTTCCATGTGATTTCTGCATTCATTTCGCTCTGTATTAAACAGTCTTTTTTGTTTGTTTGTGTTGATGAGCGCCCGTCTCCGCTCACTATGGGTTAATTGGACGCTCCAGAGAGAGGGGAGAGAATACAGTAAAATCCGAGCGCGATGCCCTATTCTTTTTATCGACAGAGTTTCTCTGGTTCTTTTAGATATCCAATGTAAAGCATTGATACATCGGACCGCGGTTATATAGTCTCGTCCGAAGGACCCGATCCGGCGAGTGATCGAACCCGGAACAGTCAGAGTCGTATTAACCCTTTACTCCACAACCCCGCTTTTTACGCTTTGCAAACAAAGCATACCCAGATCAGACGGTCCCTATTATCAGGATCTGCTCTGTTTGCTTGTAGTATAATATAGTTCTGATTCTATAGTTTCAGCCAGGTCCAATGTTCCATGTGTTCATGTGTCATTATAAAAAAGTTATCTACAGTAAAACCTCTCTATAACGGCGAGTAAATTGTGTTAATTAGTTGGTATTTAGGGCTTTAAGCAGCCATCTGCCTTTAAAACAAAATACTTGATTTAATTTAGTGGCCGTTATAGAGAGGTTTTACTGTAATTAACATTCATGATGTCATTATTTCTTACATGCATATTCATGGGATAAAGTGTTGAACTCAATTGTGAATCTAGACTCTACTGTTTTATAACTCTGCTGTATTGTAAGCTCTGAATCGCATCCACAAATTGTTCAAAATTTTATTTCAAATCTGCCCTTGATATTGGCTAATGTATCCACCTACGTTTATACGAGTCGAGAATGTTTGTTAATGTCACACGTGACCTTGTTCAAGACATTAAGCATTCCAAATTAGCATAATTGTATAGTAAACTATTAATAATTGTTAATTGGCGCTTCAGAAATTGATTCTGATTGGCACAATGACAACCGACTAACATTCACTTGACAATGAGTGAATGACAGTTGACACAATCATATACAGTTGATGTGCTATTTAGAAGATAGTTTGTGGCTTGTAACATTTAGCAGACAGTGTAGACCCTAATCAGACACCGTGCCTATGGTAGTGTGGTTGGTCTGAGTCAATACTTTTTCTAAGCATGGAAGGTACTTTTTTCGGGGCTACTCAAATGACAGCACACTATTTATTCTTGTTATAATTTATGTCTAAAGATGCTCCTTAATTTATAACCCTATCGATGCTAGCATTGTCGTCTGCTGGGCATAGTTTCGTTTACTTATAGTGTAAGTGTGTGTATTTTTTTCCATTTTCTTTATAAAACAGTAAACAGAGTGTCAAACAGTTTGGATCCTGATGAGACGCCGAGTTACTCGGCGTCTCATCTGGATCCAAACTGTTTGCATGTGATAGCATAAACCCGTCATTGTGGCACGAATGGGGTTAAAGGCTACAGCATTCCGGTCTCGTCGGTGTTGTCGCTTTCTCGATTCCCAGAAATTATGGGACATTTAGTTAATCGAGGTAATTTACACTTTGTCCATCTACTTGTCCGTCCATGTGTGTGTTCTACATATTTATTTATTTAAGTCTCACCAATGTACATACGTAAATAACTACAAAACATAGGTTGTTAACCAACATAACATGTACACAGCCATCCTTTAAAGAATTATAGGAGGCTGTAGATTAATATATCATACCTCATTGCACAAAGTAACATCTATTTGCAGAGAGTAAATCCATGTGATTCTAGCTAGAGGAGCTTTCTGCATGACTTTCATCCTGCATTAAGCTGACACTGTCTCCAAGGCCGATATTTGTACTAAATTAAATGTCCGGATTAGAAAATTCTACTGTACGTCCACGTGTGTGTTCTACATATGTCCATGCTTCAGTCCGTTCATAGGGGTCACTGTTTGCAAATGCGCAAAAAGGCGTCTGTATTAGGTAAATGGCTGGGTAATTAAAATCCATCAAAAGTAACTTCAATCTTGGGTACAATCCGCAAATGTTATAAATAATGTAGCATAATTATGAAATCAAATGGATTGGATCCTGATGAGACGTTGAATTATTCGGCGTCTCATCAGGATTCAAAACTTTTGCATATAACATCGCAGAATCGCCGTTTACAATGAAAGAATTAATAGAAAACATTATTCAATTTGAACAGGTTTATTATCTATTATAAAAGCAGTTCGCCTTACTAATTTAGGAATTAACACCTACATTTACATGGACAATACCAAAATATGGGCGTCGGCGGTATCTAGGGGTATTAATTTTCATCCGCACCCAGTGGGTTTAGTCAATATATCTCCTGTGTATTTTTCACCCCTGTTTTAGAATCATAAATCTGAAATCTACCTCGAGCTCATTCAGCTCCTCTGTCGGGATACTTTAGCTCTGACGCTTCTAGTTGAGTGCCACTTCCTACTCATATTGTTGCGACATACTCCTATTTCTTTACCACTTCACTCTGAAATTTACTTATCATCAGATAACAATATCATTAGCATAATACTTAACCCTCATCCGTCTGAAAAAAAATATATAATGTCTTATCAAAATCTAATCTGGACCAATTTTACGTAAGTTCGGGTCAGTCAAGGTATTGAGAAACAACTGAGCGATCGTCACAGATTGATTCCTGACGTGATGCCGAGCTACTCGGTGACTCATCTAAATCCAAACTGTTTGCAAATGCTAGCCAAGTGTTGCTTTGCAAGACACATGTTAATTTCTCTTTGTTACAATAAAACCTCTCCATGACGGTTACTTAAAATTAAAAAAAATGACCTGAAAATAAGACAGATGGAAGATTAATTCAGTTAGAAAGTACATGTAATGCATAAAGTGTCCGCGTGAGCTATTCTGCAACACTTTCGTTCTGCATTAAGCAAAGTTCTGCTTTTTATATATGTAATTTGTATTCACTATATCAATGCTACTGCGACCACCTAAAAGAGGTATAATTATGGGTGCTAGATGCAGGTGGTAGCTTAATGAAGGACAAAAGTAATGCAGAAAGCTCATAGAGGAGCTTTTTGCATTACTTTTGTCCTGCATTAAGCAACCACCTGCTTATAAAGACACCAATGTTTATGCATTTAGTGGTCGCATTAGAGGGGTTCTACTGTATAAAATTATCACTATATCGACGATGTTGTAATGAGATTCTGTAATATTTCACTCATCGGTTCTATTGTACTCTTCGCGTGTATCTGTGATGGTTTTAGACCTACACCACGCCACCCAGCAATAATGATTTCAAAAAGATAAACTCGGTGTTATCACTTCACTGTTCACCTTTCACATATTCATAGAAAATGATACCTTCTTGTGACATTTTGCAAAAACAGTAAAACTTTTTTTGATATGACTACTAAAAAGAGGCATGAATCTGGTTCTAAATGTCAGATGATAGCTTAATGCAGGATGAAAGTTATGCAGAGTGTTCCAATTAGAGCTTTCTGCATTAGTTCCGTCCTGCTTTAGCAACAAAGTGCTCTTATAACGACATGTATGGTTTTTCATGACATTATATTTCTATATAGGGGTTTTAATGTATTCATATTTATACTCCGACTCATAATTTCGGTCTTTTCTGAAAGCTGAGTCCCGGGCAAGTAACCGTAATAATATTGCCCGAGCCTCGGCGGTTAGGACCAGCACGTTAGGGGTTGAGGTAAATATTCATACGTGTTTTATGTTGATAGTTTTTAATTAGTACGTGATTGATGTTGTATATGTATTTATGTTGTTTGTGGATCATATTGAAAATTGGTTGTTACCAAATATGTAATCCACGTAAAGTAAAGTCATTATTATTATTATTATTATTATTATTATTATTATTATTATTATTATTAATAATAATTATTATTATTATTATTATTATATTATTATTATTATTATTATTATTATTGTTATTATTATTATTATTATTATTATTATTATTATTATTATTATTATTATTATTATTATTATTATTATATTATTATTATTATTATTATTATTATTATTATAGAGTTACTACGGTTGGCACTTAAGTTAACCCATATTCGCTTCGAAACCCCTGATAGGGGTTTAACCCAACTTCATAATATTTTGTTCAGCTGTTACTCTTGATTGCCATACAGTTCTATTACTACGAAAACATGCTGAGTAAAATGCATATACAATTGTGCGAAAAATATCAAAATCGTTTCAATATCACAATCTGCATACGTTACACAGTCATGTTTATGTTGAAACTATACAGCATGATGATTTAACACTCTTACTGTAAGTGTGGAAGACAGATCTCGAGAATTAACCGTTTTCAAAGTTTCAAGCTTCAAGTTTTATTCAAATAATTCCATTGAGCTTTAAAGCCCATGAGGACAAAACATAGGAGTAAACATGACTGACAGTATGATAAAACAGTATTAACCCTTCTCTTGCTGAATTTTAAAATACATTTCTCCTTCTTTACCAATGCCCTGTTGTATAACTACATACATCGTCACCGCGTACAAGTATTTCGCTGTGCAGTCACTGCTATGGAGTGCACTAATTGTACAATCAACTTGTAAAGAGTGCAGACCCTGATGAGACAGCTCCTGCAGGAGCTGCCTCATCTGGGTCTTCACTATTTACAGGTAGGTATATTGACGTGAATAGCAAGCGAAGGGTTAACAATGCAACAAAAACAATGTAACAAAACATCGAGGAGAAGGTTTTACAGCTCTACGAAAGAACGTGATATTAAACACTGTATTTTGTATGAGATAGTAAAGATATAAGATGGAAGTGCAAGTTATGGTCAGTTATCCCTTTAGAAGTTGAACTTTGCACTGTCGTTCTGAAATCAAAATTCTTCACCAGAAAACTCAATTTGTTAAAGCAAATATGACAGTCATATAACTAATGACAAACAGTTTGGATTCTGATCAGGCTCCATGTTACGTGGCTTCCAGTCTGGGTCTTATCTCTTTGCAAATGTTAAAGTTGTCGAACCTGGCACTGGAGGAGTTAACATGTTGGTTAATATTGTTGAGAGGAGAACCAGCTACTAGATCTACATAAACTGCAAAACCGTATCAAATAGATACAACACAAAATTATTCATTGGACTGACATATCAATTAAACAAGAAATTCAAAAGCACAGTACAATCACAACTTAAATAACGCTTTCACTGTTATTTTGACATCATTTATAAGAAAGTTAACTGAAAGTGCAAGCTCTGGTCAGTATTAGCCCTTTAGAGCAATAATGATCTGACTCTGCACTATTGTCATGGAAACAAAATTCTTCATCAGCTAGATTTAATTTGTAAAAGCAAATGTGACACCAAAACAGAGTAACACATAATGACGAACAGTTTGGGTTCTGAACAGACGCCACGTTACTTGGCATCTGATCTGGATCTTACCTGTTTGCAATTGTTAAGTGTTCGAACCTGACACCGAAGGAGTTAACAGGTTGTTAATATTGTGCAATTGAACAAGAAATTATAAACAATAATATATTTACTACATAATTAACCCTTCACTGCTAGTATGGCATCATGACCAGTCTAACCTTGAATAACAAACAGATTGGATTCTCATCAGACACCTCTTTTACACGGCGTCTGATCTGGGTCTTGTCTGTTTGAGAATATTAATATTGTCAAACCTGCCACTGATTGGGTACATATATATTTTATTATATTGTTGAGTAGGAAAAGCTACTATATACAGAAAAAACGTCCTAAGCAGCCATACAACAGCTAATAGATACTGCTATATACATGCAACTAACCAATCAGTTATGTTAACCCTTTCCCTATAAATGTGTTTTCTGTTTCTTTGCTTTCTAAAATGTCTACAATGTTCCGCTTTCATATTTCTTTATAACTATTTTGTCAATGAATATTCAGTAGGTATTGAAATTTGTACTAAACTTAGAACAGGGAAAGGGTTATGTAATACGTTCATTTCTAACACCCCAGAGACCTTCCTACCTTGTCGTGGTTCTGGGGCTTAATTGTCACAGGGGATGCTTTTGTTTATTTGACAGAGATTATCCCCTCTGCCAAGAACTAAAAGGAAGGCAGGTCGGTGGTTTTGATTCCATGCGCTGCTTTGCAACGAATGAGATTAGCCGAAATCATCTTCCTGATATCATCCCTCATCATCATGTGATCTCATCATTCATCGGCGCTATATGACCTATTCAGTGTCGCAGTGCCGTAAAACCCAACTCACTCACTCATTCATTTCTAACATTAAAAGCCTTATCTATATAAAAGTTGCCAAATTTCTCTAATTTCCATAGCATTTGATGAGTTAAGAAGAGTTACGAATTTGTACGTACTTGTTCTGCCCAAAAAGACTTCTTAATATATTTCTTCTTTAGTTCGTCATATAGTTTACACTCTAGCACAAAATTAAACTCATCTTCAAAAATATTACATGCAAAACATTTTCGTTTTTCAAAAGGAGTTGCAACTGGTTTTTCATATAAACGCCTATTCACGTATTTGCAAACAGAGTAGACCTAGATCAGACGTCTCATGTAGGGACGGTCTGGTCAGTGTTTGCTAGGTTTGCTTATGAAATTATAATACAGCTGACTACAGTTTCTTCTACCAATACAAAAACGTCATGTGTACATATGTCATTATAAAAAATAAAATTCAGCCAATAAATATTCATGGTGTCATTATTTTGTTTGCATGAGTTTTGAATAGAGAAAGGGTCAAACAAATACTACTTTTTCACAGACGGATTTTCATTTTTCTAGACGTTACTTCAATGCAAAAAGAAATCCACTCCATCCTGACTCTATACCGCTGATTGTATCTCCAGTAAACCCCATTTTAACCATTAACCTCATGAATAATCATGTAAGAAATAATGATTTCATTAATATCAAGTAGACTATTTTTTCATAATGGTAACGTTTTCCATTGTAGTAACTGTATAAGCATATCCATATTATTATGTAAGCCAACAGGACAGACCATATATGTCCTATAGAAGCGATCTAATCTGGGTTTACCATGTTTTCAAAGGCGTTAAGGGGCGTGATAATGGAGTGAAGGGTTAAGCGACCACTTGCTGATTAAACATAAGGGTCTTACATAGCGGGGTTTGCTTAAAGCAGGGACAAAGTGATGTAGAAAGCTCTAATTGGAGCTTATGTACATGTACTGCTGTTTACTGAATTAAGCTACCAGCTGTATGGAATACCCAGAATTACACTTCTTATTAAGGGTCGTTTAACCCTTTAATCCATGAATATGCATGTAAGAAATAACGACGCCATGAATATTAATAAGATAAGCTTTTTATAATTGCACATGAACGTAGATTCCTTTGGCCATGACGGAAACTGTAGAATCAGATATATATTATGTTATAAGCAAACAGAGCAGACCCTGATCAGACGGCTCCTATAGGAACCGTCTGATCTGGGTCTACTCTGCTTGCAAAGGCATAGCAAGGCGTATTTGTGGAGTAAAGGGTTAAGACAGACTCAAAATTATCAGAAAGGCAATCCTAGTCACTTATTTGACTAATGATCTATTTTAAATAGTTTTTATTTTGATCAAAGGCGTACTTCAAACGCATACAAACTCAGCTGTTTTTTGTTAAGTCCTGAAAAGAAGGGTTACGCAGAAAAACAAAATAAAATCGTGACTTTTCATATTTTGCCGTCACACAGCGTATATTTTAACTTGTTACATAGCAACCTTTTCGAAATCCGATTATTCCACTGCGCAAATTTGAATGAAATCGTTACATTAATATAATGTATATCAAACGTGGTCAAATGCTTATCACTTTCTATTTCACGGGTGACCTGTTTCTTTACCTTTTAAATTGCAAAATGGTATCAGCAAAATTTTTGCCTGAAAAACTATTAACTTTTATATTTCGTGTGCATTATAAATGCCATATGCGGACCATATCATTATGGAAAACGTAATATTAGATGCATTGTGATCATTGGTCAATGTAGTTAATGCCTTATTGCAATGGAAAGTAATTTCCAAATACCAACATGATGTTCAAAGGATACGCCACACGTGTTGCGGGTAGCAACCAAATCTGAATAATTTGGAACGACTTGGTGATTTTCCAATCATTTGAGTTATGATCGTTTTGACATGAGTTAAACCTTTACCCCACTGTGCAAAAAAATAATGTCTGCTCAAATTTGGATCTGGTGCAAAAGTGACTACCTCAGATTCGTTCAAGCTTCTGATAAACTACTGACCGAGTGTCAGACAGCTTGGCTCCTGGTGAGATGCCCAGTCACTCGATCGGTATCTGATCAGGATCCAATTTGTTTGCAAATACGAGTCAGATTATGAATAGCGGACTAAAGGGTAAATATTTTTCAAGGCATTATATTATCAATACATTTTGTATCTAGTTATTTGCGGTTGGAGGAGAGGCCAGATGAAATGATACAGCAATTACTCTCTATAGCGACCACTCACAAAGAAGTCTAATTCTGGGTTGTTTACCCTTTTTCATATAACTGTAAACGCATTTTCACGCATTTGTAAACAGAGTTGACCCAGATCAGACGGCTCCTATAGGAACAGTCTGACCAGGGTCTGCTTTGTTTAACAAATGACTTCTTAACCCTTCGCTTGCTAATCGCGTCAGTATACCTACCTGTAAATAGTGAAGACCCAGATGAGACAGTTCCTGCAGGAGCTGTCTCATCAGGGTCTGCACTATTTACAAGTTGGTTGTGCAACAAGTGCACTCCACAGCAGTGATTGCACAGTGCAATACTTGTACACAGAGAAGATATATGTAATTATACAACAGGGCATTGGTAAAGAAGGAGAAATGTATTTTAAAATTCAGCAAGAGAAGGGTTAATTCAGCACGGGCATTATGCAGGCATCTCCTAGACAGCGTTGTTTGTAACTTCTCACTGTTCATTAAGCCACCACCTGTGTTTAACAGCACCAGTTTTTATTCATATAGTAGTCTCTTTAGAGGGGTTCCTGTACCTGTAATACAATATACAGCAAAACCCTTCTAAACTTCTTAATGCAGAATGAATGTCAGGTGGCTGCTTAATGCAGAATGAATGTCATGAATGACTTTCGCCCTGCAGTAAACTTCCACATGTCTCCAATACTGATATATTTACTGAATAAAACATCCGGTTTACTTGGGTTTTACTGTATACACACCTGTCTGTTTCGCCTGATTTAATTAGATTCGTTTATATCAAGAGCAGGTATTATGGTCTGGTCTGTAAGCAGTATTAAGTGTGGCAATGATTTGTACAATAAGAGTCAAAACTATTTTTAAAGTGTACGTGATTAACCATTAGAATGTAGAAAACGAGTACAATGCCATTTGCAAACTGAGTATATACAGTAAAACCTCTCTATAACGGCCACTAAATTACCTCAAATAGTTTGTGTTAAAGGCAGGCGGCTGTTTAAAGCAAGGTGAAAGTAAAACAGAACGCTCCTATATTAGCGTTCTGTTTTACTCTCACCTTGCTTGTAGCAGCCACCCGCCCTAAATACCAACTGATTAACACAAATTAGTGGCCGTTATAGAGAGGTTTCGATGTATACCCAAATCAAATGGGTCCTACAAGATCCCTCTGATTATGGTCTGCACTGTTTGTCATTAAAACTCATCTCGTAAATTTTATAAAAAGCAATGATATACTATTCTGCTCTTAAAATTCAACGTTGAAAGGTTTAACCAATTATCTCATAGGCTTTTTTTAGATAGAACCTCTTTGAATAAATCTACCGAAAAGGAGAATCTACGTATTACATGTGTATTATCAAATGTTTTGCAACGAGAATTTATATAGGTATTATAATAGATTTGTTTTTCTACGAAGGCAATTTTGTTTTCGCAAGAAAACATTTCCTAATATATACACTGGTTTCGTAGGAAAACAACTGGTCTAAAATACCCATATAAATTGTCGTAGCAAAACTTTTGATGATAATACGTAGTTGGCCCCCAGTGAGAATTAACTAGAGAAAAGGAGAAAGTTTTAGAAAATTGTATAGCTTGAAAACCTTGTGATAAATATAGCATTTGCTATAGGAGCAAATGCTCTATTTATCACAATGGTTTCACAAAGTGACTTTTACAGAGTCGTCAAAAGTCGTCAATATGAGGGAATGGGTTAAGCAAACCTTTCCTTCATATAAACGTATTTTCGCGCATTTGCAAACAAAGTACAATGTAGACTCAGAACAGACGGCTCATCAAGGTATGCTCTATTTGCTAATGGAATTTAAAAGATCTATTTATTTACTTTCTAGAATGGCTACAAATTTTCACCTTCCATATTTTATTGTAAACTACTAACTATGTTGTTAGTAACCCTTTCCTCCATTAATACGCCTTTCCATGCCTCTGTAAAGGTCACTTCTTAAAACAAGTGTGATAAATAGAGCATTTGCTCCTATAGGAGCAAATGCTCTATTAATCACAAAGGTTTCAAACTACAACTTTCTATAATTTTCGTTTTCTCTCCTTTTTGGTAGATTTATTCAACGAGGTTGGATCTAAAATAGCCTATGGGGAATGGGTTAAGAGAGCAGTGTATGGCTCTGTTACGGAAGCTTGGAAGAACTATCTGGTCTAAGTCTGCACCGTTTACCGATATCCATATTAAGGGACACTATGCATAATCAGTGTAACATCGTAATCTTTGTGTTGTTTGCAATTTATACTCGGTTCAAATGTCAGTTTTATACTCGCACTATGATCAATTGACAATTTTCACCATGGCAGCAACTGCAGAATCATATCAGCAAACAGAACAGACCTTGATCAGACTACTAAAATTGTAGCCGTCTGATCTGGGTCCATTTTGTTTGGTAAGGCGTCTCTTTAACCTCATATTGACGACTTTTGACGCCTCTGTAAAAGTCACTTTCTGAAACCACTGTGATAAATAGAGCATTTGCTCCTATAGGAGCAAATGCTCTATATTATCACAATGGTTTCAAAACTACACAATTCTGAAATGTTCCTTTTCTCTAGTAAATGCTCCTTTTTGGTAGATTTAATCAGATAGATTGGATCTAAAAATAGCCTATGTGGGAATGGGTTAAATTACAGGGTTGGTCATTTATAGTTGGATTCTCTAAAACAAACGATGAATGTGACTGTTCAATATCCATGTTAAGAAATAATTACATCATAAGTATTTATTAGCTGAAGTTTCATAATAGTCTAGTTGCTTAGAGGGAACATCGTTACATGGTGGATTAAAGTAAAGTAGTTAATATATGAGTTGCATTTGCAGTCTATAATCAAAATAATTGGGGGTGCCCGACTTGGCTACCTTAGTTCTGCCAAAATCCAAGATGGCATCCAAAATGGCCGCCATAACACAATGTGTTTGATAAAATCACCCATATTTGTCGGTTTCCATGAATAAAATTGCCTATAATTTTGTAAAAGGAACAAAAAGGTTGCATTATATCATATTTGGATCTATTTAGCCCATTAATTGTATGATCTTATACAAAATAACTATATTTCTAAAATCTAAATAGAACAGAATAGAACACAAATCGTCTAGGGCATTCACTTACAGCTTACACAAATATTTTACTGTTGTAATGGACCCAAATTAGATTGTTCTTTTGATTAATTGAATATCTACCACACACATTTCCTGAAACGTAGGGCACTGTGATCACAATGCAGTAAAACCTCTCCATTACGACCACTAAAATAAAAGCTAATTCACTGTATGAAACACGGGTGGCAGCTTAAGTAAGGTGAAAGTAAAACAGAAAGCTCTTCAAGGATAACACGAACTCTCTTAAGTTGAATTTGCCAGTACTCCCTTCAATTGTAAATCAATAGAGCTTGCTTAAATATTCTGAAAGTAGGAGATCCTTCAAAAGCAAAAGTGGCAATGCAAAAAGAGAAAATTGCAGACTCTGTTTTATTGAGTCGGTTCATGAGTAGTAATTAAAAGTGAACCCCCTAGCTTAAGCAGTAATCAATTTTCAAAACTAATAACACCAAAACTAATGATCCCGAAGGACCAGAAAGTCGAACATACTCGTATTCAAAAATACAACATGACTAAACTTTATCATAGTTCGACTGTATATTAGTTGTGCTAACTATTAGTCAAATTTGCTGTTACCCACATGAAAGTACATAGTGAAAGGGATAATCAAAAGTTTCCTTTGCATGCACATCAATATGCACTTCAGATGTGCATTTTTGCATATGCACTTTCTAGGTCACAGTGTCATTGCCTTGTAGCCACATTTTATAAGTTCTCTGCAGTTGTTTGCTGCGTCTGGGAGTGTTGTCCAGAGAGGTTGCCAATTGTCATTTCATTTGGTCCAACCAAATTTGTCGGGTGACGGGTCATTCTGGCACGGCTGTAAGCTTGTTAACCAAATGCTGGCTTGGTACAGGCTCCGATTGGCATGTTGTAAAAGAGGCTTGAGTTGGTAATAGGTTCTGCATTGATTGCATCTTTTTACCTTGAGCAAACAGTTCCTGTCGTAGGTCATTGACTTTGTCTAGTTGTGTAGTATTATAATAAAATACACAGTGTTGATGTGATAGTACGTAAGATATGTACCACAGCCTTTAGCAACAACAGATTGAACTGTTGTTTGGGACACATACAAAAGTAATAGTCCAAAGCAAGCCACCTGTGAAAAATGGGGCCAAGGCACAAGAAAGAAAATGTCACGTCAAACAAGACTACCAGTATGTTTCAACTTATTTCTTCTAAATTCAAAAAACAGAGAAGAGCTTTTTGAACTCTTGACCTGAGACCTGAGATGTGACTGCCTGTGAATACCCAAACGACAAAGTTATTTACATCACTGCAGGCCAATCTGTTGTCGCTAAAAGCTGTGGTACACAAATGCCACTCACTGATCACGAGGAAGCGAATGCAAGAATATTCCTCCATGTCCTAGGCGCAATCAAAAAAGATCTGTTAGTCTAATAGTAAGCATAGATGATGTAAATGTTGTTGTGATATTACCTGGCATATTTCCACAGTTGCTAAGGATGAAATCGGAATTACAACTTTAGGTAGAGTTTGGAAAAGGAAACAATATTCAGTCTCGCTCTCATGCTTCCATGCGTCTACAGGATGTGGCACTACTTCACAATGTGGAGGAAAGGGTAAAAAGAATCATAAAAATCATTCCCGGAAGTGACGGCATCATTTTTCTTTCTTCAGCAGCATCCATCTATATACTGTTTGAAGTGCAAAGTGAGGAATATGTACTTTATGATCATACTATATAACTAGGCAAAGTCAATGACCTACAACAGAAACTGTTTGCTCAAGGTAAACATGTGAAATTAATGCAGAACCTACCACCAACTCAAGCCTCTCTTTTGCAATATGCCATTCGGAGCCTGTACCAAGCCAGCGTTAGGTCAACAAACTTACAGCCATGTCAAAATGACCCGTCTCCCAACAACTTTGGTTGGACCAAATGAAACGACAATTGGCAACCTCTCTGGACAACACTCCCAGAAGCTGCAAAAAGCTGCAGAGAACTTAAAAAATATGGCTGCAAGGCAATGCAAAAATACGCATCTGAAGTGCACATATTTATGTGCATGCAAAGGAAACTATTGATTATCCCTTTCACCATGTACTTTCAGGTAGGTAACAGCAAAGTACAACTATTATAATACAACTAATATACAGTCAAACTTTGATAAAGTTTAGTAATGTTTTAACTTTGAAACCCGAGTATGTTCGAATTAAGCAAGCTCTAGCGATTTACAATTGAACTTAAGAGAGTTCGTGTTATCAATGTTTGACTGTATTCTAATAAGATCAACACTAATGTACAGTAAAGCCTCTCCATTGAGACCACTCAACTGCATTAATTATTTGGTCTTTAGGGAAGGTTGCTGTTTAAAACAAGATGAAAATTAAAAACTTGCTCCTCGAGGAGCTTTCTGTTTTACTTTCACCTTACTTTAAGCTGCCGCCTGTGTTTCATACAATCAATTAGCGTTCGTTTTAGTGACCGTAATAGAGAGGTTTTACTGTATTATGATCATAGTGCACTAAATGTAAGGAGGCAGATATTCAATTAATCAACAGAACAATCTAATTTGGGTCCATTACAACAGTACCATATTTGTATAAGCTGTAAGTGAATATCCTAGACGATTTGTGTTCTATTCTGTTCTATTTAGTTTTTAGAAATTTAGTTATTTTGTATAAGATCATACAATTAATGGGCCAAATAGATTCAAATATGTTATGATGCAACCCTTGTGTTCTTTTTATAAATGTGTAGGCAATTGTATTCAGGGAAAATGACAAATATGGGTGTTTTTATCAGACACATGGTGTTATGGCGGCCATTTTGGACGCCATCTTGGATTTTGACAGAGCTAGGGTAGCCAAGTCGGGCACCCCCAATTATTTTGATTATAGACTGTAAATGCAACTCATATACCAAGTGTTATACTTTAATCCAGCCAGTAACGATTTTGCCTAAAATTGGACATAAGCAACTAGACTAAATGTAAAAGTTTCGAGTTCATGTTTTTGCTTTTTCAAACAATGTAGAATGAGATCTATATTATATCATAAGCACCCAGAGCAGACCCTGATTAGACAGCTCCTTGATCTGGGTCTGCTCTGTTTACAAATGCATGCAAACCAAAAGGAAAGGGCATATAGGCGTCAAAAGGCGTCATTATGAGGGAATGGGTTAAAACAACATTACCTACCACAGTAACAAACACTCTAAAGCCTGATACGTCACTGAGTCGCACGACGTCTCATCTGGATCAACTCCGTTTTGCACAGGCAATCAGACATGGGACATTGTCAGCGAAAGAGTTGAAGGCATAGATATATTCAACAACTTGTTTATATTTTGTAAAATATCATCTCAGCCTCACATAAGCAGGTATTCTAACCTTTCCCGGTGTCTTCTTTAACCTTTAGACTGTGGGGATGGGCGATCACCTATGCAAACAGTTTGGATCCAGTTGAGATGCCGAATAATATGGCGTCTCATTAGGATCAAAACTGTTTGATACGCTGTCCAAATACAAGATAAATCAACTGTGACAACAGCAGTCAATGACATTTTCCACAAACAAAAGTTGGTTCAGCAGGCTAAAGGTTAATGTACAGCATCAGCTGGTGTAAGTGTGGACGATGACAATGTCATCTGCATAATTATACAGTAAATCCCGCTAAACCGAAATTCTAGTTGAGAACAATTTAGATACAATTAGGCAGGTGGCTGCTTAATGTAGGGTGGAAGTCATGCAGAAAGCTCCTTATGGAGGTTTCTGCATGACTTTCACCCTGCATTAAGCTGTCACGTGTCTCCAAGACCGATATTAAAAGTCCGGTTCAGAGGGGTTTTACTGCAAGCACAGAAAAAGACATAAGTGAAATGCTATTAGGCCTTACCCCGCTATCCTCGACGTGACTTGCTTTTGCAAACAACTTGGATCTGGATGAGACGCCGAGTAACTCGGCGTCTCATCAGAATCCAAGCTGTTTGGCACTCGATCAACAGTTAGTTAAAAGCGTAATCTGATCGGAATTAGTTAGAATTGAACCAGATCTACATTTCAGCAGACATTATTTTTCCACAGCGTGAAAAGAGTTAAAAGGATGAGCTGGTGAAAGTATAAAACGTCTGCAGGCGATAATCAAAATTCAATCTACCTGCTGAAATTCGCTTTATGCACTGTTACAATATCGGATTTCTGAAATTGAAGAAGCCCGAATTAGACAAAGAGCATCCGACCGGCAATACGATGACATCGGGTACTTTTATGTCAGATAGATAACTGGCACTCACGACAGATAGGTTCACCTTATGCATTTTTCATGTAAATTTAGAGCTGACGGTCACAAGGGGTTGCACAGTAATATTCTTTAAACTTTACTCCGCTGTGACAAAAATAATGCCTGCTCAAATTTGGAAATGGCGCAATTTTGACTACTTCCGATTGAATTAGATCTTTGAGAAGCTATAGATCGAGTGTCAAATTATTTGTATCCCGTAGAGACGCCGAGTTAATAAGCGTCTCATCTGGATCCAAGTTGTTTACAAATATCAGGTCTTGAGTGACAGGATAATACTTAAGTGTTGAAAATGAAACTTAGTTGGCTGCAAAAATAGGTTTGTCTTGGTCTTTTATTTTGGGATATTCGAACAATACATTTGTACTTGTAATTTGTTTTGTTTTAACCCTTCTCTTGCTGAATTTTAAAATACATTTCTCCTTCTTTACCCATGCCCTGTTGTATAATTACATATATCTTCACTGTGTACAAGTATTTCGCTGTGCAATCACTGCTGTGGAGTGCACTGGTCTCATCTGGGTCTTCACTAATTACAGGTAGGTATATTGACGTGAATAGCAAGCGAAGGGTTAAGTGGTGAAAATGAAACTTAGTTGGCTGCAGAAATAGGTTTGTCTTGGTCTTTTATTTTGGGACTGTGCAATAGCTTAACCCTTTGCCTGCTAATAGTAAGCTATTAAATAAAGCCAACAGCTCGAATCCAGATCAGACACCGATAAACTCAGCGTCTAGCGTCAAGTTTGATATTCGGACAATACATTTGTACTTGTAATTTGTTTTGCTTTAACCAAAAAACCCAACTAGCAGCAGATCAGAGCTTTAGCTGACGTGAGTGGGTTTTTTTTCAAAACATGTTAAAGGTTTTTTCAACTTTTTGCACGCGCAGTAATTTTCGTCAGCAACAATTGTCTTCAATTCTTAAAATAAATATTCCCTAATATATTTGCAAATATATTGCCAAACAGTTTGGAGCCTGATGAGACGCTGCATTGCATCGTCTGATCTGGATCCAAACTGTTTGCATTAGAAAATCACAATATTTAAGATTGTCACAGCTAAGGTAACCAACGTTTCGCCGCTCGTGCAAAGAGCAAAGGGTTAAGATATAACAAGCACCGAATCTGAGAGCATAATGTCAAAAGAAATACAGAAAATTACAAGCTTTTGCTGGATCTCAGCAAAGGACACCAGTTGATATTATAATCATTTGTTTGGTGACTTGTTATGTAAGATATAATGACATAATGAATATTAATTATTCCAATGACATTAAGAACAAGGGGGTATTTTAGCTTCGAATAGGCATGTAGAATCAGATCTATATCTTAACCCTTCTAGTGCGGGACACGAGTCACTAATGTCCTTTGCAAACAGTTAAGAACAAGGTGAGTCTGAACTGTTTGTCATGTTACACGATTCTTCAGAAAAGTCCCTAAATATTCACCATATAAGCATGACCTGTTTGCAATTTGGAATAGTTCATTTGAAAATTCATCACTGTAAGGGTTAATAAGCAATAGAAGACGTGGCCTGGTCGGGTGGCTTTTACATGAGTCTTCTGAGTATTAATCTAAGTATTCTGACTGACAAACTGAGACAAACAGTGCAGACCCAGATCAAACTGCCTCTGATGTTTTAATTAGAGTATACACTATAACTACTTTGTCAGTCTGACTTAACCCTTTACTCCATAAATAAGCTATTCTATGCCTTTGCACACAGAGAAGACCCAGATCAGACGGCTCATGTGGGAACCGTCTGACCAGGGTCTGCTCTGTTGCTTATGAAATAATATAGATTTCTACCATGGTCAAAATTCCTGTGTTTATGTGCCATTATAAACAATATTATAACTAATGTTAACCGTATCATTATTTCAGCTTTACGAAGGCATAGGAAAAGATGAGTTGGTGACCGAATATATAGGGCAATCAGGATTAAATATCCCAGGTACCAAAAGGTCACGTGTTTGTTCAGGAAAAATCAACAGTATCCCACTATCATTTATTAGTTATCCTCGTTCCTTCATATAAACGCGTTCGCAAACAGAGTAGACCCAGATCAGACAGCTCCTATAAGAGCCGCGTGATAAGGATCTGTTCTGTATGCTAATGGAATATGAACGATTTGTTTCTTTACTTTCTAAAATGACTACAGTGCTCCACCTTCCATATTTCTTTATAACTATTAGAACTATTCTATCCATGAAGTTTCAGTAGGTATTTAAATTTGGAATAAACATAGAACAGGGAAAGGGTTATATCATCTAATTGCCCAATGTCTTTATCATCTTTCAACGCCCTATATACAGTAGAACCCCTCTAACGCGACCACTTAATGAATAAATATGAATATTTATAAGCAGGTGGCTGCTTAATGCAGGACAAACGTAATGCAAAAAGCTGCATTACTTTTGTCCTGCATTAAGCAACCACCTGCATCTAGCATCCAGAATTATGCCGCTGTTAGGTGGTCGCATTAGCGGGGTTTTACTGTATTTAAATTTGGAATAAACATAGAACAGGGAAATGGTTATATCATCTGATTGCCCAATGTCTTTGTCACCTTTCAACGCCCTATATCTGTATGTCTTTCATGTTTGCCTCGTTTGAACCGTGGATAATAGACACGATTCGGTCATAGAGACTGCAAAATGGCAAATTCGGTCTGTGAACTTTTCACACTCGGGAAGCGATAGCCGTGATGGTCTAGACTATTGAAGGAAACATCAACATCATTACCCCTTATCCCACTTTGAAAAAAAATGTCTGCTTAAATTTAGGTGTGGTGCAACTTTAACGACTTTCATTGGACTAAACATGCAATAAACTATTGACCTAGCGTCAAACGGTTTGGATCCTGATGAGATGCCGAGTTACACGGTGTCTCATCTGGATCTAAGCTGTTTCCCAATGCGAGCGAGGTCACGGATAGCCGGATAAGAGTTAAACCGATCTGTGTCGCGTTTACACCAAGTGGTCGAAAACAACAACCTACCCCGATGAAACCCCATCCCTTGTAGGCCACCGCTGGACCTTGGTATTCGCAGTGACAGCCTGGACAGTTTGTGAATGGTCAGAGGAACTCGACCATGTCCTATGTGGTCAGTATGTGTGGTCAGAAGGTGCGAGAGGAAAATCCAAAGTTCATGGACTTCATTGGCTATTAAACACTTGTTATTGTGTGACAATAATCAATGAAGAACATTAAACATCTGTACATCTGACCACTCCAAATACGTGTAATCCCGACAATCTCATTCTGATGGCGACTTAATGCAGGGCGAAAGTTATGCCACGCCTATGATTTTTCAGTAAGACCTCTCTATAACGGCCATTAAACTGTGTTAATTAATTGGTTTTATGGACAGGTGGCTGCTTAAAGCAAGGTGAATGTAAAACAAAACGCTCCTATAGGAGCGTTCTGTTTTACGTTCACGTTGCTTTAAAGAGCCACCTGCCTTTAACACAAACTACTTGATGTAATTAAGTGGCCATTATAGAGAGGTTTTACTGTGCTTTCTTTCTACATTAACCAACCACCGGCTCTCGTTGGCAATCGTATTTATTGACCGGTCGCTATAAAGAGGGTTTTACTGCACCACAGATATAAGTAAACTCCTCTAAACTGGACGTTAAAATTAGTATCAACGTCGGTCTTACAGAAAGGTGGTAGCTTAACCATTTCCTTCATATATAAACGTGTTTTCACGCATCTGCAAACAGAGTAGACCCAGATCAGACGGCTCCTATAGGAACCGTCTGATCAGGGTCTGCTCTGTTTGCTTATGGAATTTAATAGATCCGATTCTTTACTTTCTAAAATAACCACAAAAATGCTCTGCATTCCATATTCCATTATAATTATTTTGTCAATGAGCATACAGTAGGTATCAACATTTGGAATAAACATAGAACAGGGAAAGGATTAATGCAGCCCGAAAATTATGAAGAAAACAACCGAAGGGGCGTTTTGCATGACTTTCACCCTGCCATAATCAACCGCCAGTCTTAAATACCCCAATTCTTCTTTATCAAAGTTCCGGTTTTGAGGGGGGGGGGGGGGGGGGGGTTTACTTTACAACATTTACTGAAAGTGTGTATAAATTGAGGGATGTACGCAAAACTATTTTAATTCTATAAGCATATGCAAATTTGCCCTCTGAAAGCAATGGCATTTTGTTTTAAATTTCTTCCAAGGTTATCCAATGTATTATCTTAACCCTTTCGCTGCTAATGCCGGATCTGTGATTACCTATGCAAACAGTTTGGATCCAGATGAGACGCCGAGTTACTCGGCGTCTCATCAGGATCCAAACTGTTTGTTACTGTTACTATGTTTTTGAAATAAAAATCAAGAAAATAAAAAAATGAAAATTTGTAGCAGACCACAGAGTCTGGCAGCGAAAAGGTTAATGCAGAATGAACATAGTGCACCGCGGAGCACATTGAGGTGCACAGAAGGTGTCCCGGTGCTCACATTGTGCACCCATGGGACACCCGGGGTTCAATACGGGTGTCTGCAAAGTACGGCTTTGGCATGTGTAGACCCCGCGGATGGCAACAATGCACCAGCATGTCAACATAGTGCACCGTGGTGCACATTGAGGTGCACAGAAAGTGTCCCGGTGCTCACATTGTGCACCCATGGGACACCCCGGGTTCCATACGGGTTCCATACGGGTGTCTTCTTTACTAGAATTCGGGTTTAGAGGGGGTTTACTGTCAGCCGTTGCATTATAGGTTTCTTTCAACTGTTTAACCCATGACTATTCATGTAAGAAATAATGACATCATGGATATACATATATTATTAACTTGATACAGTTTTATACCGGCATATGAACACAGGGCATTTTGGCTTAGGTAGAAACCGTAGAATCACATATATATATCGTCCCATGAGCAAATATAGTAAAACCTCTCTGTAATGGCCACTAAATCGAGTTAATAAGTTGGTATTTAGGGCAGAGGGCTGCTTAAAGCAAGATGAAATTCAAACAGAATGCTCCTATAGGAGCGTTCTGTTTTACTTTCACCTTGCTTTAAGCAGCCACCTGCCTTTAACACAAAATACTTGATGTAATTTAGTGGCCGTTATAGATAGGTTTTACTGTAGACCAAACCCTGATCAGACGGCTCTAACTGGAGCTGTCTCATAGGGGTCTACTCTGTTTCCAAAATCGTTAAAAGGCGTATCTGTGGAGTAAAGGGATACTACGTCAGTCGTCAACCGCTGTGACCGATCCTCACGCTGTCTCAATTCATCAATGAAAACAGATTGTTCAGCACATTACACCATCAGCTGATCGACACATTCCGATCTTCCTACATCTCGGGTTTGTGGTAATGTTACTGTGCAATGTTTATAGATAAAATAGATAATAGTAAATGACCGTACATGCTGTCATGCCGCAGTACCTGTCACTGAGTGGTCTAAGTGATTAAATCCTTCACGCGTATTAATATGCCTTTAGCATGCTTACTTATCGCCCTCTAAACACCCTTTAGCCGGCTTACAAATCGCCATCTAAACCACCCTTTAGCCGATGAATAGTTATGTAAGAAAAAATGGCAGCATAGAATTTGCATAAGTTGTTTTTTTTATAATGACATATAGACACGGGATATTTTAGTAAGGAAGATATAAAATTGCATAAGCAAACAGAACAGACTAGTCTCGATCAGGCAGCTCCTACAGGAGTCGTCTGATCTAGGTCTACTCTATTTGCAAAGGTGTCAAGAGATGTACTCCGGCGCCTTTACAAACAGAGTAGACCCAGATCAGATAGTAGGTATAGAGCAATCTGATCGGGCACTACCGTGTTTGCTTATGGATCTGTTTCTGCAGTAAATGCTAATGGCCAGTACATCCCGTGTTTATATCATATTCTCTAATTATACCCATGATGTCACTCTTTGTTACCTAAATATTCATAAGGTAAAGGGTTAACTGGCTGAATGGTACTGAGGCACTCAGACCGATACATTACGTATGATATCTACAGTGTTTACTGGTTCGTTAAGCAAGGCCACAGCCAAAGTAAACGTTTTTCTTTCGAGGGAAATCTTGTGGGAACGCATTTCTGGCATTCCGGGTATTCTGGGTATTTGTGGTATTTGGCATATGACACGGTGAGTGCAGACACGCACCCAGCATCAAGCGACTCCTATATCACTGGCAATTAAATATTGCATAAAATAAACCTTTAACCATTTACTTCGTGAATATTCTTGTAAAAAAGAGTGACATCGTGAATATTAATCAGCTGTTTTTTTATAATGGTGAATGAAGACATGCTCGTTTGTCTTTGGCAGAAACTGAAGAATCAGATCTATATGATTTTATATACAAACAGAGGATGTCATGACCATACTGCCCTGACAGGAGTCTACTCTGTTTTCAAAGCTTCAACCCATGTATTCACCTCATATTGACACCTTTTGATGCCTATGCAAATATCACCTGTTGAAACCATTCTGATAAATAGAGCATTTGTTCCTATAGGAGCAAATGCTCTATTTATCAGAATGGTTTCAAACTACAAAATTCTGAAAAAAATCCTTTTCTCTAATTAATGCTCCTTTTCGGTAGATTAATTCAAAGAGATTGTATCTAAAAATAGCTTATGAGGTAATGGGTTAAAAGGGGTGTTTCTTTTAGGTAAACGGTAAGGACGCATGGTAGGCTTTAATTATTTGAAAAAATATCCACAGTTTTCCACAGTTGATCTACTCTTTGCCTAATAAACATTTAAGCATGAATTGATCACTTCACGAATATTCATTAACTTACTTTTTATAGGTTATACCCTGATCATACATTTCCTACAGGGACCATCTGATCTGGGTCTACTGTGTTTGTAAATGCGTGAAAAAGCGTTTATATGAAGGATGGGGTTGAACTGGGTTGGTTGTTGTAGAAATAATACGAGCAAGCAATATTCTGTTGTCTCGTGTCTACTAGTCATTTATATACATGTATATGGAATATATTATCTATGAACAGTTTGATACTATTAATAGCAACCCTGCACGCGACCTGAATCGCATTTACAAACAGATTGGATCCAGATGAGACGCCGAGTAAATCGACGTCTCATCGCGATCCAAGCTGGTTGACACTCGGCCAGTGGTTTCTTAAAAACCTGATGGAATCGGAAACCTTTTTCAAAATTGCACCTTTTCAAAATTCGAGCAGACAGCGAGACAGTTTTTACTGTTTTACAAAACATCCCAAAGTAACAAATTCACATGTATTTCGAATAATATTTATGTAGCCGAAAATATCGTCACAGGAAATTAAGTGAGGTAGATGTGACGCTGATTTGTATGCAAACCTGTCGAGTTTACCTATCGTAGTCCATTGACACTTGCTCACCTGTCAAACACAATGTCTGCTCAAATTGGGATATGTTCAATTTTGGTCCATTTCGATTTAGCTTACGAGATACTATTGACCGAATGTCAAACAGCTTGGATCCTGATGAGACGCCGAGTTACTCGGCGTCTCATCTGGATCCAAGCTGTTTGCCAATGTAAATCAGGTCGCGGATAGCCAGATAAGGGTTTAAAACACCACTTAAATTCAATAAAAATTTATCTATACTATGATAGCAAGCAACCGGTTTTACTTTAACGCTAAGAGCAAAATCGCAATTGTTTTAACAATCAAATACATGTACACCGAATAAGTCAGTGTATCATTAGGATCGAACTAAGTTGACGTTCATATCGCGGTTTTGGAACGAAAGAGGACGGACTGTCGTTGAGAGGACTGAAGTAAATGGCATTTTAACTGAACAAAAGGGAGACTCATGCTAAAGGTAATATACCTTTTGCGGCACTTGTTGTCCTTTTAGAAGGATCGTTCGATTTGTGTTGTTATCAATGCTCACAGACTGTAGATAAGAAGGATACAGTAGAACAACTTGTCCTAAACGGCCATTCATTTATTGAATATAGGTGTCTTCAAAGCAGGTGGTTGCTTAATGCAGGAGCAAAAGTAATACAGAAATCTCCTTATAGAAGTTTTATGCATTACTTTAACCTGCATTAAACTATCACCTGCCTTATAGACCTATAAATAGACCTCGTTTTGATGGCCTCTTAAGATAGGTTGTACTGTAGATAGAAATATCTCTTTAACGACCACTAAATTGTGTTGATTGGTTGGTATTTAGGACAGGTGGCTGCTTAAAGCAAGATGAAAGTAAAACAGAACGCTCCTGTAGGAGCGTTCTGTTTTACTTTAACCTTGCTTTAAGCAACCACCTGCCTTTAACACAAAATACTTGATGTAATTTAGTGGCCATGATAGAGAGGTTTTACTTTACATTTAAGTTATCCACCTAAACCTATGTTGTTGCTACTTCGCGTCTACACCCAATTCACATACCAAACTCGTTGCGTATTCTAATTAAAATTCATTTCAATATTACTAAGCAAATAGTTAGTTTGTGAACAACATGCCCAAATTTACTGCTAAAAAGGATCCTACACGATATTCTACTAAGTGAAAGTCGGGCACCTTTATTATGATGTAAAACTCCTGCCTGATTAAACTCTTATTTAATGCAGTAACTATTACTTCCGGGCCGATCAAGCTTTTCAGAAAATATTGACCGAATATTAAAACAGCTTGGATCCTGATGAGACACCGAATTACTCGGTGTCTCATCTGGACCCAAGCTGTTTGCAACTGTGATACAGGTCGGGCAGAGCATGATAAGGGCTAATTCAGTAACTGGTACAGCACGTATCCCATTCTTTGTGAAATGCGCAATCATTAAAGGTAAACTATCACGCGTGCACACTGATGGTACCTGTATGGATATCGCATGCAGATATTGCGCATTCAACCGTCATGGTAAGATGAGATGTACAAATTTAATAGTCACTTAATGTTTAAGCCATTAACCCGCTGTACAACAATTTCTGCGCAAAAGATTCTGGTTCAATTTTCACTATAACCTATTCGATCAAGCTTTTGAGAAATTATTGATAGAGTATCAAGTAGTTTGAATCTTTATGAAACGCCGAATCCCTCGGTGTCTCTTCTGTATCCAAGTTGTTGGCAAATGCAAGTCAGTTCTAGAGCAGCAGGGAAAGGGTTAACTATTATATTCTGAAGAAGATTATACAATCTCGTTTAGGAGTCGAGCTTCATAAATTCCATGAATTACGATACACATGCGTTTGATATATGAACCGCTTCCTTCGGAAAAAGGGGTCATAATTTTCATTGCAAACTTGTAGACCCTACATTGTTTACAGTGCAAACAGTTCATTTTCAGAGAGCGTCTCTTGTCGTAAGTGATAGAAAGTAAAATATATACTATAAACAATATGCGTAATGTGGAAAACATGCCGCAGCCACGATCAACAACTGCCGTTGCTAAGAGGAAAAAATCATTTGTCAAGGGGACATTAATGCTTTCGCTACGAAGAGCAAATGTCGTGGCTTCGAGAAACAAATGTCTTCATCACTGGGAAGTAATGCATTCGCCACGAGGAAAAATGCATTTGCGACGAGGAACAAAATATTCACAAGAGGAACAAATGCATTCGCCACGCCGCGTGGAAGAAATGCATTCGCCATGAAGAAAATGCATTTGCCACAAGCATCAAATTCATTCGCCAAGATCTATAAATGCCTTCGTAACGAGGAACAAATGCCTTCACAAGTTCACATTGAGGAAAAAGCATTCGTCACGAGGAGCACATGCCTTATTCACAAGGAACACACTCCTGTGCCACGATGAATAAATGCCTTCGCAACGAGGAACAAATGCTTTTGCTACGAGGAACAAAATCTTCGCCAAGAGGAACAAATGCCTTCGCCACATGGAAGAAATGCCTTCGCCACGAGGAACAAATGCCTTTACAGTGACGAACAAATGCCGTCGTCACAAGGACCAAATGCTTTCGTCAATGAGGACCAAATGCGTTCGTCGCAAGGGACAAACGCCTTTATCACAAGGAACAAATACCTTCGTCATGAGGAACAATGCATTTGCCACCATAAGCAAATTCCTTCGTCACGAGAAGCAATGCCTTTCCCGCGAGAAACAAATGTCTTTGTCACAAGGAACAAATGCATTTACCACAAGAAACATATTCTTGCGTCACGAGGAATCAAATTTCTTCGCCACTAGGAACAAATGCCTGTGCCAGGAGGAATAGATGCCTTCGGGACATAGACAAACAATTTAGTCCCATTTAAGAATACTCATGGATGATGAATCTGATCATAGTCTGCACTGATTGTTTCACACATTATTTTCAAAGGTGATATTGACAAAATACGTATTGCAGTAAAGCTCTCTGAGATAAAACTTAATTAACCTTTCCAACACTAGGGTTAGGGTCAGAGTGGAATAATCAATGACTGATTAAAGGTAGAGTCCATATAGTAGAAAGGGTAAAATTGAGAGAGATCTTTGAATGACAAACATTACAAACTCTGATCAGAAAGCTCCTCACGGAATCCTCTGATCTGGATCTACACTGTTTGCCAATGACAGTGTACTCATTTATTCGAAATGCTCAGTCAATATATTTGGCCGAGTGTTTTAACCCTTTGAATCCTTCCAACGCTGATTTATAAAAGTGGAATATTCCACCATTGTTTGAAGATAGAGTTCATACAGTCTGAAAGGGTATACACAACTTATGAGAGTATTTTAAATAACAAACAGTGCATACAACGATCAGGGGTCTCCTTTAGGACCCCTCTAATCTGGATATATACTGTATGCAGATAGTACCAATTCGTAATGTTTAAGTAATACAGTTACACTGGAGATTTGCAAACAGAACTAACAGGGACCTGTCGTTGTGTCTCTTACAGTAAACAACGAGAAGCCATGCCAAAATCGAAGCATGCGAAGTCAACTTAATGAATATATACATGCATATGTAATGCGTGTGTTTTGGTTTACAGTAAGACCTCTCAAAACCGGAATTCTTGTAGTGAAGATTTTAGTTACTTTTAGGCTGGTGGCTGCTTAATGCAGGGTGAAAGCCATGCAGAAAGTTCCTCTAGGAGCTTTCTGCATGCCTTTCACCCTGCAAATAAGCTGTCACCTGTCTCCAAGACCGATATTTATACCAAATTTAATGTCCAGTTTATAGAGGTTTTACTGTATATAGACGGCGAGCAATGCAGAAAACATTCAGCATAACATGTGTCCTTCTTTAGGCTACCACGTGCCTTAACCCTTTCGCTGCCAGGTATCATTATCTGCAAAATATTTCCAATGTTCGTCCTTTTTGTATCAAATAAAACATGACGACGGCGTCAAACTGTTTGCAGTCTGATGTGACGACAAATAACTCAGCGTCTCATCTTGATTCAACCTGTTTGCATTGGTGATCACATATTCAATATTTCTTTTGATTCGTTGTAGGGACTTAAACGAATACTAGTACAGTATGTATGATTCTTTTGGTTCGTATGTTATACTTAACTAGATTACATCTGATAACAGTTGACATTGACTATTTTCCTCCATAGATATGCATTTCTATGCATTTTTAGTTTAAACATATTTTATTTGAAAAAGTATACATTAATCATGATATCCACAGAGTATCACTATAGGATTAGAACGAAAGCTAAAAGCTTATTGAGTTCTTCTCCTCTTGTTATAGTTTAAAGTAGGATCAGCTGTACATTATTTCTACGCATTTTTAAACAGAGTAAGTCCAGACCAGGCGACCAGAATGGGCGGTCTGACCAGGGTCTCTCTGTTCGCTTATGAAATAATATACACCTGATCCTACAGCTTCTGCTATGGTAACCAAATTCCCGTTCTCGTGATGCCATAATAAAATTCAGCTAATTAACTCTTTCGGCGCCAAATTTCTAATTGTCGTCTGCAACGTCTGCAACTCAATTATTTTAAATCATTCGGTTAAATAAGGAAGTGGAATAAATAAATACAGAATTCAAAGGAATAAAACACAGATCGAGAACTAGAGATTAGGACAAATAGTGAAGTCCCTGATCAGACGCCGCTTTGAAAAGGCGGCGTCTGATCAGGGACTGCACTATTTGTTGTGGTGCATTTTGGCGACATTGGCGGTGAAAGGGTTAATGATCATACATGTTTATTTGTAACATGGCAAATGACATGTTATATTTATACTAATAAAGTATCTGTGCAGTTCATTATTTATTAATGAATATTCATGACGTTATTGGTTAAACTAGCAATATTTACCGTTATGAAGTGTTTATTAATGTTTAACTCATTATCTATACATTTTTTAATACCACAACAGTAGTTGTTAACGCGCGCGTGTGTGCTTGTTTTTTTGTTCTATTTTTACAACCACAAACATGCAAATTTCAGTGGCAAACGAAACACTTTAATGAGAAAACGAAAATGCACCTGGGGCTATTTGCAACATCAATCGTGTACACGATTTCACACTGGATATTTAATTCCCTATAAACAACAATAAACTGATTCTGTTCACATGTTGATAAAGTCGTTTAAAGAAAGAAAGACGATTACAGTAAAACCTCTCAATAACTGCCAATAAATTACATCACGTATTTTGTGTAAAAGGCAGGTGGCTGCTTAAAGCAAGGTGAAAGTAAAACAGAACGCTCCTATAGGAGCGTTCTGTTTTACTTTCACATTGCTTTAAACAACCACCTGCCCTAAATACAAACTAATCAACGTAATTTAGTGGCCGTTATAGAGAGGCTTTACTGTAATTTGCTAAGTGCGACCTGACTCGCATTTGAAACACAGTTCTGATCCAGATGAGACACTGAGTAACTCGGCGTTCCAAGTTCACATTCAGTCAATAGTTATTGACACATTCGAACGTGTCGGATTTAGATAAAAAAATGTAACAGAGCAGAATTTTGGCAGACTTCATTTGTTTGCTTCATGCATAGTGCTAAGGTATGCAACACTTTATCAGAGGTCCAGATAAGATGCGCACATTGAAACATTGAAGCAACTCCTTTATTTCTCCACCAAACCCTACGTTGTGACCACTCTTGGAGGGTTTGGTGGAGAAAGGACGATTTAGTATCTGTGTATGCACATTTTTCTGTTGCTCTGACTTTATTGCAACACTTGGGGGTAATGGTTGCACTATGTAAATTGCATTGCCTTTCATGAAATCTACAGTTAACACTTTACTTCATATAGATATATATGCATTTTAATGCCTTTGCAAACAGCGTAGACCAAGACCAGATGGCTCACATAGAAGCCGTTTCATGCCCAAAACGTCTCTTGTTCATGCTATTATAGTTTAAGCTAATTATAAATTTTAAGCTAATTGGTATTCATATATGAATTATTTCTTACATGAATATTCATGGAGAAAATTGATAAGTACCTCCAAATTAATGAATACGACCAAAAATTGATATTCATATATGATTTATTTCTTACATGAATATTCATGGAGAAAATGCCTAAAGGTCTTCATTGCTTTCGCACTTCTCAATGTTTACATTGCTTTCGTATTCCTCAATTATAACATCAAAGCTATTGATATAGATGATAAATCATATGTTTTGCATATGTAAGTTAATGTAGCTAAAAGGATTGACATTTATGTGATTATCGCGCCAATATTAACACACTTTCTCTATTTCGATGATGAGATTTTCTCGTTTTCCACTTGAAATGTTTAATTATAGCAATAAATTTGTCACAAGAAGTTAAATTACTATAATCTTAATCACATACCATAAACAGCGACCAGGAGACAACTAGACATATATTGGTGATTTTCTTTGATAATAAGTCAAACCTTCTGAACATCCCAGAGTTATGAGTTTAATCAGTCATAAATAGAAGAGTAATCGATAATGATGAAACAAGAATAAAAAACGCAAAGAATGAATTACAGTTAAACCTCTCTAAAGCGGATGTTACATTTGTAATAAATATCGGCCTTGGAGACAGGTGACAGCTTAATGTAGGATGAAGGTCATGCAGAAAGGGTCTCTACCAATTTTCTGTATGACTTTCACCATGCATTAAGCAGCCACCTGCCTAAAGGTATCTAAAATCTGCTCTACTCTACTTCCGGTTAAGAGGGTTTTTACTGTATGTGTTGTTTCAACCCATAACCCTTTCCCATATGTAAGCGCATTTTTACGCATCTGCAAACAGAGTAGACCCAGATCAGACGGCTCCTATAGGAGCCGTCTGATCAGGGTCTGCTCTGTTTGCTTATGGTGCAATATAGATCTGATTCTACAGCTTCTGCCTGAGCTAAAATGTCCTGTGTTCATATGCCATTATAAAAACCAATCTACAATGTAATTAATATTCATGACGTCATTATTTCTAACATTACTTACAACAGGGAAAATGTTAATTACTGTATTTCTATACTGTTTCTGTCAATCCTTTAACCCTTGACTCTTCAAATAGTCTTCCATATTGAATGTTAATGGCATTATTAACCTTAATATGTGGGGACCGAGTATAGAAGACATTTTCAAACATCGTAGACCCAGACTCAAAGCGCATGGAGGACCTTAAAAACCTTTTGATCAGCAACTGCACTGTTCGTCTTAAAATCGCTTTCTTCAGTGAGGAAGTTTGATACAACGTTTCTATCTAATTAACCATTTCCTCCATAAATACGCCTTTCTACGCCTCTGTAATAGTCACCTGTTGAAACCATTGTGATAAATAGAGCATTTGCTCCTATAGGAGCAAATGCTCTATTTATCACAATTGTTTCAAACTACAAAATTCTAAAAGTTTCCTTTTCTCTATAGTTAATGCTCCTTTTCGGTAGATTTATTCAAAGTGGATGGATCTAAAAATAGCCTATGAGGTAATGGGTTAATTCGCCCAAATGCTAAACAGTTAGCCGCTTTGTGAGATAAGATGTCTACGTAGGAACTCTACTTACATATGCTTATTTTTATATTTCTCCGTCAAATCCTATATTGGTGCTACTCTTTTCGAATAGCATCGAAGAGACGATTCTTTTGATTACACCAAAAAAAAAAGGATTTGATTTACCTTACGTTAGGAAAGCCACATCGTAACAAAAATATGTGCACGTAGAACGTATATACATACTATTAGAACGTTAGGAGATGCATGGGGTAATGATTTGGGCCAAGGTCACACACATACTCCGTACAGTAGCCTAAATCAAGAAAGACATAGTTGTTATACGCAGTGCTTGTATGTAGACAAAGCATAGAATTGAAGAAAGAGCTAGATGTTTGTGACAAGGTCAAGTCACTGTTAACCACCCTTCTCTTGCTGAAGTTTAAAATACATTTCTCCTTCTTTACTAATGCCCTGTTGTATATTTACATATATCTTCACTGTGCACACGTATTTCGCTGCGCAATCACTGCTGTGGAGTGCACTGGTTGCACAATCAGCTTGAAAATAGTGCGACCCTGATGAGACAGCTCCTGCAGGAGCTGTCTCATCTGGGTCTTCACTATTTACAGGTAGGTATATTGACGTGAATAGCAAGCGAAGGGTTAATATTCATGATGTTACTGTTTCTTAAATGAGTGTTTATATAGTTAACCCTTTCCTCCATAACAGTGCCTTTCTACGTCTCTATAATAGTCACTTCTTGAAACCATTGTGATAAATAGAGCATTTGCTCCTATGGAGCAAATGCTCTATTTATCACAAAGGTTTCAGTACTACACAATTCTAACATTTTCCTTTTCTCTAGTAAATGCTCCTTTTCGGTAGATTAATTCAAAGAGGCTGGGTCTAAAATAGACTATGGAGGAATGGGTTAGGGGTTAAGTAACCTGTAATAGAGAAACAACGTATGGCTATCATGGATAGTTAATGTCTGAAGCATTTTGGATTTAGTAGTGTACCTTGTTTCTCCTGTAGAAGCAGTGTTTTAACCATTTCCCTGTTTTTATGTTTAGTCCTTTTTTTTCAATACCTACTTATATTCATGAATAAATTGTTATAATGAAATGTGGAAGGTGTGGCAGTGTAGCCATTTCAGAAACTACATAAACAGATCTATCAAATTCAATTAGCAAATAGAGCAGATCCTGATCAGAAATCTCCTATAGGTGTCTTGATCTGCGTCTAATGTTTGCAAATGCGTGAAAATGCGTGAAAATGCGTTTATATGAGGAAATGAGTTAAAACGGCCACAAGACTTAACGTGAAGGTTATAGGTGACCAGACATAACATCCCGACCCAGACTCGACACCTACCTCGTATATAACAGGTCAGACCTGTGGGTTTTTATGGTTATTGATTAGAGTAAGGTGTATATTTGTTCTAAATTCATTTGAACAGTGGTGACTGTCATAGTAAGAAAACTAACATGGCAATGACAGTAATACAGTTGAACTTCGATATTTCGAACTCGGATAACTCGAACTTCGGGATAACTGGAACTAAAAGTTCGGTCCTTCCAAAATCTTACAATACAGAATTGCTCTAAAATGTATCACTACGCATGTCGAGAAACACATTTCACAGCTTAATGCAGTTCTACAGTAATGCTGAAAGCTCCTGCAGGAGCTTTCAGCATTACTGTAGACCTGCATTAAGCTGTGAACTTGAGAAATTGTCCAGATTACAAATCGGATAACTCGAACTCCTCTTATCTCGAACTAATTTATATAGTTCCTTGAAGTTCGAGATATCGAAGTTCAACTGTATGACAATACAGTAAAATCTTTCTTAACCTTTTACTCCATGAATATTCATGTAAGAAATAACTACTTTAATGAATATTTAATTTATTAATTTTTATAATGGCATATGAACACATGAACATTTTACTACAACGGAAATTGTAGAATCAATATCAATATTATTCCTTAAGCAAATAGAACTAGCCCTGACCAGACGGCTCCTATAGAAGCCGTTTGATCTGGGTCTACTCTGTTTGCAAAAACACATTAAAATGTGTGTTTATGGAGTAAAGGGTTACGACACATACTGTATGTGTAGTTCATTAATGGGTGCATATAACAGAGTTTATAGTATACGGACTGGGCTCTTGTACATGTATAACAATTCACATTACAGAAATATAAGAAAGATCTAAAATCACATATTATACATGGTTGTAAATACAGTGTAACTTCGAGAACTCGAACTGCAAGTGACCGTACAAATAGTTCGAGATAAGAGGAGTTTGAGTCATCCGATTTCTAATCTGAACAATTTCTCAAGGCCACAGCTTAATACGGGTCTAAAATAATACGGAAAGCTGTAGGAGCTTTCATCATTACTTTAGATCTGTATTAAGCTGCCACACGTGTTTCTAGATATCTGTAGCAATACATTTTTAGAGCAATTCTGTATTGTAAGTTTTGGAAGAACTGAACTTTTTGTTCGAGTTATCCCAAAGTTCGAGTTATCCGAGTTCGAGATATCGAACTTCAACTATATCAGAATACTAAAATGAACTCGAACTATGGCATTTAGCCCTTTGGTAATAATTGTTGCACTGAAATCATACAGTAAAATGATAAAGTTTGTACACATAGAATACAGGTCACATTGTACAGGGTACAGTGCAGAAAAAACCTCCTCTAAATTGGCTTTCAAATTAGTACCGATGAAGATTTTAAGACAGGTGACAACTTAATGCAGGATGAACCGAATGCAGAAATCTCCCAATGGAGCTTTTCTGCATGACATTCACCCTGCATTAAGCAGCCGCCTGGTTTAAACACTTAATTATTCTAAAAGTTACTACAAAAGAAGGAAGCAAGCTGTATTAATGGAATTTAATAAGTGATTTATATCATGATAAATAGTCATGTAATATGAAACACATAATCTTACCTTTTGTTCATTTTTGTCAGTGATGTTATAACCTCGTCTCTAACCACATAATTTTTTTATTATGTGACTTTTGACACTTAAAGAGGAAGCCAAGTTATCATTTTACAGATCTATACATATTTATACGTTTGGCTGCACTGGAGTCATAGCTATAAAATGAACATGTATCAAAATGATCAAAAAGTTTCATGTCAATATTTTATTAACATATACAGCTGAACTTCGATATCTCGAACTCGTATAACTCGAACTTCGGGATAACTCGAACTAAAAGTTGGGTCCTTCCAAAATATTACAATACAGAATTGCTCTAAAATGTATAACTACGCGTATCTAGCTTAATGCAGTTCTACAGTAATGCTGAAAGGTCATGCAGGAGCTTTAAGCATTACTGTAAACCTGCATTAAGCTATGAACTTGAGAAAGTGTCCATATTACAAATAGGATTACTCGAACTTCTGTTATCTCGAACCAATTTATGTAGTCCTTGAAGTTCGAGATATCGAAATTCAACTGTATTTTAGTTTGATATGTGTCCTGTACACGGCCTAACTAGTATTCGGCAACAGCTATAGACCAGATGAGACGCCCCGGGTAAATCGGCTTCTCATCCGCATCCAAGTTTAATTATACAGTAAAACCTCTCTAATGCGACCACTTCATGAATAAGCATACCTATCATTTTAAGCAGGTAGTTGCTTACTGCAGGACGAAAGTTATGCAGAAAGCTCCTATAGGAGCTTTCTGCATAACTTTCGTCCTGCATTAAGCTACCACCTACCTTTGCCACTGTGAATTATGCCCCTTGTTGACGGTCGTATTAGAGGGGTTTTACTGTACTGGAATAGTAGTGCTCAAAAGCTTGAACGAGTCGGACGTGAAATTACTCTTGATCAGAAATTGATTTAACATCATTTTTATCGACATGATAATGGTTAGAATGACATATGTTTATTATCTACAAAGGTAGTTTGTGTATGTCATGTTGCACATATACATTAGAGATCAATTTCTAGACAGAGCTATAGATAAGGGTGTATACCCAGCTACTAAAACCGTCATTTCTCCACCAAACCGTAGACTGTGACCACTCTTTAAGAATCGTTGGTGGGGAAGTTAAGGAGTTATTCTTGAAAATGTTTTAATTTACGCATCTTATCTGGAGCTCTGTTCTAGACATCTCACATTAATTCAAGGTGTTAAAAACAAAACTTAAAATATCTTCGGATATCCAGTGCATCCTCTCCGTCAAGGCTGACTATATCAGTGTGGCACCATTTTGATCCGACATAATAGTGAATATTGAAGGGTCACTGATTAAACTGCTCCGTCAGAAGAAGTTTGATCTGGGTCTGCACTATTTACGAGTACATTATTTTATTTGTCCAAATACTAGGAGTAAATGGGGTATAAATCATAAGCATATGCTTTTTGGAAAACTATGCACAGTACAGTTATTAAATTGAAAGGGTTTGATTGAAGTTTGAGTGTAAATTTGCGGTTTAAGCTTTTCATGTTATGGGGTCAACATAGTACTGTAAGAAATGCCAGGGTGTACAGGGGGTACAAGGGAAAACAGAGGGTACAAGGGATTCAGAGGTACAGGGGAATACAGGGGTACAGAGAAATAATAGGTACAGGGGGAATAAAATACAGGGGATACAGGGGTTCAGTGGTACAGAGAAATACAGGGGTACAGGGAGGAGTACAGGGGAGTACTTTGGGTACAGGGGAGGTCGGGGTACAGGGGGTACAGGGGAGTACTTTGGGTACAGGGGAGGTCGGGGTACAGGGGAGGTCGGGGTACAGGGGAGGTCGGGGTACAGGGGAGGTCGGGGTACAGGGGAGGTCGGGGTACAGGGGGAGGTCGGGGTACAGGGGAGGTCGGGGTACAGGGGGTACAGGGGAGTACTTTGGGTACAGGGGAGGTCGAGGTACAGGGGAGTACTTTGGGTACAGGGGAGGTCGGGGTACAGGGGGTACAGGGGAGTACTTTGGGTACAGGGGAGGTCGGGGTACAGGGGAGGTCGGGGTACAGGGGAGGTCGGGGTACAGGGGGAGGTCGGGGTACAGGGGAGGTCGGGGTACAGGGGGTACAGGGGAGTACTTTGGGTACAGGGGAGGTCGGGGTACAGGGGAGTACTTTGGGTACAGGGGAGGTCGGGGTACAGGGGGTACAGGGGAGTACTTTGGGTACAGGGGAGGTCGGGGTACAGGGGGTACAGGGGAGTACTTTGGGTACAGGGGAGGTCGGGGTACAGGGGGTACAGGGGAGTACTTGGGGTACAGGGGAGGTCGGGGTACAGGGGGATACAGAAGGTTCATGGAGTATAGGGAGTACATGGGAATACAGGCTGTACAGGAGAATGCATGGGATACAGGAGAAACCGGGATACAGGGGAATACAGAAGGTACAGCCGGTATAGGGAGTACAAAGGTACAGGGGTACAGAGGGGTTACAGGGGGTGTTATATGGGTATACAGGACAACAGGGAAATATTTGGGATGCAGTGAGTACAGTCCAGGTGACTTGTTCTGTGAGAAATGTTACTTTATGAGTTTGGGTGTCTGGGTTTCAAAGACAAAAAAGCTAGGCTAGCAGGTGCATCAAACACACGACCTCTGATCCGGATCTACACTGTTAAACACGTGGGGTAATAAATACTATACATGTCGATATTATCAAACAACGACTGAATTGCTTTTATATTTTTTCTCATGACCAGTCACACAGTCGTCCGATGGCTGATTGTATTAATGTCATTTAGCATTGAAGTATAAGTACAATCTTTAACCCTTACCTCGCTGAGAAAAAATAATGTCTGCCTAACGTTGGGTCTGGTGCAATTTAGACTTCTTCCGATTCGATCAAGCTTTTGGGAAATTGTTGACCGAGTGTCAATCAGCTTAGATACTGATGAGATATAGAGTTAATTGGCATCTCATCTGAATCCAGGCTGTTTACAAATGCGAGTCAGGTCGACACTATTAGGACAAGAGTTAACCATTCGCTTGCTATTCACGTCAATATACCTTCCTGTAAATAGTGAAGACCCAGATGAGACAGCTCCTGCAGGAGCTGTCTCATCAGGGTCTGCACTATTTACAAGTTGATTGTGCAACCAGTGCACTCCACAGCAGTGATTTCACAGCGAAATACTTGTACACAGTGAAGATATATGTAAATATACAACAGGGCATGGGTAAAGAAGGAGAAATGTATTTTAAAATTCAGCAAGAGAATGGTTAAGAATAGTCAAATATTTAATAGCCATTCAGCATTATGTCTAATGAACATTAAAAGCTGTTCTTAATGTTTAAATAACCGTGTACTATCGAATCTTATCCATGTCCTCGACCAATTAGAAGAGGTCACGTTGTTTGTATTGAATGCAATTAATGGTCAAGTGGCTACTTAAATCATTAATGAAGACGTTTTGTACGACAGTGCAAACAACTCCCAATACATTTTGCTGTTTATTTCATTTCAGTGAAATCTTACTTCCCTACACATTGACATTGTCATATTCACTATACCACATTGGCATTGTCATGTGTTTGGTCTCTGTAAACAATGTTAACTAATACATACACACAGTAGTACAAAATATACATGTGTATTGATAAAAGTGTAAGACTAAACCGACAACCATATTAAATTCGATCTGACTGCTATTTGCAAACAGGAGCTTTCTCCCTAGGAGCTTTCTGCATTACCTTTGTCCTGCATTAAGCTACCACCTGCATATAACACCCATAATTATACCTCTTTTAGGTGGTCGCATTAGCGGGTTTTACTGCATAATATATAAGCAGGTGTTCGGACAGACACACTTAGGCAAATATTGCAGATCCAGACCAAGCGGCCCCCGAAGGAACCGGTTGACCAAGGTCAACACTTTTTGCTACAGTGTCTGTCTAATTCAAAGATATATAAATGGAGCCAAAATAGACTATTTAGCACTGGTGGAGACGCGAGATCGTTTGACCAAATACAGTAAAACCTCTCTTAACCGGCAGTTAAATTTAGTATGAATATCGGTCTTGGAGACAGGCGGCAGCTTAATGCAGGGTGAAAGTCATACAGAAAGCTCCTAGAGGAGCTTTCTGCATGACTTTCACCCTGCATTAAGCAGCCACCTGCCTAAAAGTATCTAAATTATTATCTACTAGAATTCCGGTTAAGAGAGGTTATACTGTACAAGACCAGCATTGCCGTCCTACATACATGTAATTGTAATTGCATTCTATAACATTGCTAAGTTCAAGTCCGTGAGAGGGACAGAAGCAAACAATGTAAACCCCATAATAAGGGACACACGTCGGTTTTGTTCGAATGGTTCAGTTGGAGTCACTTCGAGATAGAGGGATAGGTGGGTGGGGTGAATTTAGTTGGGATAGACATTTATTATTGAGGTACATGTATATAAAGGTCATTGCCTGCTAATTCAGAAGTTCTCCGTGTGTGACTTCTCTGCGTTACTTCCGTCCTACATTACGTTACAGCTTTAACCCTTTACTCCATGAATATTCATGTAAGAAATAATGACATCGCGCATATTTATAAGCTGTATTTTTATAATAACATGTGAAAGCAAGAATAGTTAAATAAGACAGAAAGTGTAGAATCAGATCTATACAATGGCATAAGCAAACAGATCAGACCCTGATCCTACAGGAGCCGTCTGATAGGGTCTACTCTGTTTGCAAATGCGTAGAAAAGCATATGCATAGAGTAAAGGGTTATGGACAGGTAGTTAGTCTTTCTCCAGTGTCTGATTTATAGCTTAGTTCATACGATCACAATCTCTGGCGAACTTTGACCCTTTACCAGTATACAGTGAAACCTGTCTAAATTGACCATTCATTTATTGAACATAGGAGTCTTAAACAGCGGGTGGTTTCTTAATGCGGGAAAAAAGTAATGGAGAAAAATCCTATAATAGCTTTCTGCATTACTTTTGTCCTGCATTAAGCTGTATTAAGTCAATTATATATTCATTCATAGATTTTATTGATATATTTCATTATTCCTTACATGAATATTCGTGGATTAAAATGTTAAAAACTGCCACCTACTTAACGGACTCATAATAAGACCTCTTTTGTTGGCCGCTTAATTCAGGTTCTTCTGTTTTGTTACTATTTCAGTACTGTTTCACATCGTAACTCTTTCGGCGCCAATGTCGCATGTTGGCACCACTGAAAACAGTGCAGTCCCAGGTCAGATGCCGCCTTTCAAGGCGGCATCTGACCTGGGACTTGACTGTTTTCTGTATTATTGTATACAGGGTTTTAAAAACAAGTGTTTTACTAATATACCTTTATTATTTAGTTCAGAATTATATTTAATATGAAATTATTATTGCAGACGACACTTTTAAATTTGGCGCCAAAGGAGTTAAACCGATCACAGGTAAGGTATACCCGGATTTGTTAATTTAGAAGGAAACAAATCGTGTGCTTCTTGCTTATATGAGCAAATATTACAGACTTCGTTTGACAAAACATGAAAATAATGTATACAAAATGGTTCTAGTTCTAATTATATCTATTCTGTACTGTAGAGTAGACATGTATTAAAAGGAAACGAAACACGAAACGTCTATACAAAATGAAATGCAAATGTCAGCTATAATCATAATCTAGATACGCATTGTCTCGTCTGGATCCAAACTGTTTGCATGGGTAATAACACATCCACCCGCATCAAGCTAAATTAAAAAACATACATTATAACGTAATGGTATGTATGTCGGTAATATTGTTTGACTGAAATATACAACGGAATGGAATTGGAACAATTATCAGTTTTGTTTTGTGCAGAAAAAGTAAACTCTCTTTATAACGACTACCCAAAAGAGCTCTTTTTCGGGAGGGGATGAAGACAGATGGTAGCTTAATGCAGGACGACAGTTACGTTACTTTTGTTCTGCATTAAGTAGTCATCTGCTTTTAAGCACATCAATGATAGTTCATTAATTAGTCATACTATAGCAGGGGGCTTTACTGTATATCTAGGTTGGATATCTTCTTCAATTAGGCTATAGTGTGTCTCATTATCAATGAAAGCTTAATCTACGTCTTGCTAACCGAAGACCTATGCTATGATAGACCAGTTATGCACGGACTGTATCCCTTTGAATGTGAAATATTCAAAATGAATTGGACCATCATTGTTTAACCTTAAACAATCCATTCATTATGAAAGGGTATACTTTGCGACAGGACTACGAATGGCAAACAGTGCAGACCCTGGTTATAGGACTCCTCTACTCTATGAGCTTCCTGAGCTGGGTCTACACTGTTTGCAAGTACGCCTGTTGTGCGCTTTCAGATGGTTAAATGAAAGTGAAAACGTGCTAAGAGATTCCAAATATAATATCTATAGGCGTTCATAATTAAATTACTCACCGTCGGTGACTGTTTAAATAGTGAACATACACTCAAGAGAACTGTCGTATTGATGTCCTTGTGCAAATGTAAAATGAAGATATTCTAATTGACTTAATGGTTAATCAGCCTAACCCTCTACTCAATATTATACGTCTTTGCACGCCTTTACAAACAGAGAAGACCCATATAAGACGATCTACTCCATATACATGTATACGTCTTTGTATGAATTTACAAACATAATAAACCTATATAAGATAATCCATCCCATATACTTGTATACGTCTTTATACGCCTTTACAAACAGAGTAGACCCATATCAGACGATCTACTCCATATATTCGTCTTTGTACGCCTTTACAGACCGGATAAACCCATAGTCGCTCCTGTAGGAGCCGTCTGATTAAGATCTGTTTTGTGTACGTATTGTACTACATTTGTATATAGATAAGATTCTGGAGTTTCTGTCATGACCTCATATGCCATTATGGAAAATACGATAACTAATATACATGATGTCATTAATACCTACATGGATATTCATGAAGTAAAGGGTTAAAGGTGTCGCTTGTATTTCATTTTCTGTGAGAACATATAATGTTTGGAAGAGCATGATTGAACATTGTGGTTTCTTCGAGATCAATATTAAAAATATTTAATCAGTTGTTTGCATTTTGGTTCGTATGACCTTTAGCAAAGTTGGTCAGATAATTGTCCCTTAACGTTTTACTATATGAATACGCCTTTCTACGCCTCTGTAATAGTCACTTCTTAAAACCATTTTGATAAATAGGACATTTGCTCCATAGGAGCAAATGCTCAATTTATCACAATGGTTTCTATACTTAACAATTACACATTTTCCTTTTCTCTAGTAAAGACTCCTTTTCGGTAGATTCATTCAAAGATGTTGGGTCTAAAAATAACCTATGGAGGAAAGGGTTAACGCTTTACTACATAGATATTCATGTAAGAAATAATAATGCCATGAAAATCTTTTGTTTCTGATTGTACATGAATGACTGAATTGTTGGCCATGGCAGAAACAGTAGAATCATGTCTATATTATATCATAAGAAAACAGCGCCGATCCTGACCAGACGGTTCCTACAGGAGCCGTCTGATTTGGGTCTACCATGCTTACAAAGGTGTAGAAAAGCGTATTTATGTGGTTAAAGGTTAAAATTGTCGTATGTTCATTTTTTTAAAATGTAGCATCGTCTCCTTTACTACACAAAGAGAATGTGAGACATAATTATTTATTCCATAGATACATGTATGGTTTTAAACGTTGTTGCAAACAGCGTAGTCCAAGATCAGGCGGCTCCTATAGGAGGTGTTTGATCAGGCCTTGTCCTGTTTGCTTATGAAATAAAACAGATCTGATTCTACAGTTTCTACCAAGGCTACAAAGTCCTGTGTGCATATTCCTTTATAAAAAATAAACTAATAAATATTCATGATGTCATTATTTCATTCATGAATATTAATTGGTTGAATATTTAAACGGCTTAGTTCTTGTTGAATGCAAGACTTAACCGGTTTTTTATTCCAGTTCAGGTTCTTTGTAAACGTAATCTATGATTCGCATGCATCTTATTTAATGTTTACATTTACCCTTCATATCACACCATGGGTTATATTAATTGGCAAACAGTTTAGATCCAGATGAGATGCCGAAGTAATTCGACTTCTCATTAGGATTTAAGTTGTGTCCAGCACAATGTAAGGGAATCAGAATAAAGTTTAGACAGAAGACAGTAGACAGAACATGAGTATATCTCATTTTTCAAACAGAACAAAGAACAACCCTTTAACATGCTGTAAGCTTATACAGTAACTCCCCTCTAAACAAGACGTTAAATTCAGTATAAATAACGGTCTTGGAGACAGGTAGCAGCTTAATGCAGGGTGAAGGTTATGCAGAAATCTCCTTGAGGAGCTTTCTGCATAACATTCATCCTGCATTAAGCAACCACCTGCCTAAAAGTATCTAAATTCTTCTGTACTAGAATTCCGGTTTAGAGTGGGTTTACTGTACGCTGTCTCTAATTTCGAATGCTAACATTTCACTTTCAATTCGTTAAAGCTATTGAGACACTATTGACCGAGTGTCAAACAGCTTGGATCCTGATGAGACGCCGAGTTACTCGGCGTTTCATCTGGATCTTAAACTGTTTGCAAATGACAGTCCGGTCACGCAGGATTAACTCTTACGGTACTGGACATGAGTCACTAATGTGCTTTGCAAACAGTGTAGACCCAGATGAGAGGGCTCATAGAGGAGCCCTCTCATCAGGGTCTCCACTGTTTGTAATGTTACACTTTTCTTTTGCAAATCCCTAAATATTGACCATAAGCTTGACCTTTTTGAATTTTGGAATAGTCAGTTAGAAAATTCAGCGTATTAAGGGTTAAAGTAAAAAATAGTAGCCCTAGTAAGGAGCGTTGATACATGTTTACAGTGTGAGATGATTAAGTCGTCAGCACGGAAAGATCAATTAGATCAATGATCAATATTGAGATCGTTCGAAACCTATGCGGTATTTGTGTTGGTTAATTGGACCCTCGAGCTATATTATCCTTTGTCAGACAAAAACTATCGACTTTATGTTATACAACCGTCGACTGTTTAAATTTAAAATATTAAATACGGATTTTTAATATACATGTCGTTAGAAAATTTGTAAATCAAGTAAAAAAGTAACCCATTTTCTAACCATAATGTTGATCTTATATTTATTTGTTTGTTAACAGGATAAAAATAGACAGTCCATAAACCACAAAACTACTCGCCGTTTTTTTTTTAATTCTGGAAGTCCGTCGAAATTTCAAACAACCTGGTTTCGTGTATGTTGTACAAAGACATATTTCTCCCATTAAACGAACTATCACACACAAAATAACAATGGCATTAGCTCTCAATAGGAACTGATTTTTCAAATACTCTGGGCACAAACAATTCATTAAATCTGCACGAAGTGACAAGAAGCTGTTTAAAGGGTATCATGTATACTCATCACTTTATTTACCGATGAATGGCGTTTCGTCATAAACTTCGCTTTTGGTTTTAGAAATTAGCTATTTCGCGTCAATTATGCGCAAAAATAAACCCCATGAAATACCACGAGATTGCAAATAATGACGAGATTATAGATTAACCCTTATCCCGCTATCCATGACCTGAGTCGCAATTGCAAACAGCTTGGACCCAGATGAGATGCGAGTAACTCGGCGTCTGATCAGAATCCAAGCTGTTTGACACTCTGTCAATAGTTTCTTAAAAGCTTGACCGAATCGGAAGTGTCAAAATTGTTCCAGATCCAACTTTAAGCAGACATGTTTTTTTCACAGCGGGACAAGGGTTAATGTACCACAGCAGAGCAAACATCGATTTTTTTCTCATTTTAGTTTTTTGGGATATACAGTAACCTCTCTATCAAACCGGAAATTCAATTTAGTATAAATATTGGTCTTGTGGACAGGCTTCAGCTTAATGCAGGGCGAAAGTCATACAGAAAGCTCCTCTTTCTGAATGACTTTCACCCTGCATAATGCAGGGCAAAAGTAATGAAGAAAGCTCCTCTAGGAGCTTTCTGCATTACTTTTGTCCTGCATTAAGCTTCCTCCTGTATCTAGCACCCATAATTATACCTCTTTTAGGTGGTCGCATTAGCGGGGTTTTACTGCAATTATTTTGTCCATGAATGTTCAGTAGGTATTGACATTTGGAATAAATATAAAACAGGGGAATGGTTAAAACAGGATCTACTGTTTTTAATGAATCTAAAATGAAAATGGGGGTAATTGGACGAGTTTACTTAGAAATACAGGTTAAATTATCGAACAGAAACCACGGTTTGTATTAGTATGAAATAGTGCCTAAACATTTCGTTTTCATTTGTTTTACAGTAAACCTCTCTATAATGGCCATTAAAGCGTGTTAATTAGTTGATATCTAGGGTAGGTAGATGCTTCAAGCAAGGTGAAAGTAAAACAGAACGCTCCTATAGGAGCGTTCTGTTTTACTTTCACCTTGCTATAAGCAGCCACCTGCTTTTGACACAAGATACTTAATGTAATTTAGTGTCCGTTATAGAGAGGTTTTACTGTAATAAGAATGCATCATATTACTACGCACGATGTTATTATGTTTTACATTTGAAGCTTTATAAGACAATGTTTGCTTCTTCCAGACACCACCAAATGACATAAAAGACCGCTGCATTCAAGACAATCAACGTCGGGAAAGTAGAGGGAAAGTTGTCATGATAACAGAACGGACAGCGCTCTAAATTGACTACCAAAAAAGTCCAATTGTGAATCTAAACGACAGACGATAGCTTAATGCAGGACGAAAGTTATACAGAAAGCTATCGGCGTGATCTGTTTGTATTACTTTATGCCGTTCATTAAGCAACACAAGCTTTTTAAAGATATTTTATTCATTATTTAACTTTAAATGCACCTTTCCAGGAGATTTATTAAAAAAGTTGGGTCTAAATATAGCCTATTGCAGAATGGTTTAAGCAGTCACTTGCTGACACCCCTGTTTGTTCATTAAGACATCCTTATAGATCGGTTCTATTTTATATTCATATAGGAATCTCCAAAGTCTGGTAAATGTCAAATTACATTTGTTTTCCCCGTATGACCCATAAAGTAAAAGACGCACTGAGATAACGTTATCTCTGAAATGTTATTTTTAGATTCAAACATAAAACTAACTTTTGTAAAAACAGAAAATTAGTATTCAGACGCAACCTATTTGACACACATTTACATTTTGATTTATTGCCCCCATTAATTTTTTTTGCAACATTTTATCTCATTATAATATTTGTAAATATGATGTGACCTAATTTAACGCTCTTCTTGAAGTGCATTTCATCTACAGTTCATAACAAGTTAAAAAAGGTCATATATAAGATGAATCGAAATAAGATGGTGGTTACCTTGCAATCAAAGAAATCTAGTGGACTGATCCTGGTGACAAAGAACGTTGAACAGGTGATCTGGGGCTATGGATTGGAACCATTTGCTCCATAAATACATCCTTCTATATTTTTGCCAGCAGAGAAGACCCAAATCAGACGGCTCTTATAGGAGACCAGGGTCTGCTCTATTTGCTTACGAATTACATAGATCTGATTCTATTATTCCTGTTGCGGTCACAAATCCGTGTGCCCATGTGCTATTATAACACATTAACATGATTAACCCATTCCCTTATATTGGCGACTTTTGACGACTCTGTAAAAATCACTTTGTGAAATCATTGTGATAAATAGAGCATTTGCTCCTATAGGAGCAAATGCTCAATTTATCACAATGGGTTCAAACTACAAAATTCTAAAAGTGTCATTGGGTCTAAAATAGCCTATGAGGTAGTGGGTAAATATTCACGACGTCAATATGTCATACATGAATATTCATGGTGGGAAGGGTTAACCATTACGTAATGAGTATCCATGTAAGAAATATACAGTAGAACCCCTCTAATACGACCACTTAATGAATAAACATACATGTAGATGTATTTATAAGCAGGTGGTTGATTAATGCAGGACAAACGTAATACAGAAAGCTCCTCTAGGAGCTTTCTGCATTACTTTTGTCCTGCATTAAGCTACCACCTGCATATAGCACACAGAATTATGCATCTTTTAGGTGGTCGCATTAGCGGGGTTTTACTGTTTAGCTGAATGACCTTATATCCCCTTTATGAACACAGGCAATTTCGACCTTGCCAGAAACTCTAAAATCAGATTTACATAACTCCATAATCAAACAGATTCTACAAGAGAAGTCTGATATTGGTCTACTCTGTTTGTAAAGGTAAATGATTAATCTGATTACACAGTACCCTCCTTCAGTTAACGTTTAAGCAGAATTTCTTATGAAATCACCCAAAGCAAATATCTAACGATGGGATTACTATATGCAGAACAAGAGCAATGCCGTAAGCTCCATTTGAAGTGTTTTGCATTACTTTCGTTTGACATTAAATTACAGTTCGTCTTGACCCGTTACTCCATGAATATGTATTTTTAAACGTTTGCAAATAAAGTAGACCAAGATCAGACGACTCCTATAGCACCCGTCTCCATGGTCAGAGTCTGCTATGTTTGCTTAACCCTTTCCCTTATATAAACGTGTTTTCACACATTTGCAAACAGAGTAGACCCATATCAGACGGCTCCTAGAGGAGCCGTCTGATCAGGGTCTGCTCTGTTTGTTAATAGAATTTGAAAGATCTGTTTGTTTCGTTGCTTTCTAAAATGTATACATTGCTCCACCTTTCATATTTATTCATAACTATTTTGTTAATGAATATTCAGTAGGTATTGAAATTTGGGCTAAATATAGAACAGGGAAAGAGTTAAGATGTAATATAGGTAGGATTCTACAGAGTTTCTGTGATTACCAAAAAGTCACGTGTCCATGTATAATGGGTTAACCCTTCGCTTGCTATTCGCGTCAATATACCTACCTGTAAATAGTGAAGACCCAGATGAGACAGCTCCTGCAGGAGCTGTCTCATCAGGGCCTGCACTATTTACAAGTTGATTGTGCAACCAGTGCACGCCACAGCAGTGATTGTCCAGCGAAATACTTGTAGACAGTGAAGATATATGTAAATATACAACAGGGCATGGGTAAAGGAGAAATGTATTTTAAAATTCAGCAAGCGAATGGTTAAAATCTAATTAATATTGATGATGGCATCATTTCTTACATGAGTATTCATAGAGTAAAATATTAAATATGAAAAATTCAACGTAGTTGGAGTTACTGCTATGATAAGGGATTTTTACAGTAAACTTGCTATATTGACTGAATCCCACGGTGTATGGTGGACCGTTTATATCAACGTAACCCTTACTGTGTGGGACACGAGTCACTAATGTCCTTTGCAAACAGTGTATACCCAGATGAGATGCCCCCTAGAGGAGCTCTCTCATCTAGGTCTACATTGTTTGTCATATTACACGTTCTATAGGAATATCCCTAAACAATCGCCGTAAGCTTGACCTGTTTGAATATTGGTGTAGTCCATTTGAAAATTCAGCGTTAGACGGGTTTCGCGAAGAGAAAATATTCCTATAGCCTTTAATTGGAGAATTATTATAATCCATGCAATGGGTCAATGTTCTTATTTCCTGTACTCTTCCTTTGTCCAAGCAGCCGTTTGAGAGAGCATCCATCATGTCCCGACTGTTTCCATCGCTTTTTAATGATAATGAAGACTCCAATCGAGCACTTACCCCTTAGCTGACGGGGACACCTTTTGGTGTATTTGAAAACAGTGTAGACACAGATAAAACGGAGTCTGGTCATGATATGCTCTGTTTGCTTAAGGAATTATATAAATCAGATTCTATAAGTTCCACCATGGCCAAAACATCCTGCATTAATATTCCAATATAAAAATGAAATTAATATCTATTCGTGATGTCATTATTTCTTACACGAATGGGTTAAAGTACTAAATTGTTAATAAATCTATAACACGACACAATTGTCATCTTGTGTTACATGAACGTATCATATTACAGTATCAAATTATTAACCATTCTCTTGCTGAATTTTAAAAAAACATTTCTCCTTCTTTACCCATGTTCTGTTCTAATAATATCTATATATCTTCACAAATATATCGTCTGCAAATATGTACGGTGCAATACCTGTTGTGGAATGCATTGGTTGCACAATCAACTTGTAAATAGTGCAGACCCTGATGAGACAGCTCATTCAGGAGCTGTCTCATCTTGGTCTTCACTATTTACAGGTAGGTATATTGACGTGAACAGCAAGAGAAGAGTTAACATTATTTTAGACCGTGTCTGAAACATTAAAACATTTTTCCACATATATCAAACTTCTATGGGAAAGTTATGTTAATTTCTCTATAAAAATAGAACCTGTCCTAAGCGACAACTAAATGAACAAACATGGATGTCTTTAAACGAAGATGTGTCATTATGCAGAAGGAAAGTAATGCAGAAAGCTCCAAAAGGAATTTTCTGCATTACTTTCGTTCTGCATTAAGCTATCACTTGTAGTAAAGATAAAAAAGTAAGGTCCTTCGGAGTGGTCGTTTTAGAGGGGCATTACAGTACATTGGTTTAATTTACACAATAACAATTTGTCTTACAAGTGGACGAACATAATCTTATATTCTTCAGAGATAAGCGTATCTTGTTTCAAACAAACTTCTTTATCATGTTTGGAACAAAACATATTTCCAACTGTGTACAAGTTAGATATCAAGCAACAGAATATATACATTAATTGTATTACCCCTTAACAAAATATGTCCACATAGACCAGCAGGTACTCAGCCCGCTTTTAACAAATGTGGCGCGTATTAGGTATCGTGTTAGGTAGGGGTTGTGGTTTTCTCCGAGTGTTGCGTATTCTTTCCAATAACTACAGTCATGTAATACCAAAATAATCATCGAGCATAATGTCTAGTGGAAAAGACCTTCATGATAGCAAAAGAATACACAAAAACGTAATTCTTAAGAATCATAAGACAAATGCCCTGTGAAAACATGTCTGTACTTAGAAAAGCTCCGACGCCAACTTGTTTTCTTAAACCATTTCCTCAATAAATACGTCTTTCTATAGGCCTCTGTAAAAATCAATTTAAGAAACCATGAATAAATAGAGCATTTGCTCCTATAGGATTCACAATGGTTTCGAAACTACACATTTCTAATATGGAGGAATGGGTTAACAATATGATTCCACATGACGCAGGTCCTGAAATTCACGATGGTATACAATGACCCCCCCCCCCCCCTTAAACCGGAATTTTATTAACGAACAATTCAGCTTTTTCTATGCGGGTGGCTGTTTAACCCATTACCTCACAGGCTATATTTAGACCAAACTCAAAAAATCTACCGAAAAGGAGCATTTACTAGAAAAATGGAATTTTTATAAGTGTGTAGTATTGAAACCATTGTGGTAAATAGAGCATTTGCTCCTATGGAGCAAATGCTCTATTACCACAATGGTTTCAAACAGAGACATTTACAGAAGCGTCAAAATGTGTCAATATATGGGAAGGGGTTAATAAGGATGACCGTCATGCAGAAAGCTCCTCTGGGAGCTTTCAACCTGCATTGAACTAGCACCTGTCTGAAGGACAGGTTTTGATACTATGTTTAAAGTCCGGTTTTGCTGTATTGACGGCATTTGAGACTGGCAGCACATTTATGATAAGAGTCCCCTCTTCTACTGTTTGTGGTTGAGGCCTTGTCTTGAGGGATCGTCCCGTGGTTATAAAACGTTTAACTTGAGCCTTGAGTACTTTCAAAATCATCTGATTGATCAGATTATGCTGACAAATCAGATACTGCATGGGAAATTAATTCTGGCCCGAATTCAGAAGTTTTATAATTCGGAGACTATTTTACAATAATTTTACGGGAATTCTTACATACGAGCATAACGATCCTCATAAACATTTTGATATTGTAAAACAATGTTCCATGTACACCTGAAACACGGGGGTGGGGATCCAATTAACAATGTTTCACGTATTTACCCCATATACACGTATACTCCATTTTACGTATTTGCAAACAGGGTAGATTCAGATCAGACGGATTCCGTAGGAGCCGCCTGATCAGGTTATACTCTGGAAGTTTTTGGATGTATATAGATGTAATTCCACAAGTTTGTATCGGGGTATACGTATTTCTTATTCATATACTATTATAACTATTAAACTATTCGATATGCATACATACCGTATTTGTTACATAGATACTCATATAGGGTTAAGGGATAACTTCACATTATTCATGACATGCTTTATTAATATTTATTCATTAACGTGCAGTAGAACCTCTCTAACGCGGCCACTTAATGAATAAACATGGCGATCTTTATAAGCAGGTGGTTGCTTAATGCAGGACAAAAGCAATGCAGAAAGCTCATCGAGTAACTTTCAGCATTACTTTTGACCTGCATTAAGCTACCACCTGCTTCTACCATCGTGAATTATACCTCTTCTAGGTGGTTGCATTAGAGGGGTTTCACTGTATATTGTTATTGACCACACGTGAACACATTGCTGTCACAAATAGTATAGAGTCACTCTAAGATATTCTATAAGCAAACAGTACAGATTCTGAGACACGGTTCGTACAGGGCTACAGACACCGTATCATTTGGGTTTACTCTGTCGCAAAGGTGTCAAAGGGCGTTCATATGACATAAAATGTTGTGCGGACCTTGTTAAATAAATATAAAATTCTTAAAAATAAGATTACTGCTTTATACATGAAAATAATACAGACATCTCCGTCGAGAGCTCTCTAAATTTCTCCAAGGATAAGGCTACCACCTGTCTGAAAGATCTATCACGAGCCATCTTTAGAGTGGTTGCTTAAGAAGGGGTTTTCTGAGTCTGATTTTCTGGGTATGTGGTTGCTTTAGAGATACTTTACCTCTTTGTATATATAACTACATCATGGTATGGCATTACCTTTCAGTGTCCAGCTGAACCCGTATAAAACTGACAACACAAATCATGCCAGATGTCCCATGCCGCGCTATATCTTAACATCTAAACCGCTAAGCTAATTGTCGTCATTAACAGTTACCGACTGTTTCATTATCCATATTTTTTTTTTCTTCTGTTCTTTTTCTTCTCAAATTATGATCAGCGTATCAAAGAGCGTGGATCCTGATGATACACCGAATTACACGGGGTCTCATCTGGATCCAAACTGCTTGCAAAGGTGATCACATGTCTTCCACAACTTGATGGGGGTTAAAGAGTCAATGGTGTTTTATTTAAGTGACTGTTATTTGTAATTTAATCATCTGTCTTCTTGAATACTGATAGATCGTTAGAACCTGTGCGATTTTATGGGTTTTCAACATGTAGGGGTCTTTTCACAAAAGATTTTATGGCGTTTTCATTTCTTATGCTGTCAATGGTGAATATATGATAACCTTGGAAACAGTGTAGATCCAGATGATATATGAGGTAACCAGGCGTCTAACCAGGATTTAACCTGATTGATGCTATGGTTATATTTTATAACGCGAAAAGGGAAAAACTAAAAAAATAAATTTGAAGCAGACGACAAAGTGTGCAGACGACAATGCACGGCAGCGAAAGAGTTATAGCTTCCATTCAATGTCCTGTTCACGCCATAAACAAGAAAATGAATAAAACTGGTGTGAACAGGGACATAAGTTTGGTATTATTTTAAACATGCGTTCTTTAGTACATTGTTAAACTATACATAGATATTTACCAGGTTCTATACCTACTTAAAACTGATACTGTACCGAACACGTGCATATACATGTATACATGTAGTGTGGTTTCTTCCTCTGGCTCATAGTGGGTCGTTTGCATATTGATATTTGTTCATGATAAATAGTTGACTCTCCCTTAACCGGAAGTACAACTTGGTTACATTGACTATGGTTGGCATCTACTTTGTCCAAAACCATCTATGCTATCGGTGTAGAACCTGTTCAGCCACAGTCGTCTCTGATGCAACAACTGGTCCGGATTCTCTCTCTCTCTCTCCCTCTCTCACTCTCTCTCTCTCTCTCTCTCTCTCTCTCTCTCTCTCTCTCTCTCTCTCTCTCTCTCTCTCTCTCTCTCTCTCTCTCTCTCTCTCTCTCTCTCTCTCTCTCTCTGTTTGTCACAGACTGTTTGAAATTATTCGATATGTCTGGTGCAAACAGGCGACTTTTTTAATTTAAAACTACGATAATTTGTACAGATAAGTGTTACCCATATAGTTAATTAAGGGTTAAGTATGTCCATAAACTATGATTTAGGTCAGATCAAATGTGTTTAAAATGTTTGAAATGTCCGCAGAGAAGATCAATAATATCTTAAGTATATGTTTGTTTGTTTGTTCATTGAAGCATGATCAGTAATAATGCCTCAATGGAGCATACAGTGAACTATCGCTAATTCGAACTTTTGGTAAAGAAGAACTTAGTCTTCTTAGGCGGGTATCTGTTTAATGCAGGGTGACGGTCACACAGAAAGCTACTCTGAGAGCAGTGTGCATGACTTTCACCCTGAATTAAGCTGGCACTTGTCTTAACCCTTACAGTACGGGACACGAGTCACTAATGTTATTTACAAACAGTGTAGACCCAGATGAGAGGGCTCCTAGAGGAGCCCTCTCATCAGGATCTGCACTGTTTGTTATTTAACACATGTCTTTAGAAAAATCCCTAAATATTCACCGTAAGCTTGACCGGTTTGAATTTTGGAATAGTCCATTTTAGAATTCAGCGTTGTAAGGGTTAAAGTCCGATAATGATACTTATTTGAGTAGCGATGGGTTATTGTATTATTGAGCGAGAAAATCACAGCTCAAGTGCTTATATCAAGCTGATCTAAATATTACAATTTCACGTATAACATGACAATAACATTCGCCGATATCCATAAATCTCACATAAACACCGCGATCGCCAGATGTTATCTTCTCTAACGAATTGTGTCAGTAAAATCTTTGAATGAATCTAATCGTGCCTGAGAGTTGCTTGCCTACTCAACCGAGAGAAAGAAAACATAGCAAAGTACACGTCTTACAGTAAAACCCCTCTAAACCGGAATTCTAGTAGAGAAGAATTTAGATACTTTTAGGCAGGTTGCTGCTTAGTGCAGGTTGGAGGTCATGCAGAAAGCTTCTGCGTGACTTTCACCCTACATTAAGCTGCTATCTATCTCAAAGACCAATATAAATACTAAATTGACCGTCCGGTTAAGAGGAATTTTATTATATCTACATTCATGTAGATCTCTAAATAAGGTCGCTGGCGCTCACATCTATCACTCACTGTTGAAACTTTTCATGCCCTATTGCGCTGGTTCCGACACTTCAGCGGTAGATTAGTATAACCTTGTACTTTATGTACAGTCAAACCCCTCTAAACCCGAATTCTAGTAGAGAAGAATTTAGATACTTTTAGGCAGGTGACTGCTTAATGCTGTGTGAATAGTCTTCTCTATGGGGCCTAGGGCTTACAGTTTATTATACTTAATGGCTGCCTTATAATATTTGAAAAATAGCATCTTATTTTAGTTCATATTCTTAGGGACAAATATACACGTACTTATAAATCTAAGAATTGTGAACCATGTATATCAAGCTGGAGTAAAACTAACACTGTTTAATCATATTTCATATACTGATATGAAACAATTTATATATACTTCACTAGAACCTGTCCTAAACGATCATTCATGTATTGAACATAGGAGTCTTAAACACATGTAGTTGCTTAATGCAGGGCAAAAGTAATGCAGAAAGCTCATATACGAGTGTTCTGTATCAACTTTCACCTGCATTAAGTTACAATCTAAACAGATAACGTGAAGAGACAAGTCTAATGAATAAGACGGATCCTTAATGTTTAGTTTTCATATAGGACTTGAAAACCCATAGTTACAGTCCTTGACTTAGTCAATATGCATCTATATGGCAAGGTTGTGATATACATAAAAACCTCTCTAAAGAGACCTTCTAAAAGAGACATAATTCTGGATACTAAAGTCAGGTAATTGTTTAATGCAGCAAGGACGTTTCTGTATTACTTTCATATTGAATTAAGCAACCACCTGCTGTTAAATACACCCATGTCTATTCATTTAATGGTCTCTTTAGAGCGGTGGTTCTGCTGTTTATGGTAAATGGGTCATCAGTGTTCTATGGACACACTTCTAGTGCCATCTCAAAGACGCTCCTTATTTAGAGCCTTGCATGGCTGTTCTTTCAACACAATACTAATATTATTTTCGCCATTTTTATAATGGATGCCAATAGAAAAAATATGTGTCTATCTATCAGCCTCAAAAGGCTTTGATGAGGAGAAAAAGGTTAAATAGACCAGCCATAATTTATTTAACGTTTGAAGTCAATACACAATGAATGACTTACATATATGCTGTGACAAAGTACAACAAACATATGATTATTTTTTTACCACAAAAAGGTCGACATCTAAAGGATGTGAATTATACAATAAGATTGATTTATTACAAGCCTGTGCAGCCAATATCGGTCAAATTGCTGTTAATGTACCTTTTATTAAATTACTGTACAAAAACCAATATTAAAGACATAATTATATCTGACAGTCCCCCATTGATGAGAGCCTTTCATATGAAAAGTGGGTAGACGTACTCAACGAATGCATAACGAAATCGAATGCATCGGTATATCTATGTATTGTATCATTGTAAAGGGATATTTAATTCTCATCAAATATCAAACAAAGGTTGGCGGCATGATATAAACTCTTCCATTTAGACAGATATTAACGGTGCAGGTTTTCACAATATTTATTCATTATATATAGAATTGCCAAAATTTAAATATTGTTGGTTGTTTATTTAATGTTGAATGTGACAACGTTTTGCCAACTAGCATTAATTGGAATCCAGGGGACAGAATTCATTCTTCAAGTGCCGGCGTAAAACACGCCACTCTTATTTTAACTTTTATCTTTAACCCTTCGCTTGCTATTCACGTCAATATACGTACCTGTAAATAGTGAAGACCCAAATGAGACAGCTCCTGCAGGAGCTTTTTCATCAGGGTCTGCACTATTTACAAGTTGATTGTGCAACCAGTGCACTCCACAGCAGTGATTGCACAGCGCAATAATTGTACACAGTGTAGATATATGTAATTATACAACAGGACATGGGTAAAGAAGGAGAAATGTATTTTAAAATTCAGCAAGCGAAGGGTTAAGAGGCGTTTGCATGACAAATAGCAGAGGTCCAGATAAGATGCGTACATTAAAACAATATTCAAGGAAAAATCCTTTATTTCTCCACTAAACCGTATGTTGTGACCACTCTCTAGATCCGTCTCTTCGAGATTATTCTAAAGGGTGGTCACAACATAGGGTTTGGTGAAGAATTGAAGTTTTTAGTATTTTAGTACGCATCTTTATCATTTGCTTTCAAAATAATTCAGACCCTGATCGGAGGACTCCTCTATGTGTCTATATGTACAGTAGAAGCCCTCTAATGCGACAACTTAATTTATAAGCAGGTGGTTGCTTAATGCAGGCCAAAAGTAATGCTGAAAACTTCTAGAGGAGTCATATCATTTAGTCATATCTCGACGTCTAGGTGGAGGAAGACTCTAGAATCATATTCACTCTTGCACTGCCAATTGCGAATATGTTATCACATTTGCAAGCAGTTAGGATCCAAGTGAGACACCGGGTATCTCGATGTCTGATCAAGATCAAAACTGTTAGTTACGATTACGCTTCTGTAACTCAGAGGGGAGAAATTCAAATATGGCAATTGAAGCAGTCGACAATGCGGGCCAACAGAATAATCAAACTATTATAAAAGCAAACCTAGCGCTCATTTTTGCTCATTTCACAAGACACAAACATTTCGGAATTAACTCATTTGCTGCCATATATTGTCGTCTGCAAAACGTGTCGTCTGCTGTAAATTTCATTGTATATTTGCCATTTTTCTTTCAAAATTATTGATAGTTTTGAATGAAAACATGATGTGTAATCAAGTGCTTATAGTTAAATGAATAATCTCACTGCAATGCTCATACCAATCCTTAATACTTTTTGTGTATAAACAGTTCTTTATACTATTTTCCACAGCATGTTTTCAATATTTGTTTGTTACACGAAATGTAATTTCAACAAATGTCCACCGTTGTATTGGCCTTCTGTGTGGGGAAATGGTCTATATAAGCAGTTTTGCTTTCGATCCAGTCCTTTTTGTACCCATGATGATCTTGCTGAACTGTGGATTTATTGAAATAAAATATGATTAAACTAAAATATTGCACAGTACTACACGCTTTGAATTCTGATCAGCCCGTGTCTCATCTACAGTAAAACCTCTCTATAACAGCCACTAAATTACATCAAATATTTTGTGTTCAAGGCAGGTGGCTGCTTAAAGCAAGGTGAAAGTAAAACAGAACGCTCCTATAGGAGCGTTCTGCTTTACTTTCACCTTGCTTTAAGCGGTCACCTGTGCTAAATACCAAATAATTAACTCAATTTAGTGGCCGTTTCAGAGAGGTTTTACTGTAGATTCAAAGAGTTTGCAAAGGTTATCACCAATTCGCCATTGGCAGTAAAATAATTAAAACATAATTAACGAACTTCAAGTGAAAGATACATCACACTTAGGATTAGAACAATTAATTACAAAGGTTATGATTTACTATTAGATAAACAGCACAATTTATGGCATTTGTTGTATATTTACTTTAATCATGCATCGTGAGAACATGTTAACAATTACAATTAACAACTGCACCTAAGTGGATGTTACTTGTATGCATAATTGTCAAAGGAAAATAATAGATCGTTTGGACAGTTTTTATACAGCAGACACTTTGATGTGTTTCATATATTATGGTAATCCATCAACAAAAGCTGCAAGCAATAAAATTACTTTCTGGTATGGTAAAGAAATGATTTATCGCGGGTTAAGTTCTTTGTCAGAATTTGCCAATATGTAACAACATTTGGCGACATCTAAATGTGCAATATGAAACGCTTCCTTGCTGAACTTAACTCATTCTCTCCTAGGCTATTTAAGACCCAACATCTTTGAAGTAATCTACCGAAAGGGAACATTAACTAAAGAAAAGGAGAGTTTTAGAATTGTGTAGTCTTGAAACCATTGTGATAAATTGACCATTTGCTCCTATGGAGCAAATGCTCTGTTTATCACAATGGTTTCAAAATGTCAATTTTATAGAGGCGCAAAAATGCGTCACTAGGGGGTAATATGTTAATTGGAAGTTGGGCAACTGGTTTCCTGATCATTTTATCATTTTGCCTCATATGTTCGCATTTAAAAAACAGAGTAGACCCAGATCAGACTACACTTATTGGACTCGTCTGATCAGAGTATGTTCTGTTTGCCGATGACATAGTATATATCTGAATGTACGTTTGTTTTTCAAAATTTCCACTGTTCATAATTCAATTATTAAAAAATCAGCAAATTATTATTCATACAGTCAATATTTCTTAAATGAATAATCATTAGGTAAAGTGTTGCTGTACTTTTAATGTGTGTCTGTATTTAATAAATGGTGTTGTTGCTTTTTATGAATGTTACAAGTACTATTTACAAGAAACATGCACTGTGACGCCGCATAGACGTGTCGCTGCATAGACATGACCGGTTTCATATAAGCGGTGATTTGTAACATATAGAGTGGGCCCCATCTATGCGGCGAAAAAGCACACTTGCGCCGCATAGACGATACCACATACATATAATCTAGCGAGTCTGTGTCACTATACCACCGTACAAGTTAAGGGGGGGGATATCGCAATCGGACTGCCATTCTGCTCATCTGTCCGTCCGTCCGCTTGTATGTCTTTAGACACACTATTCTATACTTTAAACAAATGGCCCAAACAAAATGAAAGTTCATAGAAGCAATTGCCTTTTCCAGTGGATTGTATTCTTTTTTTAGAGACTGCTCGCTGGAAGTTGAATATAGATGCGCAAAAAGTTTTCTCTAAGAAACAAAATGTATTCGTAGTTCATGTTTTGCAGAACTCTAGTTCCTATATCGACCACTTGAATACATTTTGCGTATAATAACCAACATAACCAGTTTAATCTGACCCGAGATGTAAAGTTGCTATGCTCGCTGCAATAGTATACGGTACAGACAAAATCAATTAGGACAAAGTCAAGGGCTAGGTATGATGTCTATAATGATACGATATGAAATAGAAACCAAGGTTAAGAATTTCGAATTCAAATGAACATATGTGTAAAGTTTAGTCAGTATATGTTAGTTTGTTGAGGAGTTACTGTGGCAATAAGATCATATTATATAAGATAACATTGTATAGAAGATCTCCATTTTGACATAGTCAGTAGCTATACTTCTGTCAGAACACAGGTTCAACAAACCTTCGTGTAAAGGTTTGAGACTCTATTTCTCAAATAGTAAAGCAGTTACGCACGCATAACATTTTGGGACGTTCGGACGAACGGACGGACAAGAGGAAATATCATCCCTATAGAGGGAAGGCCCTTAAAACTCTGGCTTCAACAAACAACATTACTTCCACTACCGCCACCACCGCTGCCACCGTTATCATCATCATCATCATCCTTATCACCATTAACATCTTCATCATTATCATCATCTTCATTGGAGTTGTTATATTCTCCTTTTTTAAATGTATGATGAATACTTTAATGTAGACCTGTCTATGCGGCAACACTTGTGTCGCATAGACAGGGCGACCTGTGTATGCGTTGGGCGTCACCGCATAGACGAAACCGCCCTGTCTATGCGTTGCAAATCACCGCTCAGACGGAAAAGGTCACGTCTATGCGGCGACACGTCCATGCGGCGTCACAATGCACGGTACATGATTATCCCCGAACACAACCTCTGTTGTTCAATATCACACTGACATATATAATTACAACTAGTAAATGTGTGTTTTATTTTATTATTTTTCGAAATTTCCCATTTCAATTTGTACCGACATCCTCGTCCCACTGGTGCGCTATAACCATACCACTATCTCAGCAGATGTTTTGCAATGTGCCGTTATATTCTAAATTCAAAAGTATGTTTTTCATAGATCTCCGACCCATTGCACACAATTTGTTGTCGTGTAATTAAACCTGAACTTCATGTATATTCATGTAAGAAATAATGTCATTATGAATATTAATTAAATTAATTGTTGTAATAGGACATGAACATAGAAAAGTTTTGGACATTGCAGAAACTGTAGTATCATATTTACTGGCCGTTTTAATAAACTCTGTCACTCAATTTGAATCGAGGTTGTTTTTATTTTTTATGTCGAATCAGATTGAAATTAAATCTACTTCATTTGATCGTTTTTCAGAAACTCCTATGTTAAATATCCCTCTATGTCATACAGTAACAAGAAAGAAAATGCCGAAAATGCATTTTCTGCATGCTAATTCGATCAACTGTTTCTTTGCAAATGGCCGCCGCATGTATGGATAGTGAAGCGTATCATTTTTGAGCATGGATGAACTGCATACTGGTATAAAAATAAATGACGTAATTTCGTATATGACGTAAACCTCTATGAGTTAAACATTTCCTTGGAAAAAATCGAACGTTTTACTGCACGTTATTCGTCCGCCATTTGCAATTTGAAATTAACATGTTTACCATGGGAAAACATTGTTTTTAGGCCTGACATCTGTATGTAAAAGATGGATTCAAGAGAAACTCGGCAAGCAAGATAGGGTTGGTGGAGAAATAAGACTCAATAGGTTAATTAGATTTTATCTCTGAAGCTACACATGTTTCAACCCCAGAGTCCAGACCAGACGGCTCCTGTAACAGCCGATTAATCTGAATCTATACTGTTTAAATTTCTTTATTTGTAACATATATACTGCAGAAACTGTCTTAAGCGACCTTACAATGATTGGACACAGGCATATCAAAACAGATGGTTGCTTAACCCATTTGCTTCCAGTGGATTCTTCCATGCTTATATATGGGATTAGTCTATCTTTTATCTAAGAGATGTCTGGTCTAAATTTTCATTTTTTTTTGTTTTATATTGAATTTTCTTTCAGCAAACAGTGTAGACTCTGATCAGACGCCGCATTATGCGGCGTCTGATCAGGGTCTACACTGTTTGCCTACGTCCCATATATGGGATCGTGGGAGCAAATGGGTTAATGCAGATCAAAAGTAATGCAGAACACGCCTATAGATAGGAGCTTTCTGCATTACTTTTGACATGCATGAAGTTACAACATTACTTACATGCCCATAACTAGACCTCGTTTCGACGGTCGCTTAACTCTTTGGGTGCCAAATTTAAAAGTGTTGTCTGCAATAATAATTCCATATTAAATACAATAAAATATAACTAAATAATAAAGGTATATTAGTAAAACATTTGTTTTCAAAAACCTGTATGCTTGGGCTAAAATAATACAGAAAACAGTGAAGTCCCAGGTCAGATGCCGCCTTGATAAGGCGGCATCTGACCTGGGACTGCACTGTTTTCAATGGTGCCAGCAGGCGACATTGGCGCCGAAAGAGTTAAGACAGGTTCTACTGTACAGTACATATTAGGTAACAGCAGTATATATTCATAAATGATATAAATCTCAGCTTTATAAAATGCCCTTCCTAATAATCAATATAAACGAAATGGTTAATTTGAAGAAATTAGTGTACTAAGAAGTATGTAATGCTATATGTTACAAATATGAATTTTGCAAGGTGTACGCTCGCTAAAGTTTTTAGAAAAATGTTATCTTGTCACCTAACAGGTGTTCCCCATCAAATAAATAATTTCAATATAAATGCAAATTGATCACATAAATACTGCAAATACTCACGGCTTGCATTTGACTTCTTATACTTTAGATACGGGACACGGGTATATTGATAATTGGTAACATTGTATACCTAGATCAAAGGAGAAACCTTCTGATCAGGGTCTGTCCTGTTTATCAGTCACGCAAGGTCTTACCTTTTATTCTGAGTAGACTCTAATCTTAAGTAATGATGGATCAGTCTACTTTGAAATTGCATAATTCAAGACGTCAATACAGCCGCAAAAGTGAAAGTTCGTCAAATCACTTCAATCTAATTTACCATATAAACATCACACATCTAAGTTCACACGTGTTAGCTAGGTCAGGTGCTTAAGTATTGATGTCATTTGATGGATCAAACACAGAATAAATCCTTTTAGCATTTGTATCGAATCATGCGCATGCTGTTTGGATCGGTCAATGTACCTACACTAGGATTTAAGCCTTTACTCCATGAATATTCATGAAAGAAATACAAATGTAATGTAAATATGAATATTAATTGGCTTTATTTCTATAATGGTAGATCTATACAAATACATCAAGTTGAAACAAATCTAAATTATTTCATAAGCAGGCAGAGCAGACACTGATCGGACGGCTTCTCTATGGGAGCCGCCTGATCTGGGTCTACTTTGTTAGCATAGGTGTAAAAGGCACATTTATAGAGTAACACACCGTAACACCGACAGTGTAAATATATACTGTTGCACCTGACAGTCCTAATCATGATACGTTTTCGGACACACAGCCATAGGCAAATAGTACAGACCCGGGTAAAATGGCTTCTGAAGTAGAACACTTTTTGCTACTAGTCTAATTTAGAATTATCAAAATAGTGTCATTTGACTTATTCAGCTTTGGGTTTTCCGAATTCTTGGGATAATTAAAGTATCTACCGAATTCTTTGGATAATTAACCCATTTGCTCCCAGTGGATTCTTCTATGCGTGTATATATTGGATTAGTCTATCTTTTATCTAAGGGATGTCTGGTCTAAATTTTCATTTTTGTTTTGTTTTATATTGAATATCCTATCAGCAAACAGTGTAGACTCTGATCAGACGCCGCATTATGCGGCGTCTGATCAGAATCTACACTGTTTGCATACGTCCCATATATGGATCCTGGGAGCAAATGGGTTAATGTATCTACACGTATATATTGCGTTCCTTGCTTTGAAACATATTGCACACACTCAAATCTATCAAAGCATATTTTATATTTGACTAATCATTCAGAAAATATCCGTCATAATTGATTTGTATGAACAGAAATTGAGAGAGAGATGGAGCTATGTACTGTGTGGGCATGTCCCTTACTCTGAGCACTGTGAAAATACAATGTCTGTTTCAAGTTTTTATCTGATTAAGTTTGACAACGTCCGATTCGGTTAAGCATTTGAGAAACCACTGACCGAGTGTAAAACAACATTGATCCAGATGAGACGTTGAGTTACTCGTCGCCTCATCTGGATCCAAACAGTTTGCAAATGTATCTGGAACTATCGTTTTAGTCCGAAACTATCATTCAGTTTATTGGCCACCGTAGCTTGATGCTGTGTGCCCACAAACATGAGTGATCATGGGAAAGTAAATGTCTTGCATTAAGCTACCTCCTGCCTTCATGATATAGTATTAGACTTCTGTTTTTATTGTCGGTGTAGAGATGTTCTATTCAGTTCTGTTTTGAATGGTATATATAGCTCTTCTGCAATGTAACAGTGTATTGACTTCACTCTTGTGTATAATATGATATCTTAAACAGACGACAGTGCAAGTGAATCACAGTGAAACCAGCATCCACGCCGAACGATTTATCAGTCGGTTATATTTCAAGATCAAGTAGATAAAATATGTTCCCTCAAAATAGAACATATGGGGTTTTGACCGACTTATCTAATATCATAAACTTCATGCGTCAATTTAAAGCAACAAGTCTAATATGATTGCCGCAAAAACATTCCCTTCATATCATATGATATATCAACACAGGTGGGCAACTATCATTTAGGCGGATGATATTTCAAATAATGTTTTAGCTTATACTGATGAATACTCATGTAAGATATAATAAAAGTCAGTAAAACCCCTCTTAACCGGAATTCTAGTAGAGACGAATTTAGATACCTTTAGGCAGATGGCTGTTTAATGCAGGATGAAAGTCATGCAGAAAGCTCCTAGAGGAGCTTTCTGCATCACTTTCATCCTGTATGAAGCTGTCACCTTTTTCTAAGTCCGATATTTATGCTAAATTTAACGTCCGTTTAGAGGAATTTTACTGTATGGAAATTTGAGACAGTAACACGAATAAAGGAAAGAGTTACACCGCGGTATATACTGTAGCCTCATGTATATGTATTATTGCATAAGCAGAAATAGAAAATCCTATAGGAGCCGTTTGATCTGAATCTACTCTGTTTGCAAAGTCACCAAACTGCGTATGCAGTAAAACCTCTTTAAACGACCACTAAATTACATCAAGTAGTTTGTGCTAAAGGCACGTGATTGATTAAAGCAAGGTGAAAGTAAAACAGAACCCTCCTATAGGAGCCTTCTGTTTTTCTTCCAACTTGCTTTAAGCAACCACCTGTCCAAAATACCAACTATTTTACACAATTGAGTGGTCATTATAGAGAGGTTTACTGTATATTTAACAAAATGTTTAATACTTTCGCGAAATTGGACCAAATTATTATTTGTGTCAGAGAATTTGAATTTTGATCAAGTTTGTCAATAATGCATCAGAAGCAACATTATCACTATCAAGACATCATCAGTTAAATGTAATTCACATGTATATACTTCTACCCACATAGTATTGAACTGAGACATCCTATTGTGCACTTGGTTTGTATCGCACGTGATTTGCACAGAAATCCTAAGTTCCCACTTAAGAACATAGATTTCGGGTAAACACGAAGGTAATCAGTGGAAACCTAGGTCTTCGATTATTTTGGAAACATAATTTTTTATGTTTGCGGTGGCCATTTGCGAAAGTATTGCAAGAACCTAGGTTCTTGTCTAAACCAATGTGAATTCAAGCAATGTCATATGTTTTCATCTGCATTTTTGCATAAACATTCTGAGATCCTATGTCACTAGAGATTTCCTATAGCTATGTAAATTATCAGAATATAAAATATTGGACCATGACTTTCATTTTCGTTTTCGCCAATCTATTCTTACATTAATGCGATATTGTAGTTCGTCTTAATGATTTAATGTAATTTTTAAAAGATGCTGCTGGGTCCTTATTCATTTTTGGGCATTGAAATGACAACCTGTCCACACGATTTAGCAAATTGATTTATGTTAGGATATCATGGTTGTATCATCAGAGATCGTGATATAGATATGATTCTATATCTGACAGAGGAAATAGGTACATGGCCTGTGAAAACTCGTGTAATGGCGGACGCAACAAGACACCAAGGGGGTCTTTCAGAGGTCATGTCTCCTTACAATGCCTGGAAATAAATGGCCCTGTCTTTTGCTTCATTAACCCTTTATTTCATGAATATTCATGTAAGAAATATTACGTCATGAATACTAAATACATACGTTTTTACAACGGCATAAAGAGCATATGAAACTTTGACCTCAGTAGAAAACTGTAGAATTGTTTCATAAACAAAAAGAGTAGATCCTAATCAGATGACTCACATCTAATATAGGTATGTAATGTTGGCCAAGACTTAAATAAGCATCGGCTGGAAGTATTCATATCTTGGCAAGGTATATATGTCTTCTTATATCGAAATAGTGAATATCTATCAGTCTTGATCACAGATCTTTTAATCCATATCGATGGAAGTTGTTGAGGAACATATTCAGGTTTAACCCTTTGAACATGGGAAATGAGTTCATTTACATTTACATACAGCATAAACCAATATCAGTCCTCTGGTCAATGTCAGGATTCTTTGTCTGTCAAACGTACTGGTAATTTTTAGTATTACATAAGACATACACAATAGACACTATAGCGAAACACTGATGGCCCATTCGACTTTGAAAACACAGTATTCAAAGGTTTAACCCTTCGCTTGCTATTCACGTCAATATAGTGAATTCACTGTAAATAGTGAAGACCCAGATGAGACAGCTCCTTCAGGAGCTGTCTCATCAGGGTCTGCACTATTTACAAGTTGATTGTGCAACCAGTTCACTCCACAGCAGTGATTGCACAGCGAATTATGTGTACACAGTGAAGATATATGAAATTATAAAACAGGGCATGGGTAAAGAAAGAGAAATGTATTTTAAAATTCAGCAAGAGAATGGTTAATTCCGAAACCAGCCCTATTATTAATATTATCCGTAGTTTTATTTTGGTATATGTAAAGTGTTAAACGCATAGGATGTACAACAGAAAAGACTGACATCATACTTTATCAATTATTATTGATGCAACATATTTAAAACCACCACCCAGTCAATGGACTACAAAAAACATAATTGCCATTGTGTGGATACAAGTATCATACGTATGGGGCCATTATATTTGAAATTACACAGACACGGATTGTTTTCAAACCCCGATCTCTGTGTGTGTGTGTGAATATTATCTAATAACTTGCAAAATCACAATCACGCACTTTCTGCTCCCGTCAGAATAACTTCATATAAATGCGTTCATTGTGGTGATAACACAATCATTAAAAACATAACAACATTTCTTTGAACGACAAGTGAGCGCCTTGTGTGTCCTATTGAGCGCTATTGTGACTATTGCATTCAAATATCTTAAACGCAGTTCACGGGTAAACCTATTATTTATTAACTCTTGTCCCGCTATCTGCTCAATTCTAAGAGTTCAAGAAACTACTAACCGGGTGTCAAACAGTTTAAAGAGACGACCTGTTACTACACATCTTAACCTTTGCACTTATAAACTTTTTTCTACGCCTTTGCAAACAGAGAAGATCCAGATCAGACGGTCCCTGAAGGAGCCGTCTGATCAGGCTCTGTTTGCTTATGAAATTGTATTAGATCTGACTCTACAATTTCTATCAATACCAAAACACAGTACGTGTACATATGCCCTATAAAACATCAGCCAATAAATATTAATGACGTCACTATTCAACAGCAAATGGGTAAGCACTCTCCAAACTATTTGCAAATGTGAGTCCGGTCGCGGATAACGGGATAAGGGCCACTGCAAGATCATCAGTTTTAGTACATGTTAAATGTTTTGCCAATATCGTTCTGAGTGTTTGTAGACATCCATTACGCTGTTATTAAATTGCGTTATTGGTTTAACCTAACCTACAAATAGTATCAAAGACCCTCTGAATACTATTGTTGGAAAATTGTCAAAATGAAAGGCATTATGTCAGTATTTAATATTATCAAAATCGCACGAAGTAGGAGGATCGTGAATAATGGTGGCCCATCCTTTTTACCCAAACATTTTTGTCTACGTATGTACTCTCCACTACGGAAAAATACAGGGTACATGTACTGTTTTTATTCTAATGTTTATCTTGTGAAACTACAGAAAAGCCTCCCTAATACGATCACTCAAATATGTACAGTAGCAATTTTCAGGAATATGTTTGCCGTGCATCAGGCAACCACCTGCTTTTATATACTCATATGTTAATTAGTATCACTATATAGTTCGTTCATCAATATTCCATGAGGACCATGACTTCTATCTAATAGATGACTTCCTGTGAATCCTGAGATGACTGTTACGATACGTACGGGCAAGTAAAATATGGACACATGTAAACATGCTACATCGGTAGCCGTTGCTTACTTTGTCACTGGGCGAGCTGCACGGAGAACACGCTTTATTTGGCAGTCTCTGACCGCGCTTCATCCGCGATGTTATCACCTTTGTTAATTTAAGTACTCAGTTTTTCTCAATATGTGGACTGATAGAGATATACCTCTTCCTCTGGTCACCAGTCCTAACGATTTCTTGTCTGTTCTGAACTCGCTATTGAAGAATGTCGGTCTTCTGACATACGAAAGACATGACCGGCCTAGCGTGCTTGACGCTATGCATTAACCCTTACCCATGCTTTAAAAACAATCTCTGCTCAATTTTGAATTTGGTGCAACTTGGACTACATCAGATGTGAGAAACTATGGACTTAGTGTCAAACAACTTGGATCCTGGTGAGAGGCCAAGTTATTCGGCGTCTCATCTGGATATACAGTAAAACCTCTCTATAACGACCACTAAATTACATCAAGTATTTGTGCTAAAGGCAGGTGGTTGCTTAAAGCAATGTGAAAGTAAAACAGAACGCTCCTATAGGAGCGTTCTGTTTTACTTTCACCTTGCTTTAAGCAAGCAACCACCCTATAGAAAGGAGCGTTCTGTTTTACTTTCACCTTGCTTTAAGCAACCACCTGCCCTAAATACCAACTAATTAACACAATTGAGTGGTTGTTATAGAGAGGTTTTAATGTATGTTGTTTGCAAATGTAATTCAGGTCGTGAATAGCGGTATAAGAGTTAGAGTGGAGGTGGATGGAATGTTGGTCTTTTCCAAGACCTCAGTGTCTGGGACTTTGTTTTCCCACCAGGAGTTTGCGGAGACAGATTATGCGGAAGTGACAGAGTATACGAGCTTGTGGGTTGTGTAATGCCTTAAATGTTGTGTAATGACCAATGTATAGGATCACTTAAAATGGAAACGACACACCACAGAGTAAACGCATAGTTACATGAATTAAAAAAATACTTTGAAGAAACAAAAACATAAGTGCCCACCTTACGAACTAACAAAATACAAGTATACTTACTTTAACTCTTTCGGCGCCAATGTCGCCTGTTGGCACCATTGAAAACAGTGCAGTCCCAGGTCAGATGCCGCCTTTTGAAAGCGGCATCTGACCTGGGACTTCACTGTTTTCTGTATTATTTTAGCCCAAGCATACAGGTTTTAAAGACAAATGTTTTACTAATATATCTTAATTATTTAGTTTAGAATTATATTTAATATGGAATTATTATTGCAGGCGACACTTTTGAAAAGACGACATCTGACCTGGAACTGTACTGTTTTCAAAGGTGCCAACAGGCGACATTGGCACCGAAAGAGTTAACGGTAGTTCAGTCATACCGTGACGTCCAGCTAATTACAAGGAGAGCAAGACCCGAGATGTTTTTTCCGTGCACGGCACAAACTGTATTGTTTCACGCGTTAAGAATTGAAGTAGGGGACGAAACATTACTGGATGTTCAGAGAGTTAATCCAATCGGACGTAGTTATATTGAACTTATATAAAGTTGAGCATGCATTATTGTTTTACAGCGGGATAAGGGTTAGGGGCATACATCTGGAAACAACGTGTTATGTGAAGGAACAAAATACTAAATTTAAGGGACATATCTTTTACGTAACTGAAATAAATATAACCCCACCGCCCTTCCCCAGACTGCAAGCAATTTATCCGATTCCATATGTCATGCCCCATATGTTCCTTCGTATTCTACAGTGTGATGTACTGTTGTTATGTGCAAATATTTGGTGATATTCAGACTGACTGAAGGGGGCCTTTCTGTGGATAATAGGTTGACATTTGTAAGTCGAATGGGTGTGAATTCACCGATAGATACATAACGACATGTGTCCCCAATGTTAACTTCTTCCTTGAAGTCAAGCGGCGACCTACATAGACCTGGGTCCATGCTTACATGTATAAAACGTATAGTTGAGTCCGAGTTCGTTCTCAAGTTTTTGATTGACCAATCAAAAGAGTTCTCTCAAAAGCTTGAGAACTCAAAGCTGACCAATCAAAAGCTTGGGAACGAAAGAACGAAACTCAGACTCAACTAAAAGCTTTATAAGCATGGACCCTGAATATACAAGCTGTTCTGCACTCGGTTAATTGTTTCTCAAAACAAACCGAAGGAAAGAAAACAATGTAGCAGATAAACAGACATCACAGTTTCAGCAGGCTTCTTGTGTGTAAAGGTAAGTTACCTATATCTATGTATAATTAGATGATATCAACGGTAAAATATTGAAGACAGTCTAGGTTAGACAATTTAAAATAACTGTATCCAATCTGTTTGCAATTGCGAGTCAGGACTCGTTTAGCAGGAGAAGGATTCATACTGTGTATACATCGAATGTGACTGGATGTGACCATATTGGATTGATTTTGGTCAAGCCAATGCTATTTAACCCTTTACGCCATATAATTATACGCCTTTCTACGCCTTTGTAAACAGAGTAGACCCAGATCAGACGGCTCCTTTAGGAGCCGTCTGATCGGGGTCTGCTCTGTTTGCTGTTCATATAATATGGATATGATTCTACAGTTTGTGCAAGGATGAAACATTCCTATGTTCACATGCTATTATAACAATTAATCTAATCAATATTCATGAGGTCATTGTTTCTTACATGAATATCCATTAAAGGGGTAATTTGCTTGCTCAGAAAATTCCTAAATCTGGGTTTGCTACGGTCAAAGTATCTGACAAAGAATGCATATAACTAAACGACTACCAGAACAGTAGCCATAAGTATTACACAATAAGACCAACGTTTGATAAGTATTGTATATACCACGAACGCATCACAGAGTCATTAATATGCCCGTACCTGTTCATTTCTCTTCCAAATTACTCATTACGATGGTTGACTCATACATTATTAACCGTTGTCTCTTTACCCTTTCCTTCCTATAAACGTGTCTTCGTGCATCTGCAAACAGGAGCCGTCTGATCTGGGTCTGCACTGTTTGCTAATATAATTTGTTAGATCTGGTTCTGTGCTTTCTAAAAATGGCTACAATGTTCCATCTTCCATATTTCATTATAACTATTTTCTCAATGAATATTCAGTAGGTATTGGAATTTGAAATAAGCATAGAAGAGGGAACGGGTTTAAACACTTATAAGTTTATAAGTTTGCAGACAGGGTAGACACAGATAAAACGGCTCCTGTCATCTGATAAGGATCTGATGTGCTTATATATTGTCATAGATCTACATGTAATTCTTTAAATCGGTTATAACAATGTTTTCACTTGTTTTATATATTAACCCATTTGCTCCCACGATCCCATATATGGGACTTAGGCAAACAGTGTAGACTCTGATCAGACGCCGCATAATGCGGCGTCTGATCAGTCTACACTGTTTGCTGATAGGAATTTCAATATAAAACAAAACGAAATTAAACATTTTGACCAGGTATCCCTTAGATAAAAAATGGACTAATCCAATATATAAGCATGGGAGAATCCACTGGGAGCAAATGGGTTAATACACAAAATATCTATAAAGGTCGTAGTGAAATGTAGTTGTGTATGACTATTCATCTGGTAAAGCGTTAAGATGATTAAATATGCACTTGCATTCTTGTTGGGTATTCCCAATAATTTTAGCTGTAAAATAGAATTGATATGTTTATCTCGGTTTTGTAACAAATCTAACGAGCATTCATTTTGTGTCATATATCACTGATATATGCAAAAGATACAATAAAAGTGTTAGTATGATAGTTTGTGCATAATGCAAGTCTGCATCAGATAAATAGCTGGCATTTCTGTTAAAACTTCTGAATTCGTGACACGCATGCACTGCCTGCTATTTGTAAATAATGCAGACCAAGATCAGATGGTTAGTAGAGGAACCCTCTGATCAAGGTATCCACTGTTTGGCATTCAAAATCTTCCAGCAAGAGGAATCATTTAAAACTGCGTGTATTCTACCGTTAAACCTTGATGGACTGTTCCACGCTGAACATTTAGCGTTGAAAGGGTTAAATACTACGACAGACTATGACCATTACCTATTGGAAACATGTAGATATGAAACTACATTGTACAATATAATTTAATGGTTCTATATCTTGTTATCATTTGTCTGTTGGGAGGAATGTAATATCCATTATTTCCTATCACACCTTTATCAGAATATGAATTAACATTTATCTTAATATGCATAGTCAAATATACAGTAAAACCTCTCTAAACCGGACGTTTGATTTAGTATAAATAATGTTCTTGGAGATAGGCGGCAGCTTAATGTAGGGTTAAAGTCATGCAGAAAGCTCCTATAGGAGTTTTCTGCATGACTTTCACACTGCATTAAGCACCTACCTAAAAGTATCTAGATTCTTCTCTACTAAAATTCCTGTTTAGAGGGGGTTTACTGTATACATTATTTATATAAGTAATTTGCTCACGCTGGTTACTGTACATGATTCAGATTTGTATGATTAGCTGTAATGCTGATCTAGATGTTACCTTTCAACCCCTTATCTGAAAGGCGTATTATAAAAAGGGTGTGGCTGTTACCATCGATATTTTGCATGAAAAAACTTGCATTTTGAATGATTCCGTTTGACTGATTTGCGATAAAACTTCGGTTATGACACTTGTCATTTTGATCATTCTGATGTCTCTTTACCATACAGTAAAACTCCAATAAAAACAGGACGTTCAATTTAGAATAAATACCAGCATTGGAGACAGATGACAGCTTAAAGCAGGGTGTAATTTACGCAGAAAGCTCACAGAGGAGCTAGGAGCTTTGTATATGACTTTCTCTCTACATTAAGCAAACACCTGCCTAAAAGTATCTAAATTATTCTCTACTAGAATTCCGGTTTAGAGAGGGTTTACTGTACATAAACATATATAAATATCACATAATATAGCCTTCAAGGTATCGATGGTTTTTTCTTCATTTTTTCTGGTTTCTTTCTTTTTGTGTTTTTCTATGATGACTTAACATTACATGTACATGTATTTGATAGAGAACATCCAAGTGTTAGCGGAACAGCGGTGCCTCAGGGTCCCAGATACTAAAGAACGTTAAGTCAAACAGTTTTAACACCAATATCGATAGTTCTCTATTGTAACTGTATATGTCAATAATCTCTTCAAAGAGACAATTATTATAAGGAATATGCATCTGAAATACTCGTCGTAATACTCGTTGTTGTCTGCATGTATTGTCCTCTGCACATAGTGTCGTCTGTAAAGTTGGTCGTTGGCTACTATTTTCGTTTGTTTTCCCCTTCTTTTTCACATAATCCAAACTGTTTTCATATGTAATTATAATATGTGGCATTAGCAAATAGAGTAAAATATACAGTAGAACCCCTCTAATGCGATCACTTAATGAATAAACATACTTTTGTCCTGCATTAAGCTACCACATGCATTTAGTACCCATAATTATACCTCTTTTAGGTGGTCGCACTAGCTTAGCGGGGTTTTACTATATATGTTTGCTACTTCTAATTATTAACCATTTCCCTCATATTGACAACTTTTGACGACTCTGTAGAAGTCACTTTGTGAAACCATTGTGATAAATAGAGCATTTGCTCCTATAGGAGCAAATGCTCTATTTATCACAATGGTTTCAAACTACAAAATTCTAAACATTTCCCTTTCTCTAGTTAATGCTCCTTTTCGGTAGATTTATTCAAAGAGGTTGAATCTAAAAATAGCTAATGGGGTAATGGGTTAACAGTTAATATTGTCCCAGGTAGTCAATCATTTAATATTCATATAAGAAATAATCACACGGATATGTCGATCGCAAGACCATGGTATATACATGTATCACAATACGTGAATCTGAGATGCTGATTTTCTTTCCTCAATTCCTTTCGAATAGCGTTGCAAGCAATGTAGATCCAGACCGGTGGTAACCCACTGTTCTGAGTATACCTGCCTGCACTGTTTATTATGTACACGTCTGAATAAAATATTGTTCTGTTCTGTTCTGATATTAATAAGATTAAGTTTTATAATGGAATGTAATCATGGGAATGTTTAGCCAAGGCAAATTTATAGATCAGATCTATATCATTCCATAAGCAACCCGATCAGATCCTGATCAAATGACTACAGCAGCAGTCGTGTATTATGGGTCTACTCGCTTTGCATAGGCGTAAATGTGCATCGCAATCAGGGAAATGCTTAATTCTCCTAATTTTCATTTTGTAGCTGGTCGTAAATTATCAAGAATTTAGGCGAAAACCCAAACTTTATTCAAAATATAGAAGTTGGTAACTGAATTTGCACAGGAACCTCATATATTTCGTTTTCGGTTTAACCCTTTCGGTGACAAATTTATACATTTAATTGTCGTCTGCAATCCAATTTTGTTAAATCATTCGATACAATAAGGAAATTGGATAAATAAGTGTAAATTTCAAAGGAATAACGAATGAGACAAATAGTGAAGTCCCCGATCAGACGCCGCCTTAAAAAGGCGGCGTCTGATCTGGGACTGCACTATTTGTCGTGGTGCATTTCACCGACTGCGGCGGTGAAAGGGTTAAACCTTTACCTTATGAATATTCATGTCAGAAATAATGACATCGTTATTATTACTTAGCTGAATTATTGTAATGACATAAGATCATGGGGTATTTTGGCCATGGTAGAAAGTGTAGACTCAAATCTATATTGTTTCATAAGCAAGCAGAGCAAATCCAGTCTGTTCTGGGTATACTCTGTTTGCAAAGGCTTAAAAGGCAGAGTGTATGTGTGGAAGGGGTGGGGGTATCTGAGTATAGGATTAATTTGTCCTAATTTCAATTCAAAATCAAATTTTGTCTTGTAATATAAATACTTTGGCTCCAAGTCAAATTTAATACAAAATATAGCATGCACACAAAACTGCACCGGGCATCATTTTGTCCTTTCTGGTTTAATTGTTTGGAGTTGTTGAGAATTTAATACCATGTTAAGGATTGAAAAGTGCAATGTGATAAGGTTTCGAGGAAATTTGAGACAGTAGTTCGAGCCTTAAAAAGTCGGTCAAATATTTGTTAATACATTCCGTGTAAAAACTGTCATATACAACACAACCTAGCTAATCCGAACACTCGGATATGTGTCATTACGGTATCGGTCTTAAACCATTACCTCATAGGCTATTTATAGATCCAACCTCTTTGAATAAATCTACCGAAAAGGGGCATTCACTAGAAAAACGAAAACTATTAGAACTGTCTAGTTTAGAAACCATTGTGATAAATAGAGCATTTGCTCCTATGGAGCAAATGCTCTATTTGTCACAATGGTTTCAATAAGTGACCTTTACAGAGAGGTCAAAAAGCGCCAATATGAGGGAAAGGGTTGAATTTTCAGAGTGGAATAGTCCATCAGTCCACACAGTATGAAAAGCTTAAACTTGCTAGAGGATTTTAATGACAAACAGTGCAGACCCTGATCAGAGGGATCTTATACAGTCATAAATATTATAATTTTATACGCAAACAGAGTAACAGAGCTGTCTGATTTGGGTTTACTCTTTTTGCAAATGCGTGAAAAGGCGGTCATTCGAAGAAAGTGGTTAAAGACTGGCATTGTTATTAATTGGACATTATCTGCTGGCCTCTTCGGAAATACTAAACATACGTACACAGTATGATCTATGGTCCCTCTAAGCCGACGTTTTAGTGAAAACGAATGTATAGGTTTCAATGCAGAGAAAACATACAGAAAGCTCCTTTTGGAGTCTTATAATATGACCTTGACATTGTTGCTGTAACCTGTTTATAAGACCGGCACTGTTACTGATTTAACCCTTCGCTTGCTATTCGCGTCAATATACCTACCTGTAAATAGTGAAGACCCAGATGAGACAGCTCCTGCAGGAGCTGTCTCATCAGGGTCTGCACTATTTACGTATTGATTGTGCAACCAGTGCACTCTACAGCAGTGATTGCACAGCGAAATACGTGTACACAGTGACGATATATGTAATTATACAACAGGGCATGGGTAAAGAAGAAGAAATGTATTTTAAAATTCAGCAAGAGAAGGGTTAAATGCTCGATTCATAGAGGTGTTTCTGTACTTTACCACTGTTATGATAGGTTCCTGAAATACAATGGAGTGCACCTTTCACAAAATCTTTGTTTTATCACTCCTGACTACATGAAGGAATATCTTAAGCCTTCACCTTAAAGATACGCCCTTTAACACCTTTGCAAAATAGAGCAGACCCAGACCTGGCAGTAAAACCCCTCTAATGCGACCGCCAAAAACAGGTATAATTCTGGGTCTTAAAGGCAGGTGGTAGCTTAATGCAGGATGAAAATTACGCAGAAAGCTCATGCAGAAGCTTTCTGCATAACGTTTGTCCCGCATTAAGCAACCACCTGCTTTTAAAAACATTTTTGTTTCTTCATAAAGTGGTGGCATTAGAGGGGTTTTACAGATCTAATTCTACAGTTTCTTTCATGACCAAATTTCCCGCGTTCATATGGCATTTTTAAACCTTATGTAATTAATATTCTTGGTGCCATTCCTTCTTAATGAGTAAATGCATTTACCTAATGGACGTTACTGAACAAGCGTATCTTGGGCTAGCTAATTTTACCATTGGAATTCTGGGAACGAGTGCACTGTCATTGGCAAACAGTGTTGACCAAGATCTGGAGGCTCCTGGTGGAACCCTCTGATCAGGGTCTGCACTGATTTTTTTTATAAAACCCTCTAGAAAATTTAAACCTTTTTAATTAATTGGTATATGAAAACACAGATAGGTCATTCCACTTTCACTATTCATCATTGCAAGGGTTAATCAACAAATCCAGCATTTTATATATTTAATAATAAACTCCCTGGCGTATAAAGATAGATCAAAAGGATACCTACCACTTGTGCATCGTTTGAATAAAACACGTAATGGATTGAATTGGAGTATATTGTGACCGACATTGAACAAAACGAAGAGAACTGTGTACATTTTGACTCTGACTATCAGGTTAGGTTCAAATTAATCCTAGCATGAGTGATCTCTTTTCACGTTTGAATAAAGATAGCGCCGCTACAAACGATTAAGAGTCTCACATTTATTTTTTGTATTGCTTACATTTGTAGTACAGTAGAATCAAATTTGATTTCTTCTCATTAACACGGTCACTCGAACTAACAACCATGAATTAGATTTTAAAGTACAGTGTGTGCGAGAGTATTGACCTGCCGCGACGATGTTTAATCCGTTGAATGCTGAATATTCAAAGTGAACTGGCCCATCACTGTTTAACAACATATTTCATTCAGTTTGAAAGGTATACATTTAATATGGGACGGAATTTGAATGACAAACAGTACCAACCCTAACCAGAGGGGCTCATTAAGGAGCCCGATAAGCCGGGTATTCACTGTTTGCAATTGAAAGTACATGTACTCTCGTTTCCCACATTCCAATGGTAAACGGAGTACTGTTACAATACATACTATTAAACAGATGCTGAAAGAAGCCGGTCAGTTATCATTCTTGGTGGGTTCGTGCATTAAGCACTTCGATGTACCACTGATCATACGTGCCTTGTTACATATATGAAAGACATACAGTCTAAAGCGACCAAATGGTGTCTAACATTATGTATTTAAGGTGGAAAGTATCTTGATACAGGACAAAAGGCATGAGGCTGAAAAGGAACTCTTTACAATGTGTTAGCACTGTTTTAAGCTACCACATGCTTTTTAAAGAGCCCGCTGTTAAATCATTCCATTGACTTTTAACCCTTTCCTCCATAAATAAGCCTTTCTACGCCTCTGTATAAGCTCTATTTATCATAATGGTTTCAGAACTACACAATTTTAAACATTTATTTTGCTCTAGTTAATACTCCTTTTCGGTAGATGTATTCAAAGAGGTTGGGTCTAAAAGTAGCCTATGAAGGAAAAGGGCTAAAACAGGGTTTACTGTGGTTTTCTCGGCAGTTACACCATTTGCTTGAATACAGCCAAGTACAACAACAGCCTTTCAAAACATATATGCATATAGCTTCTTATAATGTTTCAAATGTACCAGCACAACAGATAAAGATGCGTTCACAAATATTAAAATCGCTATTTCTCCACCAAACCCTATGTTTTGACTACTCTTTAGAATAGTCTCTTTGAGACGACTCTAAAAAGTGGTCACAGCATTGTGTTTGGTGGCGAAATAAAGATGTTATTCTTGAAAATGTTTAAATTTATGTACCTTATCTGGACATCTGTGTTCTAATATCATGTTACCCTGTATATGTATATGTGCAATCCCAGGTGGGCAATGTCACTTGCAATACGGATATGATTTCAACAAATGTTGAACTCCGTGAGCATACTAATAGCTCTACATCCGCACGATTCAAATGTTTAGTTGCATTGTGTATACAAGTACTATCGACTTGCATTAAGCTACCATCTGCCGTCTCAAAATAGACTGCATTTTAAATGGTCGCTTAAGACAGCGTTTACAAGGTATAATGTAGTTACGATTATGTATATTTATCATTTAAGTGATTAACCAAAGTACCGCAATTATTGTTACAATATGATTATACGACATTCAGTTGTTGCTTGGACTGGTCATGGCTTCTATTGTCTCACTTCCATTCTAATTTCGCATGACCATTCTGTTTGATAGTAAATACCATACTCAAACACGTCAATACTCAAATAATCAAATTATGTACTTAGAACAATTATATATGATGTATGATAGATTAGTATTATAAGCAATGAGACCTCTGAGACTATTGTTCCAATGGTTAAAATGGGCAAAGAACGATTTTCAGTCGTTAGAGACATGAGCATGTGAGTACAATTTAAACGTAATCTGTACATTTGGTGCTTTGGGTTTCAAGTATTGTACAATCTATCACAAACGTATTTACGATATTTAGAACAGATAGCATCTTAATACAGGACGGAAGCAGTCAGCTGCATTTACAGAACATTTTAAGAAACAATCGCACGACCAGAATTATCACAAGTTTAAATGAAAATATCAACCCTCGAATTATGATTATTCTGTGTATAAGCTCTTTACCTCATAAATATGTATGCATGTAAGAGATAATGACATCATGAATTTTTATTAGCTGACTTTTATATTTGATTTTATGCATACAATATTGTGACCATGGCTGAAATTGTAGATTCACTGTTATCCCATTACCTCATGGGCTATTTTTAGATCCAATCTCTTTGAATAAACCTACCGGAAAGGAGCATTAACTAGAGAAAAGGAAAATTTTAGAATTTTGTAGTTTGAAACCATTGTGATAAATAGAGCATTTGCTCCTATAGGAGCAAATGCTCTATTTATCACAATGGTTTCACAAAGTGACTGTTACAGAGTCGTCAAAAGTCGTCAATATGAGGGAATGGGTTATAGCGTCCCGTACGCAAACAGTGCAGATCCTGGTCAATAGGATCCTGTTTGAGCCGTCTGATCTCGGTCTCCTCTGCTTGTAAAGGCGTGAAAAGTCTGAAATTATGACAGTTATTCATTTATGTACACCTATTTCTGTATTATATGCATGTATGCTTTCATAAAATGGTTTCTTTAAAGTTGGCTAAACGGTATTTTTGAAATAGAAATGTCTTTCATGCAATCGGTAAACGAAACGCCCGAGGTGTTTAGAAAACAGGAGTCCTTTAATATCCATGTTAGAATATGCTGTTAACCGTGTTTAATTTAAAGCTGTTTCTTCTGAATCCCTTCCTTTAGATAATCGTATCATTCATTCCCTCAATAATGCTATCTGTTAGGCATTTCATCATAAATGACATTTGATTAAAAGCAAATTATCTTCGGTGCAATACGTGCCGCGAGTAAGCAATGGAGTAAATACAGTAATAACCTCAAGTAGTCGGACAGACAAACTTAGGCAAATAGTGTAGACTCAGACCAAACGGCTCCTTAAGGAGCCGTTTGGTCTGAGTCTGCACTAGTTGCTACCATGTTACTATAGTTTAAAAGTATTAAAACGTGACTGTATTGAAATATTCAGCATTATAAAGTAGTGAAGGGGTGAGACCGGGTATTCGAATATTTAGAGCAGTTATGGAAAGCATGCGTTCGTCTATTTCTGTACACCATTATTCTCTCATCTTCAAATCTCCATTCATGAAAGTTCATTATGTCGGTTATTTTAAATGATTAACCAAATATTAAGCCAGATTAAATCTGGTGTGATATTTCTCGTTGGGTGTTTGTGCTACAATTCAAAGACAGGAATGCAATATATACAATTTTATCGAGTTTGTTAACGCCAGTCTTACGAATGAGCAAATTATATCGGGACCATCATGACATGTTTGACAGATATTTGTAACGGATAACGCTGCAGTTTGGTTAACCTTTACCTCGCTGGGAACAAATATTGTCTGCTCAATTTTGAAACTGTTTTATTTCACTACTTTCGAGTTGATCAAGATGTTGAGAAACTGTTGACCGAGTGTCAAATAGTTTGAATCCTGATGAGACGCCAAGTTATTCTGTGTCTCATCTGGATCCAAACTGTTTGACAATGTGAAGCAGGCCTTGAAGTGTGAAATAAGAGTTAATCCTCTCAGTGTAGGACACGAATCACTCTAAATTTGGAAACTTTCGACGGGTTAAGACAAAGAAGATTAAATCTTTCGTACTTAACATTGTAATTGAATTACAATGACTATAAATTTAAAGTTGGAGATATATCAGGTTATTAGCTAGTCAAATACCAGAATTGGGTCCAACCGGACTGCCCTTGTTAATGAAACGAACACTAGATACATAGTCTGACTTTTCCTATGTATTTACTCGATTTATTTATTTACTAATCTATCGTTCATGTGTTTGCCTTTCTATAAAAAGTATTAGTTACATCTTTAATATGCGGTACATGTACGTATAATTAATGTTTAGAATAATATTATGGTACGCAGACTTATTATTCAGATGCTAATAAACTTTACATCTACCTAGGACACAAGCTGTTTGACACTCATATTCTTCATAACTGAAAGGTTGTAGTTATCTGTGGAAACAAACACATTCTCACACGGCACTGCATTAACACATGCATGCATACCGTGTATTTGAAGAAATTAATATCAACTCATATTTGATAAGCCGTTTCACCATTTGTCATTGTGATTTGCTTATGTTATTATATTTATGCTGATGTCGCCTGCTCGCTGCAGGACTTGTGCTTATTCGAAATAAACTGAATCTGTTATTCTAACAAACAAGACACCCTCACACTTATAAGCACACATGCATGTGTTCATGTGCTATTATAATAAATTAATCTAATTAATGGCCATGTGTTAAATGGTTAATCAGCTGTTTATCACACCCACCTTGACAGATACAGAACAAATTGTTTCAACTGAAAACGGACTTGTATCACCAGTGAGGTGGCACTTTGACATCGGTTCCTTTAAAGATGATAATTGTCACTGTCTTCGTGTCAGTAGTTGAGGGATTTTACTCAGTAACAATAGTGGTGTAAGACGCACATTTATATGGCATATATATATTTCATTATCTAACACTGATGTACATACATGTAGTTATTTTGAGCAAAGAGAGAGGATATATAGTGAGACAGTGACTTTGCAACCAAAGAAGGCCAATCTAGTACAGCACGTGAGCGTATATACAGGAGAGAGACATTTAACCGACAATCAAATCTACTCAGAAGTACAATGATACATAAAGGAGAGAGGTCTTACAAGTGTGATATGTGTGGAAAATCATTTAAACAGATATCTAATCTACTCCGGCACACGAGGATACATACAGGAGAGAGGCCTTACAAGTGTGGTGTATGTGCAAAGACATTTACCGAACAATGCCATTTATTGAGGCACAAGAGGATACATACAGGAGAAAGGCCTTACAAGTGCGATGTGTGTGGAAAGTCATTTACTGATCAGCGCGGTTTATTCATGCACACTAGAATACATACAGGAGAGAGGCCTTACAAGTGCGATGTGTGTGGAAAGTCATTTACTCATCAAGGCAGTTTACTCGTGCATACAAGAATACATACAGGAGAGAGGCCTTACAAATGTGATGTATGTGCAAAGGCATTTACTGAACAGAGCAATTTACTCAGACACACGAGAATACATACAGGAGACAGACCTTACAAGTGCGATGTGTGTGGAAAATCATTTACTCACCAAAGCAATTTACTCAGGCACACGAGAATACATACAGGAGAAAGGCCTTACACGTGTGATGTGTGTGGAAAGTCATTTACTCACCAAAGCAATTTACTCAGGCACACGAGAATACATACATGAGAGAGAGAGGCCTTACACGTGTGATGCATGCGGAAAATCATTAGCCAATAAATTCAATTTAGTCGCACATAGAATAATACATACTGGAGAGACACCTTACAACTGTGAGGTGTGTGATAGATCATTTTCTAATCGAGGATGTTCAGTAAGGCACACGGGACCACAGGGGTCTGGACCGCTTCATGGGGGTCTATATGTACTATATAATAACAAGGGTTCCAACTAGCAGAACGAATATCCGTGTACCATGAGTACAAAGATGACTGTAACTCTTACAATTTAAATGGTAATTTCGTAATTCTTTCGGCTATTGGAAGCCAATATATTTTTCTATCAAATGAATATAATCTTATAACGGTAACTTATGAACGAGTATCAATCCAACAACGATTTTCTCAAAATTTCACGTGTTTTCTGGGTCATAGTACATATAGACCCCCACGAAGCGGTCTAGACCCCTGTGCACGGGACAGGGGAGCAGCCTTACAGATGTTATGTGTGTGAAAAGTCCTTTGCTCAACAATTCAGTTTACTCAGTCACGCAAGGATACATGCATGCAGAAGCGATACTTTACAACTGTGATTTGTTTAAAAAGTAAATTTTGTAGCGAACAAAAAACACTTGAACGGTTCAAGTGTAATGTGTGCGAAAATATTTTAAATCACTGACTCCACGAGTACAATGATAAAACATATTATCATCATCAATCATTGGCATCACCATCATCATCACTATCATCATCATCGTTATCAATATCCTTCCGAGGTTACATTTATACCATTTATGTCACATAGTGTCCAGCTTGTTACGTTAGTGTATTTTTTCTTAATACATTTTTACTACACATGTGTCCAATTTGTTACATTTGTGCGTGTTCCTATTACAGTAAAACCCCTCTAAACCGGACGTTAAATTTGGTATAAATATCGGTCTTGGAGACAGGTGACAGCTTCATGCAAGGTGAAAGTCATGCAGAAAGCTCCTAGAGGAGCTTTCTGCATGACTTTCACCCTGCACGAAGCAGCCACCTGCCTAAAAGTATCTTAATTCATCTCTAATATATTTCCGGTTTAGAGGGGTTTTACTGTACTAATGTATATGATCCCAAGAAGCGTACATCCATATCGAAGGGCTTCCAGAGATGTCCTCTTATCTGGGTTAGCATTGTTATCTGTAACATTACGACATCAGTGGTTGATTATTAAGTGGTCGCATTAGCGGGGTTTCAGTAAAACCCCGCTAATGCGACCACTTAATAAACAGCCACTGGCGTCGTTTAAGGCAGGTGGTAGCTTAATATAGGACGAAAGTTATGCAGAAAGCTCCTTTAGGAGCTTTCTGCATAACTTTTGTCCTGTATTAAGCTACCACCTGCCTCTGCCACCCATAATTATGCCCATTTTTGGTGGTCGCATTAGCGGGGTTTTACATGTACGATAAAAAAAAAACTCAGCGGAAAAACGGAAATCTAGTAGAGAAGAATTTAGATACTTTTAAACAAGTGGCTGCTTAATTCAGAGTGAAAGTCACTCTGCATTAAGCTACCATATGAATCACTAATGTCCTTTGCAAACAATGTAGACCTTGATGAGAGGGTTCCTATAGGAGCCCTCTCATCAGGGACTGCACTGTTTATCATGTTACATTTTTCTTTAGAAAATCCCTTAATATTCACCATAAGCTTCAGCTGTTTCAATTTTGGAATAGTTTATTTGAGAATGCAGTGCTGTAAAGGTTAAAGGACAGCAGAAGGATCCCCTGATCCAACCCATCCGATTTGGTAGATACGTCACCATGCGGTCTGGGTGACAAGTGTCACCTCAGAGATTTGAATGGTTTTTTTTATTGAAGATTAGACATAAATGTTGTGACGAAATGTCACTTTTACCCGTAGTCAAAATTGAAATCGATAGTGCCGTATTCAGGAGAGAGCACGTTGCATTTTATTTTTAACCCTTCTCTTGCTGAATTTTAAAATAGATTTCTCCTTCTTTACCCATGCCCTGTTGTATAATTACATGTATCTTTACTGTGTACAAGTATTTCGCTGTGCAATCACTGCTGTGGAGTGCACTGGTTGCACAATCAACTTGTTAATAGTGCAGACCCTGATGAGACAGCTCCTGCAGGAGCTGTCTCATCTGGGTCTTCACTATTTACAGGTAGGTATATTGACGTGAATAGCAAGAGAATGGTTAACAAAGCTACAGATCAATGTGCGTACTCAAATATTAAAAGTGTCTCCACTCAACCCTATATTATGATTACTCTTTAGAACCGTCTCCTCGAGACGATTCTGAGGAATTGTCACAACGTAGGGTTTGGTGAAGAAATAAAGTTGTTGTTCTTGAAAACATTTTAATTTACGCATCTTATCTGGATTAAATGTTCGTATTTATGTTGAGCATCTGTTAAATGACCAAACAATGAATATTTAATAGACTTTATATTGTTATATATATTGACAACTTGGTAAAGCACGCGGAGCAGACCCTCTCTGATAATAAATCAAAATAGATGCATGTATATTTAAAAACAGGCAGTTGATAAATGCAGAACAAAAGTAATGCAGAAAGTTCACAGAGGGACTTTTGTATAACTGTTGTTCTGCATTTATTAACCCATATTGAAACCTGTAAACATCACTTTCCATAAGAGCAAATACTTTATTTATCGCAATAGTTTCAAAACTAAACAAGTCTAACAAATTTCCTTTTCTCTAGTAAATGCTCTTTTTCGGTAGATGTATTTAAAGAGATTGGATCTAAAAATAGCCTATGAGATAACTGCCATCTGTTTTAAAGACACAGAATTAGAAACATTGTTGGTGGTCGCTTTAGAGAGGTTCTACTGTGTTTGAACTATGCCCATTATGTAATATAGGGGAGTGTAATAAGGGCATACTTTTATACAGATTTATATACAATAAAACCTCTCTAAACCGGAATTCTAGCATAGAATAATATAAATACATTTTTGGCAGGTGGCTGCTTAATGCAGGGTGAATGTCATGCAGAAAGCTCCTAGAGGAGCTTTCTGCATGACTTCCACCCTGCATTAAGCTGCCATATGTCTCCAATACCAATATTTATACTAAGCTGAACGTACTGCTTAGAGGGGTTGTAGTGTATTTCCATCTGACATATCAAATGTTGATACTAGTTGTAACATTCAGTAAACACAAACTGAAGTATAATTATACAGTAACACTTCTCTACAGCTACTACCTCTGGGAGGTCGCCTTAGAATGGTGTTACTGTATAAACTGCGGTTTGTTCTGTTGTGAGAGGAAAGCTATGAAAGTATGATAACCTAACATTGCAGTATTTAATTAATAGCACTTTCTGTCAAAGAGAGTTGACCCAAACTAGACAACTCTCTGTCAGAGTTCTCTTCTCAGAATATCATAGTTCTGATTCTACAGATTCTGCCAGATAGCAAAACATTTCACTGATTATACGCAATTATAATATACGGTTATTGATATTTTTTCTTACATGATTTTTTATATACGGTTATATACGGTTATTGACAATTTAACTTACATGAATATTCACCAGGTGATTGATTAATCCATTCCATCATATTGACGCCTTTTGACGGCTCAGAAACAGTCATCTTTTGAAATGATTGTGATAAACAGAGCATTTGCTCCTGTGGACCAAATGCTCTATTTATCACAAGGATTTAAAAACTACATAATTCTATATGTTTCCTTTTTTCTAGTAAATGCTCCGTTTCGGTAGATTTTATTTCAAAGAGGTTGGGTCTTAAAATAGCCTTTGAGGGATGCGGTAAAGAAAGACAAACACGTCAGGTATGGTACCATTCAGTCATACCATTTCTCACATAAACATACAACAAACATACCTGACAGTGGCATCCTGGTTACCAATATACAGCTGTGATGTATTACATGAACATGTTAATCCCTTATCTCGTGAATATTTACGTCATAAATCATAAATAAATGTTTATACGCTGACGTCACTTCCGTGACGTTAAGTATATTATAGTTGTTATGCACTGATGAAGATGTAAATCGAAACATGTATGCAGTAAAATAAAACGTGTTGGTTGTTAATTTATCCCATATTTGTCATAAATCATGACATCGTAAATATTATTCAGATTATTTTTGTGATTACCTTTGAAAACAGGATTGTTTTGCCATGGCGGATGCAATAGAATCAGAACTACACCATTAAATAAGCAGACAGAGCAGACATTGATGAGGTGGCCCCTGCAGGAGCCGTCTGATCTGTGTCTATTCTGTCCGCAAATGCGTCACAAGATGCTCCTGTCATATAAATAAGTACAGTAAAACCTCCCTGTAACGGCCACTAAATTACATCAAGTATTTTGTGCCAAAAGCAGGTGGCTGCTTAAAGCAAGGTGAAAGTAAAACAGAACGCTCCTATAGGAACGTTCTGTTTTACTCTTACCTTGCTTTAAGCGACCTCCTGCCCTAGATATAAAATAATTAACACACTTTAGTGGCCGTTATAGAGAGGTTTCTTTATATTGTCTCTATAAACAGGTTCTACGTCCTATATTTAATGCATTTTAAAGTGGATAACTGATACATGTACTTACAAAACATATTACATGTAGTTTGCTCATTTTTTCTTTCTCTTTATTGTATTACTTTTCATGTTTTGATGTGTAGATGTCACACATCAATCCCTTACCTCCTATTGATGTAAAAAGTTATGACCTCAAGAATATTAATTTTTGGCCATGGCAATAACTACAGAATGAGATCTATATTGTGTCATAAGCAAACAGAGCAGACCCTGATCGGACGGCTCCTACATGAGTCGTCTCAGTTCGGTCTGATCTATTTGCAAAGGCATTAGATTGCATATTTATGACGTACGAGCAATAATAAACAGCCATAACTCAATCAACATCTTATACCATAGCCACAAAAAGTTATGTACCGTAAAACCTCTCTATAACAGCCACTAAATTGCATCAATTAATTTGTGCTAAAGGCAGGTGGCTTCTTAAAGCAAGGTGAAAGTAAAACAGAACGCTCCTATTGGAGCGTTCTGTTTTACTTTCATCTTGCTTTAAGCAGCCACCCGCCCTAAATACCAACTAATTAACACAATTTAGTGACCGTTATAGAGAGGTTTTACTGTACTGCAAAACGTTGACATTAGAATACAGTAAAACGTTAACTTTAGTATAAATATCGGTCTTGGACATTTTCTGCATGATTTTCACCCTGTATTAAGCAGCCGCCTGCCTAAAAGTATCTAAACTCGTCTCTTTTAGAATTCCGGTTTAGAGAGGGTTTACTGTATGATGAATGAGACGTGACTCAGAACACATTTGTTGTTAACCCTTAGTCTTACAGATACAAAGACCGACATAAGACTGTCCTTTGTACTATTATATAATATAAATATGATATTACAGTGTTATGCCATGGTCCCTTGTTTATTATTCCGGTATAAAAACAGATAATTAATATTCATACTTTTATTATTTCTTACATGAATATCCATAAGTAAAGGGTGGGGAGCTGTGAAGATCTCTGATGTACAATAGAAGCTCTCTGTGTGCAGCTTTACCTTCATGAACGTATAACAATAAATCATTACGTAGCCTTGTTACCATTCTCTTGCTATTCACGTCAATTTACCTACCAGTAAATAGTGAAGACCCAGATGAGACAGCTCCTGCAGGAGCTGTCTCATCAGGGTCTGCACTATTTACAAGTTGATTGTGCAACCAGTGCACTCCACAGCAGTGATTGCACAGCGAAATACTTGTACACAGTGAAGATATATGTAATTATACAACAGGGCATGGGTAAAGAAGGAGAAATGTATTTTAAAATTCAGCAAGAGAAGGGTTAAAATGCTGATCCATCTTGAGACTGATAATATTTGTAATTACATTTTACAAAGCTTATGTTAATAACGAGAGTATTTGCCTGCCAACTTTCAAGTCAACAATTTCCACATCGGATTGTATACTTTGTTTAAATATCTTAACGGAGCCCTATTTAAATCCCCAATTCCACTAAACCTTATATCGTAACCATTCTTTAGAATCGTCATTCGAGTCGATTCTGAAGAGTGGTCATAGCAAAAGATTTAGTTGGAAGATAATTAGACATTCTAATGCGACCACATAATTTTATTAACACTGTCAAAGCGGATGGTTGCTTAATACAGGGCAAAATAGGTAAACCAAAAATCTCGTATGGGTGTTTTATGCCAGCTTTCTGCATAACTTGTGTCCTTTTGAGCGGTCGTATTGACGAGACTTTACTATAATTCAAAATTAATACAGTAAAATCATCTAAACGGAACTCTGACAGAGAAGAATTTAGATACGTTTAGGCAGGTGGCTACTTAATACAGAGTGAAAGTCATTCAGAAATTTCATAGAAGCTCTTTCTGATTTCTACAATGTATACCCCCCTGCATTAAGCTGTCAATGTCACACAGACAGATATTTATATTAACCTTTAGCCTGCTGAGCAAATTATTTTTACACATCTGTTTACCTATTACATTTTCAAAATTCAAGCTATAATCAATTTATCCACCAAAATGTAATCAGGACGTCAAACAGTGTGGATCCTGATGCGACGCCGAGTTACTCGGCGTCTCATCTGGACCCAAACTGTTTGCATAAGTATTAACTTATCCGCCTATAGCAGGCCAAAGGTTTAATTCAACGTCCGGTTTAGAGGGGTTTTACTATGCTTGGTTTATTTGAAATGTATAAAACACGGCATCGGGGTTCCCGGTAGTGGTCACGCCATAAACTGTAGATGTACAATTTAAGCATATAAAAAAGCAAGTTAGCACTTGTGACGCTAAGATACGAAAATAAGACAATAATTGCCTACGCTTTTACCGTGAGAAGAAAATGGATGAGCTTGTACTTTATGATATTGTTTGACAGTTCCTTCTACTTCAAATTAACACAGATTGAATGGTCTATCTTCAAATTAACAAAGAGCCCGATCCGTAAAGTAGCATTAAACAAACGAAAGACACTCTCACATTCAATGGTATTGATTTCATTTCAGATATAGTGTTTAACCTACTTTTTGGGCCAATCACAATGCTGGAAATTTTGAATTTCTCCACGATTAATTTCATTTAGTCAGGCACTAAACGCTGACTTAGCGACTAAGTCGGCTGTCCCCAGCGCATGCGCGAGTACATCCTGTGACGTAGAGCTTTAGCTCGTCCCTCTATGTTACAGCGCGAGCGTCAAATACACATGTGTATACATGTTCTGTGTAGAATACCAAGCTGAGACTAAGAAATGAGGTAAATTGATGCAACTCAAACATTTTATTGGTAGATCTACATGTACTGAGATTCGAAATAAAAAAGAAAAAACCAAAGCATTAAAAAACACCAAAAAAGAAGACCCTAGATCTATTTAGTTATTAGACAAGTGAATGCTAAATGCAGGACAAATGTAATGTAGAATGCTCCCTCGAGGCGTTCTGAACAACCTTTGTCTGTATTAAGCAACGACCTGTCTATAGAGATTTCATTGTTTTGCCGTTGAATGGCTATTGTACAACGGTTTACTGTTAAACATTATATATGGTAATTCCTGTCTTTTATGCAACTGGTCTCTTGTACAGGCCCTGAAATTATAAAATATGATAAAATTACCAGCTGTCAGTTAGATCTAACCCTTTCCCCGTAGTTTGTTTCAGTATTAAAGCAGACTTTAGGAGTATTCTGCTTTAATCTCAGCCTGCGTTAAGCAACCGTCAGCTAGGATATGGGAAATATTTCTTACGATGCCTACCCATGACGGTATAAAGTGAAACTAATTTCTAGAGTGGAAGAATAATTAAAGGCGTTAAAATAAGTACCAATTGCGTAAAGGGTTAAATAGCATGTGTAGTCTACGTCTGCATTTAAAACTGAATTTTATTTTTAAAGCATTTTGTTGCATTTGCTTTCTTTTTAGAGCACAGCGCTTGAAACATCGACTCAATGAAATATCTTACCTAATTCGGGTTTTAACAACTTTTGTGTCTGCACATTTAACAATTGTGTTAGACAGCTATCTTGAAATGCATCGTCCGTAAAATTTAACGTCATGGTCCTCAAGAAGGTCGAACGTCGGCTTCATTTCTGACATCCTTTCTGAACGACTGACACATTTGTTCAACACACGGTCTCGGCTGTTGCCCCTAGCAACGCATGCGACCAAGTCCAGCTTCACTCCGCCCACTTTTAATCCTGTCCAAAAACTAGGCTAAACACTATATCAGTTAGTGTCTATTAAGTGCGAATTTAATGACTTTAAATGCCTTGCTCGCTCGCTAACGCTCGCTGCGCTTCGGCATTTAAAATCATTAAATCCACACTTAATAGACACTAACTAATACATAGAAATGCCGAATATGATTTCATCTTCAAAGAAAGTCGCCCGTTTCAACAAGCCTGACATGAGAGGTAAAGGCCAGGAGTGAGCGTTGACCTGTCACTGTGGTTGTCTGGGGGACAATGTGACAATACGCAATGGCATGAGTTACTATTGTGCAAATATAGTAAAACCCTTTTTAATGCGGTCATCAAAACTTTACTTCATAGATACGCCTGTTCACGCTTTGCAAACAAAGTAGACCAATATCAGAGGGTTCCTGTAGTAGAATCGGCTCTGTTTGCCTACGAAACAATATGAATCTACAGTTTGTGGCATTGCCATAAATATCTATGTCTATAAATATTGAGGTAATTGATATGCATGAGATGTCATTATTTCTGTCATGATTATTTATAGAGTAAAGGGTTAAGCAGTCTCTTAATTTTTAAAACCTTCCATTTGTTAATTGGTTGCAATAGAGAGATTCTATTGACGTAACCTTTGGTTTGCTGGGCGGAAAATGCTCTCGACATGGATTCCTAAATAAGGTATATCAGTATTTCATTTAAAACATACAGCTATTTTAGATCCCATTGGGATACCTGGCTCCGTGGTTATATGAGTCTGGGTTTATTCTCAAGTATCTGGTTGGTCAGATTGTGAGCAGACTCGCATCGTTCGGATCCAGATGAGACACAGAGTAGTGCGGTGTCTAATCAAGATACATACTGTTTGACACCAATTATGCTGTAGGGTAGATATTGAAGGAATACCCATCCTGACACTATAACCCATTACCTCATAGGCTATTTTTAGATACAACCTCTGTGAATAAAGCTACGGAAAAGGAGCATTAACTATAGAAAAGGAAAATTTTAGGATTATGTAGTTTGAAACCATTGTGATAAATAGAGCATTTGCTCCTATAGGAGCAAATGCTCTATTTATCACAATGGTTTCACAAAGCGACTTTTACAGAGTCGTCAAAAGTCGCCAATGTGAGGGAATGGGTTAAAAAGCGACATTGTTTACACCGAAGAGTTATTGTCGTTATTAAGGTTGTCATACTGGCGTTTTGTCGTTAGCGATATTATCTTATTGTGGTTTTGTCGTTATCAATAGTGTCATATTTGTGTTTTGCCGTCATCAGTGTTGTCATACTGGTGTTTGGCGTTATTAATTTTGCCATACTGGTATTTTGTCGTTATCGATATTGTCATACTGTGGTTTTGTCGTTATCAATGGTGTCATACTAGTTTTTGTCGTTATCAATATTGTCATATTGGTGTTTTGTCGTTTCCACTGTTGTCATACTGGTGTTTTGTCGTTATCGATATTGTCATATTGTGGTTTTGTCGTTATCAATGGTGTCATACTAGTGTTTTGTCGTTATCAATGTTGTCACGCTGGTGTTTTGTCGTCATCAAGTTGTCATACTAGTTTTTCGTCGTTATCAGTGTTGTCATATTGGTGTTTTATCGTTTCCATTGTTGTTATACTAGAGTTTTGTCGTTATCAATGTTGTCATACTGGGATTTTTTTATCGGGTTTCGCGTCGTTGTCGTTTTAACAGTATTTCAGTCATATCACGACGTCCAGCTGATTACAGGTGGAGTAAGTCCCCAGAGGTTCTCTGTGCACGGAATAAATTGCATTCTTTGTGCACAGAAACTTCAGGTAGAATCACCGACCTACCGCAAGCCAGCTGGAAGGCATTAAAAATCCAAATGCCCAGATCGGGATTCGAACCCACAGCGGTGAGGGGCTAAGCGATTGTCAGTCGAAGACCATAACCACTCGGCCACGGAGGCCCCTGTCATACTGGTGTTTTGTCGTTATCAGTGTTATCATACTAGTATTTTATCGTAATTTATATTGTCAAACTGATTTTGTTAGAGGTAAGGTATACATTGTACACTTCGATGCCCGGAAGAAGTAACGAAATTGTGTCCAAAGACTGTTTCACTATTTCAATTAAGCACAATTTAATAGTTATGCTGTAAGAGTCTTGTTAATGTGACAACATAATTTATAAACATATAAGTCTACAAAAGCGCAAAAGTAATACAGAAAGCTCCTATGAGAGCGTTCAGCATATCAATGCCCTGCAGTAAGCTACCACATGTTTAACATCCAGATTTATACTTCTTTTAATTGGCCGTAATAGAAACACCTTACCATATAATGCAATCTGTCCTCGAAGTTGTGAAAAAAAAATAGTGCAGAAATTCATATTATTGGACTAGGCCGTTACATTTTCTTATAGGACCCTGGTTTTATGGTATTCATTCACAGTTTTAATAGAACGTTTCTCATTTGAATGTAAGCTACGTGCGTACGTCAATGCATGTCAGGCCCTATATCTATGAGGTATTTGAGGAATATTTTTCATAAACTGCCGACAATGTCGGCGCAATAAGTGCCATGGGCATGTTATTGATCGAACGAAAATGCAATATTTACTCTTTTGGCATGTTTTATATGCTCAACGTTAATTTACCATTCATCAAACCTCATTTAGGGGATGAAACCAAACTGATTAAACCAATATTAATCGCAATAGGTTCTAATTTTATTTCTGCTATTGTCAAATGTTGTGTTTACGTGAGACAGGTCTTAATAAAAACGATTCATGTAAAAAGAGATCACAGACGAATTAGTTTCGTAATGAAGTTGAAGTTTATGATACTACAGTAGACTTATTTTAAGCGGCCATCTATTATAATGCTTTCTTATTATGGGTATGTAAGGCAATTGGTACCTTAATACAGGTCAAACATAATACAGAAATGTCGTGTCGTTAGTATGCGTATCTATGGGGTAAAGGGGCATGTGGTCCAACCCTTTTGCTGTTGCTTTATAATTATGTATGACTATGTAATATTGTAATTGTGTAAAAAGGCAATCAATAACATATAATTAAACTAAATACAGGATATAATATATTAGCATTTTCTAAATAAACGAACCACACAATTTACTGAAATAGAAATATATTTGATCCATATCTACACTGTTATAGTGATTGGCCTTATGCCGTGCCAACTGGTGATTAGACAGTGATAGTGGCTTACATTATTTGCATTGTTCAACGACTGGGCGGGGCTCATTTTATGACAGTTAGTTACACGAACGACGCATTGGCCATTTTTATTTATTAAATAGGAAAGAACTGATTTTAAACTGTAACTATCAGAACTAACCATTTGCCGAATGAATATTCATATATAATTTCATCATTTCATGAATATTCATAACTTGTGTTTTATGAGGTAAACATTTATAAGATTAGCTTAGACAACAGTAGAATCAGAACTCTATAATTGTGTAAGCAAACCGAGCAGACCGGGATCTCTCCTACAAGTGAGTTTGATCTTGGTCTACTCTGTTTGCAAAGGCACGATAAAGCGTCTATGTGAAGGAAAGGGTTAATACATGTCAAATATCGCTAATCAGAATATTTAGTAAATAAGATAATGCGAACTATTTTAAGTACGCAGCTCGCAGAGGGACTTTCTGCATTACTTTTATCTTGCATTAAGCTACTACCTGTGTAACAGATTAATAAATACATTGTATACCCATTAGAAGCTTCAGATTATAGAGATTTTACTGTATATCAATTATGATGTATTATGCAAACGTTCATTTTACAGTACATGTATATATACACTGATCAGCAGTTGTCTCTAATCAGAGGTCTGTCAAACATGGGGACTCGTCAAGTTCTTCATGGTTTACAAAACCAAGTTTACCTCTTGTGTGCGTTTCTGCATGCATGCTGTGTCTTTCTTAACCCATTCCCTCATATTGACGCCTTTTGACGTCTCGGTGAAAGTAACTTTTTGAAACCATTGTGATAAATAGAGCATTTGCTCATATGGAGCAAATGCTCTATTTATCGCAATGGTTTCTAATCTACAACATTCTAAAGTTTCCCTCCCCCTAGTAATTCTAGTAATTGCTCCTTTTCGGTAGATTTATTCAAAGAAGTTGAGTCTGAAAATAGCCTATAAGGTAATGAGTTAATAGGGTTTTTTTTACAAAATAGTGATCTTTATTGCATTTATCTTACGCCTTTAAATAATACCATTAAATACAACTTAATGCAGCAACATTGAAACTGGTTATACACGACACTTATACCCTGGCTAAATGCGTTTATAAACATCTGCAACTCAGTTGTTCTAGTGTAATAACATGAACTATAAAAGTATTAGTATCTGTTGTTAAAGGTGTTATAATGCACTGAACTGTAGAACAAATGAAAACAGTGCTACAAAATATTATATTGATATGTTACGAAACTATGTTGTTAAAACTTATAAAAGATATTGCAAAACAAACTGTATGACGTATAAAGATGAAACAAGAGTGATCGACATGATGTATGTATTTTTAACGTAATAGTTAAGCACATTCTCCAGTTACAACACGAAAGCAATTACAGCGTCATATTGTGCATTAAAACTATCTTTATTTTGTGAAAAATAGATATTAAATCACCATAGAAGATAACCTCCGATCTATCATCCGCATGCAGTAATTACTGTAAAATCCCTTATAGCCGAACGTTCAAATTAGTCCTTAAGATAGGTGGCGGCATAACAATATACTCAATAAATATCAATGTAAGATTTAATGACACCATGGATATTTTATAATAAACACATAGTGTTCTGGCCATGACAGACACTGTTGATTCTTATCCATATTATTTCATAAGCAAACAGAGCAGACCCAGATCAGAAGTCTCCTATAGGAGCCGTCTGATCTGTGTCTTCTCTGTTTGCAAAGGAGTAGAGGGGCGTATTTATAGAGTAACGGGTTTATATGCATTAAGCAGTCACCAGGATCAGAATAAAACTAAATTATTCGTTATACTCGTATCAAATTTAGAGATGTTTTACTGTATTGTATTGGTGAGCGACATTCTAGAAAACAACGTTTGATCGACATTATTTATGTCACAAATGATAACCAGCTAAATTACATGGGCCTTTAAGTGTACTTTCTCTTTTTTGAAGTATGCTTGTATATATACTTGAATTAGATAGGTACTGAATGGGTTTATCTTGTCATTCTTTATAAATCTCTCTTTATGAAATAGCACGTAATATTAAGGTATGAGTGTATAGGCCAGTACGGAAGGAATTGCCACCGGACTTTCATCCGCCTAACTATTTTAAGACTCGACAGAGTTGAACTTTATGATACTTAGTATCACAAGCAAGGTTTTACGCAAGCGTAAAATGGCTGCGTAACGTCTTTAAGCAGGATAGAAGAAAAAGAGGGAGCAATATTGTTTAGTAGTTTAAAATAACAGATACATTGGGAAAACATGACTGTAATGTATAAATTAACAGCAGAAACGGGGGAATGTTTTAAGGAGCCATGATGCATAATACCTGTGTATGACACCAATAATACACATTACCACGAAGTAAATACAGATCAATGGTATTCAGCACAATTGTGAAATATTCAAAACGGTCAACAAAACCACGAGTAAAAGGTCTCAGCTAAATAACTTTACCAAAGACAAAATTCAAACAAAGGACTTATACTTTTACAATATTTGTGTACAGAATTGTTTTTAAACCAAAAGCACGTAAACTAAGGGTGCTAACAAAAATAATGAGAGAAAAACATTATGCTTCCGCCGAGGATCGAACCCGCGATCTCACATTTGCTAGGCCACGGTTATAACCCCTCGAGTACGCTGACTGCTACAAGTGGTGCGTGCTTTTAAATGATTTATACCCAATACACTAGCATTTTCAATGGCAGAAAAGAAGCAAATAACCTCGACAAAAATATCTGTCCCCGCTAACAAAAAATGTATGAATCAAAATAAGTAAAATAAATGAATGTATATAAATAAAAGCTTGTCTCACAGTAACCCATAGTTATTAAAAAAGATTGGCTTTTATAGAAACACAGGAACGCAGAAACGCATGGTCAAAATTCAAAGCCGTATAATTGTGGGCTGCTTTCAGCAGCCCAATAACACGAAATAGGGTCTTTGTTCCACTTGTTCCAATAATACACATTTTACCGTTGGCAGAGAATGCCCAGATCAGACCAGGGTCTTCTAGCTCCTATAGTAGCCGTCTGACCAGGGTCTTCTCTGTTCACATGTGGAATGCTATAGCTCTGAGTCTACAGTTTGCGTCATAGTCACTGGAGAGGACTTAAATAGGCTATGTCTGTTGTCCAATCCATTTCTTTATTGAATACAATATTGTTGAAATCAATAGTCACATGTTTTGTGTCCATATGTCATGAATGTAGCTGATTAATAGTCATGGTGTCATTACTTATTTCATGAATATTCAACAGGTAAAACATCGATTCGACTTATGGCATAGCATATCAGATTGCATGGAAGGAAAGACTACTTGACCTGTAAGGAAAAACAACAATCAGACAAAATATGAACATTTTGGTATTTCAACTCATATCTTGGGGGAAATATACAGGAATATACTGCATGCATTCATTTGACCGTCAAACCGTATACACATCAAGCTAATATTAATTGTCTCCACGTTCAAAGAGACTCCAATGCTGTTACTAAAGAATATCTCTCATTCATATGTATGGTATTGATTTCATTACAGATAATGAGGAGGGTGAATAGCATTTCTACTTCAAAGAGACGTCGTCCGTTTATAACAATCGTAACTGAAAAAAACTGAACATGGTGAGGGGAAACGTTGAATCTTGACCTGTCACGATGGACCGCTCTGACAAGATATAATTACATCGGCCCGTTTTGAGCTGATATTGATAAAGGAATGTCAATGATTGTTCTTGACATATGTCAAATTGGCTATTGGGGTATTCTTAACACCTTAGCTTACAGAGACACATTTTTAAACATTTTGCAAACAGAGAAGACCCAGATCAGACGTCTCCTGTAGAAGTCAGCTGATCATGGTCTGCTCTGTTTGCTATTGTAGTATCATTGATCTGATTCTACAGGTTCTGCAATAGGCGCAAACGCATTTATTCACATGTCACTGTAAAGCATTGGCTCACTAACATTCATAATGCCCTTATTTTTTACATAAGTATTCATCAGGTAAGTTAATATCTTCCAATTGGCAATGCAGATAAAGACACATACAGTACAGTCTCTCCAATACGACCACTTACAAGATGTCTAAATCTGGACTTTAATACAGGTCCTTGTTTAATGCAGGGCAAAAGTAATGCAAAATGCTCCTAAAGGAGCTTTCTGTATGACGTTTGTCCTGCATTCAGTAGCCACCTGGTTTTAAAGACCCCCTATGTTAACAAAATCATGTGGTCGTTTTAGCGAGGTTCTATTAACCTCGGGGTTAGAGTGGCAACGGGAGCTTGCTATCTATTATTAGGATCAGGAAAACTGTTGTTCCTATATCAGACTAGTGAAATATGAAACATGACCACCTCATCTGTCAAACTTTTGAAGCTGTCACCGAGCGCGATGCTCACTGGTGCCTGGGCTTTGTTGCTGTATTTCGCATCAAACACTGTGGAGCCGCCGTGTAACAGTGATGTATCTACACTGCGTGTGGAGCCGCCGTGTAACAGTGATGTATCTACACTGCGTGTTACTCGTTAGAATCCAGCTTATTTCAACGCACATACAAAAGCCTTTTAAACACATTTTATCCAGTTCTACAATGTTTGCAAAAAATGGCCGAAAACATTTCTCAATTAAATTTAAATATTACTAACATCACATCATCATTAGAAAAAAATTTTCGTATGTCCAGCAATTCTCTTGGAAATTACTCGACTGGTTCTTAACGCTTTTAATGCTGAATTGTCCGTCTATAGACGTGTTAACCATTTACTCCGTGAATATTCATGTGAAACTAATGACGTCATCGAAATAAATTAGATTAATTGTTATAATACGGGAGTTTTTTTGGCCATGGCAGAAACTATAGACTCCTATCTGTATTATATTACACGTATAAGCAAACATACCAAACACTGATCCTTCAGGACCCGTCTGATCTGGGTCTACCCTGCTTGCAAAGGCATAGAAAGGCGTACTTATGGATTAAAGAGTTAAGGAATAGAGCCCATTCAGTACGAAATGGTCCAATTAGTGAGACGAGTTTGAATCTCAAACAATGTCGACGCTGATCAAATGCTCCTCTAGGACTCTGATACAGGTCTAAACTGCTTACACATGGGAGTACACACTCTTTGACGTGTTCTCCTTTATCACACTATCCGCGATTTGACTATACAGTAAAACCCTTCTAATGCGACCACCTAAAAGAGGTATAATTATGGGTGCTAGATACAGGTGGTAGCTTAATGCAGGACAAAAGTGATGCAGAAAGCTCCTAGAGGAGCTTTCTGCATTAATTTTTCCTGCATTAAGCAACCACCTGCTTATAAGGACACACATGTTTACTCATTAAGTGGTCGCATTAGATGGGTTTTACTGTATTTGCAACCAGCTTGGATCCCCACGAGACGCTGAGTAACTCGACTGAGTAACTCGGCTGAGTAACACGGCTGAGCAACCCGGCCTCTCACAGGATCCAAGCTGATTGACACTCGGTCATTCAAGTTTTAACTCACGTATTTTTGTTTCACAGACAGGTCTGGATAAAAGGAGTCGAAATGATATACAGCAGAACCCCTCTAATGCGACCACTTAATGAATAAACATGTCTGCCTTTATAAGCAGGTGGTTGCTTTATGTAGGACGAAAGTTATACAGAAAGCTCCTAGGAGCTTTCTGCATAACTTTCATCCTGCATTAAGCTGCCACCTGCCTCTGCCACCCAGAATTATGACTATTTTTGGTGGTCGCATTACAGGGGGGGGGGGGGGGGGGGTTAATGTAATAATTTCGAGATTCAAATAACGAAACACATAAAACCGTTAACTACCTACTTGTTCTATTCGCCATTTGAATGCATCTTACTTTTAGTGCACGTATATCACACGTTTAGCTAAAGTTACTCAAACAGATGTTTAATTCTTTCGCCGCCAAATAGTGTCCTCTGCTAAATTTGTTGTCTGCTACAATTTTCGTTTGTTCAATTTTCTCCCATTTTCTTTAAAAATAACGTTAACAACATAACAATCACTTTGAATCCTGATGAGAGGCTGAATTACTCGGCGTCTCGTCTAGATCTAAACTGTTTACATACGTAATCACATATGCGACATTGGCAGCGAAATAGTTAACATATTATTATAGTGTCATTTAATACTTGCATGTACTTGTTGAAATTCAAAAATGTATGTTTTATGCTCGTGTTGCATTAATTTTATTGCCTTAATTGTTTTTCACGTTTGTGTGCGTAAACTGAAAAAGCAGTTAACCTTGCAGATAAGATGATCTTCAAAGCGACGATCATCTCATTTCACTCTGCATATATACAATAAAGCCCCTCTAAACCGGACGTCAAATTTACTATAGATATCGGTCTTGGAGACAGGTGGCTGCTTAATGCAGGGTGCAAGTCAAACAGAAAGCTCCCCGATGAGCTTTTGCATGACTATCACCCCGCATTAAGCAGCCACCTGCATAAAAATATCTAAATTCTTCTATACTAGAATTCCGGTTTAGTGGGGTTTTACTGCATTTCAATGGCAAATGCAAGCATTAATATGTTGCTTAAATAGGGTGTGCAGTGTGTGTCGATTTCCAAAGACATTCTCATATTGTGAGATTGGAAAAAAAATGTTATATATCCGGGTATCTATATCAGTGAAATATGTTCATAGTAAATCTACATTATCAGGTAATAACAACGACATTTTTTTTATATATATAAAACATAGAATAACTCGACACGCTAAAACATTTTGATAGTGATCGAATTGACACCGTGGCATTCCGACAAATTTATGCTTGGATAAGAAATCAAATTAGTGTCAAGCGCATACTGTAAACAGTCCCGCTCTGCAGATCTATCTTTTAATAGTATCAAATGGAAGCCATTCAATGTAAAACACTTCAAATAAATTTCCACAGCAAACATAAATTTCATTGAAATGAGCCACTGGTCAGCTAAGGGGTGTATTTGGTTACTCTCGCACTTCATCGTTTAAGATCTGTTGAGTCTGTTTTCATAGTTTATCCGTTAGTATACTTGCCTATAGTAAAATGTTTGGATACTTATCACATGTCAAGCATCTGGTGTCTCATTAGCAATCAAGCTGTTTTACATTCTTGCCAAGCTTATTTATTGAAATGGAAGATGTATGGTATGGACGCTGTATTAGAATGTAGAGATACGATACGTTTGTCCACAGTGATAAGGGTTGTGAATTGGCCATCCGTATCAAATTCATTCAAACTAATGTAAATTATTGAAATATGAGAGAGATAGGAAATTTTGCAAAAGCTTGCGAACCTTTCTCACGATTGGTCATATTATTATACATTGTATTTTATGTTTGCCGTTGATTATCACAACCTATTATACAGAATTATAATATTTTAGTCCTCCGCATCTCAATACTTATGAAGTAACACATCCAAATAGCATCTTTCATTGCAGAGTATGGTTATTATTGCAAACAATGCAGATCCTGATCAGAGGGCTCCTACAGGAGTCATCTAATCTGGGTCTATACTGTTTGCAATATTTATCCGCATATGAAGGGTTGATCTTGCCATAACTGCTCTAATGTCGAATGGAATCACTCCTTTGTTCTTCCATCTCATCCCAGCATACAGTAGAACACGTTTTTAACGGCCACCAAAACGAGGTCTAATTATAGGTTTGTAAGGCAGATGGTAGCTTAATACAGGTCAAAGGTAAAGCAGAATCCTCCTACAGGAGCTTTCTGTATTACGTTTGCCCTGTATTAAGCAACACGTGTTTAATACCTCCATGTTCAATAAACGAATGGCCGCTTAGCACAGGTCTACTGTACAGTCTAGATGACATTGACCGAGGGGAATAAACGTACAGTAAAACCTCTCTATAACGGCCACTAAATTGTGTTAATTAGTTGGTATTTAAGGCAGATGGCTGCTTAAAGCAAGGTGAAAGTAAAACAGAACGCTCCTATAGGAGCGTTCTGTTTTACTTTCACCTTGCTTTAAGCAGCCACCTGCCTTTAACACAAAATACTTGATGTAATTTAGTGGCCGTTATAGAGAGGTTTTACTGTAGATTTGCATGTTCAATTAGCCACTTACACAGTAAAGTCTGTAAACAGTGATTACACACAATAGTCTAGTCGGGGTTTTCAGACAGGTGGTAGCTTAATGCAGAGCGACCATTATGCAAACATCTCCTCTCTAATAAATTCCGTGTTTATACACAGTATGGTCTGCATAGTTAGGTATGATCCTGCATCAAGCAAACACCTGCTCTTACTTGTAGATGTTTAATCAGTATGTGGTCGTTATAGGTAGATTTTACTCTATCATCATGCATTAAGCAACCACATTTTCTTATAGACATCCATGTTTATTGACTATGTGGTCGTTATAGGTAGGGTTTACTGTATCATCCTGCATTAAGCTACCGCTTTAAAGACCCCCCGTGTTTATTGACTATGTGGTCGTTATATGTAGGTTTAACTGTATCATCCTGCATTAAGCTACCATCTGCTCTTATAGACCCCGTCTTTATCGAAACATTTTTCATTATGTGGTCGTTACAGGTAGGTTCTTCTGTATTATTCTGCATGAAGTAACCATCTGTATCTGTACTTATAGACCCCTGATTTTATTCATTATATGGTCGATATGTGTAGGTTCTTCTGTGTATCATCCTGCATTAAGCTATCACCTGCTCTTAAAGACCGTCAAGTTCATTCACTATATGGTCGGTATAGGCGGGTTCTACTGAATCGTTCCGTATTAACCCATTACCTCATAGGCTATTTTTAGATACAACCTCTTTGAAAAAATCTACCGAAAGGGAGCATTAACTAGAGAAAAGGAAAATGTTAGAATTTTTTAGTTTGAAACCATTGTGATAAATACAGCATTTGCTCCTATTGGAGCAAATGCTGTATTTATCACAACGGTTTTACAAAGTGACTTTTACAGGGTCGTCAAAAGTCGTCAATATTAGGGAATGGGTCAAAAGTCGTCAATATGAGGGAATGGGTTAAGCAAACACCTCCTCTCATAAACCCCATGATTAGTGAAATTGTATTCATTATGTGGTCGTTATATGTAGGTTCTTCTGTATCACCCTGCATTTAGAAACCACCTGCAGTTATAGACCGCCATGTCTATTCATTATGTGGTGTCTATAGACAGGTTCTTCTGTAATCACAAAAGGTCCGCTTAATGTGTAAAAAAAACTATTTTATTAATAAATTATTAAAGATCTTTTTCGCAGTAGAACATGTCCTAAGCGGCCATTCATTTATTGAACACGTAAGTCTTAAAATAGAGATGGTTGCTTAATGCAGGAAAAAGCGCTTTTGGCCTGCCTTCAGCTACCATCTGCCTTACAGACCCATAATTATACCTCTTTTTGATGGCCGCTTAAGACAGGTTCAAATTCTGGTTAGTCTTTTAAGGCAGGTGGTTATTTTAATGAAATGTGAAAGTCATGCATAAAGCTCCTTTATGATCTTTCTGCGCAACTTTCAACCTGCCTTAAGCTGCCACCTGTCTGATACGACGACGCTGATACTAGCTTTAATGTCCGGTATAGTGGGATTTTACTGTATTACATTTGACCGACTTGTGATAAACATTTGTCGCTTTGATCGCTATATTCATAGTTTTGATCTGTTACATGAATATTCATGAGGTTTAATTTACAACTCAGTGGATCAACAAGTGGATTAAAGTAGATGTTTGCTTGACGCAATACGAATAAACTTCTGGGTCCATGCTTATAAAGCTTTTAATTGAGTCTGAGTTTCGTTCTCAGGCTTTTGATTGGTCAGATTTGAGTTCTCAAGCTTTTGATTGGTCAGATTTGAGCCAAAGGCTCAAATCTGACCAATCAAAAACTTGAGAACGATCTCAGACTCAACTAAAAGCTTTATAAGCAGGGACCCAGATAGCACCAGCATGATGCTGCGACAATAAGACCCGGGTATATTTTGTCACTTTATAGAGTTTTGACTGTGCTTCATTTCAGTCCCATCTTGCACTATCGTCTATTACAAATTATTTACTAAATTGCAAAATGTGTTACACGAGTAGGTTGCATTGTAGCGAGTTAACTTTAAGCAATTTGTAATCCCTTATGAGGCAAACTACTTCAAACTAGAATGTGTAGGATCATGCAACAATAAATTCTTAAGAAGCAATGTTGTTAAAAAGTAAAGACTTATGTCTGGTAAATATGCTGGTCCACATATAGAGGCACTGGTCACTGACTGTAGTCCGGACACCGGTCAAATGTCTACCATGTTGCTTTCGATAGACAGATCAGGGATAATTTATTACGGTGAATTATAACCCTCATTTGCATCGTTAAAGTTGCGAAATGAGAAGTTATTTCGGCAAAACTTGCATGTTCAAAGGACAGCTTCCTGAAATCTCATTTATAATGCTAATTGCCTTTTCACTAGCATATCCTGGCTCTGCATTTTTAGTACAGTGTTCTAAAGTTACAAAAGGAAAGCATTTAAAAGTGACACATTGTGATAAATAATAAAGAATATATAAGTAACGTTAACAGATAATAATCTGTAAAGAAGTGAAACTGGACGCTTTAATTGCAGCCGCACTACTAAACACCGAGGTTGCATTATACAGCAAATGGTAAAACCCCTCTAAACCGGACGTATAACTTGGTATAAATATCGGTCGTGGAAGCAGGTGGAAGCTTAATGCAGGGTGAAGGTTATGCAGAAAGCTCATCCAGGAGCGTTCTGCATGACTTTCATCTTGCATTAAGCAGCCACCTGCCTTAAAGTATTTACATTCTTCTCTACTAGAATTACTGTTCAGAGGGAGTCTACTGTACTGGAAACAAACTGAGACAAGCCGCACTTCCTGTCATCTTATCTATCACTTTTCTTCTACCTCTTAACAAAATGTGATATACCAAGAGTTCGTCTACATTCCATAAGCGAGCAGACCAGACTCCGTGGAAACAACATGTGTACACCACACCGTGGAAAAACCATCTTTAAACCATGTCGCGGACAACACCGTGTGTACACCATATCGTGGACAACACCATGTGTAAACCATGTTGCGGACAACACCATGTGTAAACAGCACCATTTATACACCATGTCACGGACAACCCCATGTGTACATCACTCCGTGGACGAGACCGTGTATACACCATGTCGTTGACAACACCATCTATACACCATGTCACAGACAACACCATGTGTACACCAGTCCGTGGACAACATCAAGTGTAAACCACTTTGTGGATAAGACCATGTGAATGCCATTCCGTGGACAACAACATGTGTACACCACTCTGTGGACAACACCATGTGTACACCACTCTGTGGACAACAACATGTGTACACCACTCTGTGGACAACAACATGTGTACACCACTCTGTGGACAACACCATGTGTACACCACTCTGTGGACAACAACATGTGTACACCACTCTGTGGACAACAACATGTGCACACCACTCTGTGGACAACAACATGTGTACACCACTCTGTGGACAACAATATGTGTACACCACTCTGTGGACAACACCATGTGTACACCACTCCGTGGACAACACCATCTGTACAACATACCGCAGACATCACCAGATGTACACCACACCGTGGGTAACACCATGTGTACACAACGTCGCGGAGAACACCAGATTGACAACACTCCGCAGAGATGTACACCACACCGTGGGTAACACCATGTGTACACCACGCCGTGGGCAACATCCTTCATCTTATTGAATCTGAGGTTAAATGATGCTGTTTGAAATTAAAATATACGACAATGTCTCTTTCACTGCACTGCATATTCGGTTTTCAATAATTATTTATTAACAACATGTTTTAATTGCGTTTTATATGAACGATCCAATACATTCGTTATACACAGGGTTCTATGTACTGTAAAACCCCATTTAATTGGACGTTACATTTAGTATAAATATCGGTCAGCTACGTCAGTAAACTGTTCTTTGTTTCGGTGGATGGATAATTGACTTTCAGCACGGGGTCCCGGGTTTGATTCTGACATGGTTATTTGCTCTGTCGCAATCAAATATCGTAAAAACTGTAACAAACCGGTGCCTAGTGTGCCTACATAGACCATAGGCAAACCAACCAGAAAGCTCCTGAAGAAGTCATCCGCTCAGGGTCTGTACTGTTTGCTGAACCAATAGCTTATATTATATAGCTGTTATATAACTGTCAATAGTTTATATTGTATAGCTGCCAATAGCTTATATTATATAGCTATTATATAGCTGTCAGTAGCTTATATTATATATCTGTCAATAGCTTATATTATATAGCTGTCAATAGCTTATACCAGACAATATTTTCTTTTCTGTGTCCCCTCAACTTGAAAATAGATTGGTTCCAAAATGAAATCTGGATGGGTTTTCCTAAATAATGTGGCCTTAAATGGGTTAATGAGTTTTTTATGTACATTGTATCTATTGTGGAACCTGTCTTCAGCGACCAAGAGGTCTAATTATAGGTCTATAATGCAGTAGGTAGCTATAGGAGCTTCGTGTATTACTTTCTCCTGCATTAAGCAACCACTTGCCTTTTCAGACCCACATGTTCAATAAATGAATGACCCCTTAAGACAGGTTCTACTGTACACCTTCCCAACAAACTCTCCCCTGTCTTGCTGTGGTTACGGATCTCCATTGTCAGGTTGCGATAGTTTGTTTTGGCAAGATCAACCCCCTCCAAATTCAGATTAGGGATCATCCATTGTGGTTTTAATGACCAGGCAGGAGAGTTTCGACCATATGTATATCTTGGGATACAGTTAAACATGCTGTTAAACTTGGTAAATCATCAATCAGTGATTAAATGTATAATTATCATAACCATCCACTCCTCCTCGTCATCACGATCACCAGCAGCAGAAGCAGAACCGTCGTCGTCGTCATCATCATCATCGTCGTCATCATCATCATCAACAACAACACTAACAGACTCAACAATAATAATGCATATACAGCAGAACCTGTCTTAAGTGACCATTAGTATAGTAAAACTCCGCTAATGCGACCACCAAAAAGGGGCATAATTCTGGGTGACAGAGGCAGGTGGTAGCTTAATGCAGGACGAAAGTTATGCAGAAAGCTCCTATAGGAGCTTTCTGCATAACTTTCGTCCTGCATTAAGCAACCACCTGCTTTAAACGGCGCCGGTGGCTGTTTATTAAGTGGTCGCATTAGCGGGGTTTTACTGTATATTGAGCAAAGAAGTCTTACAAAACAGTTGCTTGCTTAATGCAGGGCAAACGTAATACAGAAAGCTCCTGTAGGAGCTTTTTGCATTATTTGTGACCTACATTAAGCAACTAAAAGCCTTATCCGTCGATAATTATTATCTCTTTATGAGGGTCTCTTATGATGGGCTCTTCTCTTAAAAAACAGTTGCTTACTTAATGCAGGGCAAAGGTAACACAGAAAGCTTTCTGTATTACTTTTGACCTACATTAAGCAGCCACCTGCCTTATACGTTCATAATTATACCTCTTTTTGGGGGCTGCTTATGACGGATTCTACTGTACCAACACTATAATGACATTTTTCGAAACAAAATAATGCATAAAGAATCATAGATGCAATAATCATAATGCATGGAATGACCCATCAGTCCTAAGCCTAAGGGTCCGTATACTGAAGGGATACTTTTTACAATAGGGTTTTGACTGACAAATAGTGTAGAGGAGCCGTTTGATCTGGGTCTACACTGTTCGTCAGGTGCCTCTCATTATAAAAATGATTATGAGGACAGCGACCTGACGATATAGGTTTTGACACCTAGGTAACCCGGCACTCAGGGAGATACGCAGGGAGATACAGTAGAGCCTGTCTTAAGCGGTCATTCATTTATTGAACATAGGATTCTTTAAAAATCAGGTCGTTGCTTAATGCAGGGTAAAAGTAATGCAGAAAGCTCCTATAGGAGCTTTCTGCTTTACTTTTGACCTGCATTAAGCTACCACATGCCTTACAGACACATTAGTATACCTATTTTTGATAGCCGTTTAAGATAGGTTCAACGGTATGCAAATATTCTATGAGGTCCTTGCACAATAAAACCTCCCTCGTATTTAGCATACATAACTACATTATGCATATTTCGACACTGTTTACTATACAAGAAGCTTGTAAAATTTCTCGCTGCAATTTGGTTTCAATTAAATCCCCCGGGTCCTTGGTGTTATCCTTGGACAACCAACCATACAAATTCGTATGGTCAATGAATGGCCATTTTAAATCTACACCGCTCGAGTGTTGGGACTTAAACAGGGATTTGAAGGCCCCTACTGCGCGTAATAAAACGTGCATCACGGCTACACATGGATAATCTATGGGTCTAAGCCGTGTTGTGTCACTCGTCATTAATAAAGAGAAGATTTACAGCCGATAAAAACAGCACGCGGCCTCAAATCCATTAAGAAGCTTTCAAAATAAATTTCCCATACCATACTGTCATCGTATTTGTCGCCTGCATGAGGAGAATGTGGAGTTTCATTGGATCTCGCTCTGCTATAAACTTTTAACCCTTACCTTCATACAAACGCTTTTTCACGAATTTGCAAACATTAAAGACCCAGATAAGACGGTTCCTAGAGGAGCCGTCCGATCAGGGTCTACTCTGTTTGCTTATGACATGATAAATATCTTATTCTACAGTTTTGGACAAAGCAAACAGTTAACATTATAAAAAAAAATCAGCTAATAAATATTTATGATATCATGATTTAGCTTTTGTCGGAGCAAAAATATACCTTTAAAAGTTAACATTTATCAAAATTCAGCTAATAAATATTATTATTTCTTACATGAATATTGAACAGGTAAAGGGTTAACCCTTACTCCGCTGGAAACAATTATCAAATTCTGCTCAAGATCTGGTTCCATGCTTATAAAACATTTTAATTGAGTCTGAGTACGTTCTCAAGATTTTGATTGGTCAGATTTGAGCCTAATCTGACCAATCAAAAGCTTGAGAACAAACTCAGACTCAACTAAAGGGCTTTATAAGCATGGACCCAGATCTTGTACAATATTTACCTACTTCCTCTTCTATCAATCTTTTGGAGAAACAAAAACAGACTGCCACGTGGCTTGGAGCCGGATAAGACGCCGAGTTACTCGGCGTCTCACGTGGATCCAAGTTGTTTGGAAATGATAGTCGAGTTGTGATTATCAGGGCGAGTTAACATTGTGATCTATGTGCACTCGGTATAAAGTGAAGTTTATTTCCGTGACGATTATAAATAACGTATGTTGGAATTGCGTCCACTGTTACAAATGGATACATTTTTAGAGTACAGTAAAAACGCGATACTTCGAGATTTTAGTTATAAAGAAAGGATGCCTTATTAGGCAAGTGGCTGCTTAATGTATGATGAAATCCCTATGAGCTTTCTGCATGGCTTTCATCCTGCATTAAGCTATCACGTGTCTTAAAGATTAATACTTTGAGTATTTGAGTGTTCGAATAATCGAAGTTTTTATGTAATTAACGAATGCAGAATGTGTCAACGGCATTTGAACCACTTGTATATAATTATAATAACAACGTATTTGCACATCTCTATGACTACACTTTCACCTTGTCAATGCCTGGAGGAACCCTCTGAACTGTCCTCTCGCCGGATATACCCTTTCATATTGAATGAACATGATGGGTCATTCTACTTTGAAAATTCAGTATTTGCATGGTAAAAAAGCAAAGACACAGATGTGCCCCTCCCTGTCATCATAGATGTGTGCTTACATATCCTAATATTTATTAGCAGATTTTGTATACTGGTATATGGACATAACATTGTTTGGCTGTGGTAGAAACTGAAGAACAAGGTTGGTTTATTTCCATAAGTTAAACGAGCATACTATTTCCTACTATGACCAAACATTCCTATGTCAAAGTGCCATTATCAAAACTAATCTAATCAATATTCATGATGTCATGATTTCTTACATTGATAATCATGTAGAAAAGATTGAAACGTGTATGACTGTTAGAAAAAGTATATACATTTCATTATTGGAAATTGTAATTCGATGAAATCGAAACATGGACACTACTTTTGTTGTTGCTGTTCGTTTACTGTTGTGTAGTGATGGTTTTAGTAACATTTTAAGTATGTAACACGGTTGACTAAGTTTCCCAGCATCTACCGCTCCATGTACAGGTATTGGGTCGACCACCTAATTATTGGAAAATAAATTAAAATCTCTTTAAAACGACCACCTGAAGGAGGCGTAATCATAGGTCTGCAAGACACTTGGTAGCTTAATACGGAGCGAAAGTTATACAGAAAGCTCATAAAGAAGCTTTCTGCATTAATTTTGACCTGCATTAAACAAGCACACGCTTTTATAGACAAAGTATTATGCATTTAGATGTCGTTTTAGAGGGGTTCTATTGTGCTATATGTACATGTAACAGATAACCTGTCAGTGTGCCAATCAAAACTTCATAACCCGCGACGTAGTCTCAATTGGGAGAAGAAAAACTTGACATACAGTAGACTCGCTCTAGATTAATATATAATTGGTGACATTAAAAGCAGGTGGCTGCTTAATGAATGATGAAAGTTATGCAGAAAGCTCCTAGAGGAGCTTTCTGCATAACTTTCATCCTGCATTATGCTACTACCTGTATAAATACGACCCAAAATTAGACATGTTTTGATGGCGCACTGAAGAAGTTTCACTGTACTTTCATATTTTCTGCTTTGCTTCTAATAGGCTATATCACCTTGACGACACATAATGGGTAAATTATGTAAAGGAAATCAGCATGATGAGCATGCGGTTACTGATGACTACTTCAGATTTTGATGAATAAATTTCAACGTACAAATCATCAAACGTCTTTTTATCATGCTTTTTTGAATTAGCAAACTATATTGCTTTGGTTTAATTCGCTTAACCCTTCGCCCCAGAGATACATATTTAGCACATTTACAAACGCAAAATATCCAGATCAGATGGCTACTATGTTAGTTGTCTGGTCATGGTCTACTTTGTTTGTTTGTGCAATAATAATAAACATTATACTAGTACAGTAAACCCCTCTAATGCAGCCAGCAAAAGGGGCATAATTCACAGTGGCAAAGGCAGGTGGTAGCTTAATGCAGGACGAAAGTTATGCTATACGAAAGCTAATGACTATCCAAACAGTCATTATTTATCACATTAATATTCATTAGGTAACAGGTTAATATAAATAGAGTAAGGGCAATGGTAAGGCAAGAAAAAAATGTAATAACAAAGAAAGAAGAGCCTGCCAATCTGCCTTGAAACTGTGTCATTTGGCAGTTACTGCACCATTTGTGACAATTTTGATGAAGTACCTGTCAAAACCTTAAAATTGCCATTTTCTTTGAAACAGTAATTTAGTAACTTCTACTGTCCATGTAGCCAGTCTCTTTTTATAACTTGGGTTACCACAAATGCATATAGAGTAAAACCTCTCTGTAACGGCCACTAAATTACATCAAGTATTTTGTGTCAAACTCAGGTGGCTGTTTAAAGCAAGGTAAAAGTAAAACAGAACGCTCCTATAGGAGCGTTCTGTTTTACTTTCACCTTGCTTTAGCAGCCACCTGCCCTCAATATCATCTAATTACCACATTTTAGTGGCCGTTATAGAGAGGTTTCTACTGTACTGTTGTTTTAACTTTTGTACTGTTTAAAAACAAATCTGCCCAAGTTTTGGATCTAGTGCAGTATGACTACTGTCGATTCGATGAAGCTAATAAGAAACTCTTGAATGAATGTCAAACAGCTTGGGTCTTGTTGTGCCGCCGAGTTACTCGGCGTCTCATCTGGATCCAAGTTGTTTGTAAATGCGAAGCAGGTCGCAGAAAGGTGATAAGGGATGATTAACTAATGCCAAGTAATCATAGGCCTTATTTTCAAAAGCAATGAGAAACAACCAGGGCAAAAGTGCAAGTGGATTCTAACCTCAGTTTGTCTTTCTGTACTGAAGTATCTACTGTAGAATTGCACATTTTCTATTCTTAGCGTTAGAAAACAGAATGAAAACAAGGCTCGATATCGGTCACAATGTTTCTAAAAACTTATGATAGTCACACAATTATGTAGTAATCAACATATCAAATTTTATGACCATTTTTATATACTTTTTGCGTCACTAACCCATCCCATGCTGAAACAATTGTCAAATTTGTGATCTACTGAACTTTTCACTGAATTCCAGTTCGATCAGTCCTTTGATAAAGTGTTGACTGCGTTTCAAACAGGCTGGATCCTAATGAGACGCGAGTTACTCGGCGTCTCATCTGGATCCAACATGTTTGCAAATGCGAGCAAAGGTGCACTTGTATAAGAAGTGTTAACCGTTATACCTGATGAATAGTCAGCCATGATTTCGCCCCACTATGACTATCAACCCTTACGACGCTGAAATTTCAAATGGACTATTCCAAAATTCAAACAGGCCAAGCTTATGGTGAATATTTAGGGATCGTTCTAAGCGTAACATGACAAACAGTGCAGACCCTGATGAGAGGGCTCCTCTAGGAGCCCTCTCATCTGGGTCTACACTGTTTGCAAAATACATTAATGAATCGTTTCCCGCACTGTAAGGGTTAATTATATTAATTCTGGTAATAAAAACAGGAAATTTATTGCCATTGCTGAGAGTAAAGACCTTGTAACGTAAACGCAAATAGAGAAGACCCTAATCAGTCGGCTCCTATTGGAGACGTCTGGTCTGGATCTACTCTATTTGCAAGGACGTCAAATGGAGTCTTAAACTAGGAAAAGGGTTGAATAAAAATATATATATATACCAATTCACATCCTCAAAAACGTATTATACCCAGCACATGACTGCAGAATGAATTAAGAGGAGTTCATTATAACCGTGACGATCTGATATTTTCCCATACAGTAGCTGAACCTTTGCATGCTGTGAGTGAATGTGTGATTTCCTTTGCTGATAGGCTGCACTCGGCATCTCATATGGATCCAAAATATTTTACATTATGACTGCAGTTATGGAGAGAAATTGAATATGGATCTATATTGCATTTTAAAATGAATTTGACGAAAGTTTGTGTAAGCAACGTTTGGCTCAGCATTAATATTGTGACTAGCTGTGATAGGTAAATAGAAGGGTCTGTATTGGGACCATAACCCCGTGTCGTCTCATCAGTCATAGAAATGAGACTCCCAATATTTAACCCTTATCTCGCTTTAAAAAATAATGTCTTGTCAAACTTTGATCTGATTTTAATAAATCACGATTCGTTCAATTTTTTAAAAAATAAAAAAAATGTACTAAATGAGCGTAAAACAGCTTGGACCCTGATGAGATGCCGAGTTACTCGGCGTTTCATCTGGATCAAAGCTGTTTGCAACTACCAGTTATGTCGAGGTTAGAGGAATATGGGTTAAGCTTTTGATGTATGAAGCTCATTTATTCAGAGTAAAAAGTGTCGACTTTAAGCATGACCCCATGGTCTATTTGGCTATTGCTTGAATTTGATGACTTAGATCAGCCAGCCTTATAATTGGTGATGATGAATTCATTAGAAGTAGCATTCAGCTGAAACATCAGAGATGAGAAATGAAAATATGCCTATTACAGATATTGAATATGCCTTTTGCAGACATCAGTAAAATACAAATAAGTGAGTTCATTACATATATTAGTAACATAGCTAATTTTAGTGAGCTCATTACATACATCAGCGAAATACAGCACACTGCGCTTATTACATATATCAGTAAATTCAGCGCGATGCGCTTATTGCATAATTATACATCAGTAAACTATAGCACAGCGGGCTTATTGTATATATCAGTAACCTACAGCACAATGCACTTATTGCGTATACATTTGTATCTGTAAACTACAGCACAATGCACTTATTGCGTATATCTGTAAACTACAGCACAGTGCACTTATTGCGTATATCTGTAAACTACAGCACAGTGCACTTATTGCGGATATCTGTAAACAACAGCACAATACGCTTATTGCACACACCAGCAAACTATAGCACAATGTGCTTATAACATATACAAGTAAACTACAGTGCAAAGCGTTTATTGCACATACAAGCAAAATATAGCGCACTGCGCTTATTGCACATACAATGTACCGGCAATTTTAGCAACTATAGCACAATGTGCTTATTACACATATTAGTAAATTACAATTCAAATCAGAATTAAAATCCATATACATGTGAAATACTTCTTTACGTAACCCGAGTCTTATAATATATTCTTGCATAAAACGTGCTGTTGTAGTCCCGCTAGACCATGTATTAACAAGGCGATTCTCGTGCTCACGCGCTGCTGTTGACCGGTTTTAATTATACTTATTACGGGCCTAAGGTAAACAATGGACGCGAATGCTACAGCGTTTTGGCCTAAGCTAGGTGAACGCCGGGGTGTGAGTATTTCCAGGAGCACAGACAATGAACTGTTTTTAGTGATAGACATATTGAATGAAATTCCGTGTAAACGGTATTTAATACAATCATGAATTGACGTCGAAAAGAGAAAGAACAGTGGCCCGGAAACAGCATAAATCGACGAAGTGTCAAAGAAGTGTATAGTTTTGCTGCCGTTGTTTTGCTTGTATTTTGAGGAATTAAATTGATGCAGGAGAGCAGAAAATTGGTTTTATGCAAGAATAGCGTTAATACACGTTTGTTTTCGGGCGATAACATCTGCAGTGTCCCTCGGGAATGTTGTTGCCCTCGCCCTTCGGGCTCGGGCCAACAACAGTCCCTCGGAACACTGCAGATGTTATTGCCCGAAAAAACGTGCATTAACCCTCTAGTGTAAATACACAACCGCTTACCGCGACTTGGCTGCAGTTGGAAACACTTTGGATCCAGATAAGATGCCGAGTAAGTTGGCGTCTCATCAGGTTCCAAGCTGTTTAATACTCGGTCAATAGATTCGTAAAAGCTCAAACGAATAGGATGTAAGTTACAATGTCAGGGATTTAGTAGACTCCATGTTTCAGCATTAGACAGATTGAAAGTAATAAAGGTAGAAGTAAAATGGTGAAGCAGGGTAAGTTCGTATTTTCAGTGTTCCAACTTTGTACTAGTTTTATCCTTAATCCATTTCCTCATATTGACGCCTTTTGATGCCTCTGTAAATTACACATTTGGAAACCAGTGTGATAAATAGAGCATTTGCTCCACAATGGTTTCAAAACTACACAAATCTATTATTTTCCTCTTTTCTAGTAAATGCTTCGTTTCATTAGATTTATGCAAATAGGCTGGGTCTGAAAATAGCTTATGCGGGAATGGGTTACCTCATTAATATTCATGTCATTCACAATGTCATCGTGAATATTTATAAGCTGAACTTTTAAATGACATGTGTATACATGATAGTTTGGCCATGACTGAAAATACAAAATCTAGTCTATACATGTTTGTATGGAAACAAAGCAGACCCTGATTAGACAGTTCTAGCAATATTCGTCTGAAGGTCTACCCTATTTACAAAGGCGTCGAAAAGCGTCTATATCTAATAAAGGTTTAACTGAAACAGTCTACTTGGACGGTGCATTTTTGACTGAGAAATCATTAGAGTTTGAGTCATTAGAGACTTAGATATGTAGCATAATAGAAAACACAGCAGAAACTGGCAAGACAGATCCTACAGTCAAGACGATAAATGCGACAATTAATTCATTTGCTCCCACGATCCAGGCAAACAGTGTAGACTATGATCAGAGTCTACACTGTTTGCTGATAGGAATTTTAATATAAAACAAAACGAAATTGAAAATTTAGGCCAGGCACCCCTTCGATAAAAAATTGACTAATCCAATATATAAACATGGAAGAATCCACTGGGAGCAAATGGGTTAAACATACTGTAGAACCCCCTTAAGCGACCATTAAAAGGGGATATAATTAAGGTCTATAGGCCCGGTGGTAGCCTAATACAGGTCAGAAGTAATACAGAAAGCTCCTATAGGAGCTTTCTGTATTACGTTTTACCTGCATTAAGCAAACACCTGGGGTTTTTTTAAGATTCCTGTGTCCAGTGAATATAAAGTTGCTTAAGACCGGATCTACTGAACGGTAAAAACTCTTATACGACAATTTAATGATTAAGCATGCGTGTCTTTAAAAACAGATGGTTGTTAAATGCAGCAGAAAAGTAATATAAAAATCTATTGGGGAAGTTTTATCAATAACAGTCGTCCTCAATTAACCCATTCCCTCATATTGACGACTGTTGACGACTCTGTAAAAGTCACTTTGTGAAACCATTGTGATAAATAGAGCATTTGCTCCTATAGGATCAACTGCTCTATTTATCACAATGGTTTCAAACTACAAAACTCCAAAGCTTTCCTTTTCTCTAGTTCATGCTCCTTTTCGGTATATTTATTCAAAGAGGTTGCATCTAAAAATAGCCTATGAGGTGAAGGGTTAAGATAGAGTCTGTCTTTAAGATACAAAATAAGGTCAAGGTATTGTGGTTTCTTTAGAGAGATATGACTGTATGTAAATGCATTGAAGTAATGCTTATTATCTACAAACTCAGAAATGCATCTATGGACAAGTTGTAGGTTTATCATATTTAAAGGACACACAGTGAACCGTGCACGTCAGATCTTAAAGGACAAACTCTTTACATGGTTGACCTTTGAACCCCAATATCACAACTGAGGCTTCGACAAGGTTGATTGTACGAAATGAACCTGGTTAACTGATCGAATTACCAATGACATGGTCACTATTTTCACCGCTGAAGCATTTAAACACCACCCCGTGTTAGTTTTATTTCCATAAAATCGTCACTTATGAATGAAGGGTTGTTTTGATGTATGAGACATTAGCTTCCTCTATATCTGCTGGCCTCGTGGGAAATATGAAATATACATTTACAGTATAACCCTCTAAACCAAATGTTTTAGATATGTGTAGGCAGCGTCCATCTGTCTTAACCCATTCCCTCATATTGACGACTTTTGACGACTCTGTAAAAGTCACCTTGTCAAACCATTGTGATGAATAGAGCATTTGCTCCTACAGCAGCAAATGCTCTATATATCACAATGATTTCAAACTACAAAATTCTAATTTGTTTTCCTTTTCTCTAGTTTCTCTCCTTTTCGGTAGTTTTTATCAAAGAGGTTGTATCTAAAAATTGCTTATGAGGTAATGGGTAAAAGACCGGCATTGATACTAATTTGAAAGATCGGTTTTGAAAGGTTTTGCTGTACACATACTACACAACATATTCCATGTTTGTATAATGAAGTGACATCTAATTTCAATACATTAAATACACAAAAGTCTATCTTGTTATATTATATTATCCTTCATTTGCTATGTAGTATGACAGCAAATGGGATTTGTCGTTCAATTTATGCAAAGGTACTTTTATTGGGGATTTTACGTATTTGTCTAATTATCTTTGACTTCACTCTTTGCAGAAAGCACTCTGAAAACAAGCATGTATTTATAATAATATTGCTCTTAGGCTTATTAGACGTAATATTATAGAAATACTTTATTTGTGAAAAGTACAAGACAGTTTTAATCGTGTGATCCCCAAACCGTAGCAATGCAATAAACAACGAAAGCAAGCCCACACAAGACCGAATACAAAATATGCACCCACGGCGTTAGATGTTACAAATTTTGAAGTATATTTTTTCTAAACATGATTGATGAGGGAAGCTGTCTGATTAGGTTTTCACAAACGTTTTGTCAATTAGTACACATATGTCATTCATCTAAGCATGCATAGTGCTTTGACATACCGTGTTCTCCTAAATAAACGACCCCTTACTTCTGGGGGAGGACTAACGATCAATAAAATAATTAAAACACTGTATAGTAACGATTTAAGAAAGAAGAAGGTTTTTTTCAAAATACATGGAATAGCTTAATACAGACTGAAAGCAATAGAGACACTTCCACTAGGAGCTTTCTGCATCGTTTTCGTTCTGCATTAAGCAACCACCTGTGCACAAAATGCAAGGAGCCCCTGTTAACCATTTACTCCATAAATACGCAATTCTACGCCTTTGCAAACAGAGTAGACCCAGGTCAGACGACTCCTACAGAAACCGTCTGATCAGGATCTGCTATGTTTGCTTGTGGTATAATATACATGTAGATGTGATTCTACAGTTTCTGTCATGGCCAAAATATCCTGTGTCCATATGATGTTATAACAAATTAATCTAATTAATATTCATGATGTCATTATTTCTTACATAAATATTCATGGAAAATATGGTAAAACACTATAACCGAGCGCGTTTATTATCGATAAATATGGCCTACGTTAACCCATTAACCTCATAGGCTATTTTAAGATACAGCCTCTTTGAATGTATCTACCGAAAAGGAGCATTAACTAGAGAAAAGGAACATTTTAGAATTTTGTAGCTTGAAACCATTGTGATAAATAGAGCATTTGCTCCTATAGAAGCAAATGCTCTATTTACCACAATGGTTTCACAAAGTGACTTCTACAGAGTCGTCAAAAGTCGTCAATATGAGGGAAAGGGTTAACATTCTGAACATGTTATGGTGTTACAATGTTGATGCATTTACACGCACATATAGTAAAACCTCTCTAAACCGGAATTCTAGAAGAGAAGCATTTAGATACTGTTATGATGTCACCTACTGCATGCACGAAAACCGATTGTACCAGCAAGTCAATTTCATACATTTTGACCTCGTATTTCTTTAATCCCGCATGACAATGTCTGCGGTCTATATGCTCCTTTCACATACAAGTTGTACAATCGATCTATACTTCTTATTCGTCATGATTGTCTTTGAATTTATTAAAATTCATGAATTTGTATCTCTCAACAAACACAACTTTCAATCGACGGACTGAAGCGGAAGTTGAATTATTTGTTATTTCGTCTCTGATTGGCTAATGAATACTTTCACTTTGAAGCCTCTGAGATGCTTAGCAACCGGAGATTCCGATCTATTCTTCGGTCCGCGCTTTCCGAATAAATCGGGCGAATTTCAAATGGTCCGTTAGAACGATATTGCTTTTGAAAGGGTTCTCAAATTTGAAAACTGTTCACAACGATATTTGAAAGTGTTCTTAAATTTAAGAACCGTTCACACGACATTAGATTTGTTCATGATGAATTATTGTGGGAAGGTATTGAGTATATCCTCGATTCCTATATTTCCGTTCTTTCCTATTATTCCGCCCGCATCACAAAAGCGCTTGATATGGCGCGTGCCACCTGCCTACGTCTTCGCTCAAAGTGTTTTCCTATTGTAAATAAAACACTTTCAGATACAGAAAATGAGGAAAAAAACAGGAAAGTTTAATGAAACTTTAAAGAAAAATATCACGTGACACCATTTTTCTAACGACATTTCCAAGATGTTTCCACAATGTTTGTCTATGTCCCATGTATGAGAGTACGGGTGAAAATCGGTTAAACAATTCCCTTAGTGCTAAATAACATTGCTATAATTGTATTTAAATACTCATTCAGTCATCATTTGTATGAATGATTATGGTTGTATAAATTATTATATATTCAAACAAAACAGTAATTAGGAGTAAACGATGGTAGTCACATCAGTCATAATGTAGCTCATAAAAATAGTACGATACGTCGCCGATTTGGAATAATCGATTTTTAAGTCAATCTTTATGGTGTTAGTTCTAAATTGCGGTTTCATGGATATATGCCATATCCAGTGGACGATATTTTCTGTAGACATTGTGTGGTTTAAATCATACTGAAGAATATTCGCCTGCTGAACGTGGAGATTTTATTAATTGTCAATTGTTATCAACGCAGCAATTAGATATCACAAGGATTCTCTTAGCATCATAAGGGAATACATATAAAAGAAACTTTGATGGAGTGTGTCCTATATAAAATATTGAACAATTATAAGCAATGTGTAGTCGGAAAAGGTCATCTAGTATTAAGGAAAACCCGGAAGTACTGCAAAAACATTCTGTCTTTTACCAATTTACTCTTTACTCCATATACATGTATATGCATTTTTACTCCTTTGCAAACAGAGTAGACCCAGATCAGTCGTCTGATCAGGGTCTGCTCTGTTTGTTTCTGAAAAATAATATAATATGTCTGACAATACTGATTCTATCCTGACTCCTTCATCAATCCAAAGAACATGGACATGGACAGCCCAGGCTTGCGTTCAGGAAACAATCTTTAGATGTGTGTATGTGTTTCTTCAACCTCAGAGACCTCTGATGCATTTTACATAAAAATGCCCGTGTTAAAAAAATCCTTCCACTGATTTGAAAAGTAACTTCTTTTCAATCTTATCCCAACAGGATAGTACTGGAACGGAACAGCTTCAGATCACATTGAGGGATATTGTGGAATGTATTGACAACTCGTTTGCACGGAAGGAAGCTATTTTACCTCTTTCCCGGAAATGACAGCCTGTCAGATGATGAAACTCATTGTACGTATTTCTACGGGACAATACGTGATCCTTAAATTTTGAGAACAGGTGAATTAGGGGTTTGGTAATATATTAGTGTAAAGACAAGATGTAATATGAACGCATTTTTGAATTAGTGTTTGTAATTGTATACAACTGATCCATGAATTAAGCGCAGCTAAAATATAATCTATTTAGACTAGATTGAGTAGACGTAGAAAAGCCTCTCTAAATCGGACGTAAATTTTAGTATAAATATCGGTCTTGGAAACAGATGGCTGCTTAATGCATGGTGAAAATCATGCAGAAAGCTCCTCTAGGCATAAACATATCTAAATTCTTCTCTACTATAATTCCAGTTTAGACGAGGTTTACTTTTTTATAATTTCATTTTCGAGTTATGTTGTACAGGACGTCTGCCTTATATCTGAGTTCATTCTTTGGCAGAGGGAAATGGGTAAACTGGGGAACCCTCTGACCAGAGTCTACATTGTGTATTATTTAACCCCTCGCTTGCTATTCACGTCAATATACGAACCTGTAAATAGTGAAGACCCAGATGAGACAGCTCCTGCAGGAGCTGTCTCATCAGGGTCTGCACTATTAACAAGTTGATTGTGCAACCAGTGCACTCCACAGCAGTGATTGCACAGCGAAATACTTGTACACAGTGAAGATATATGTAATTATACAACAGGGCATGGGTAAAGAATGGGAAATATATTTTAAAATTCAGCAAGGGAAGGGTTAAATCCTCTTGCAACTACACTTAATACATTTTGGTACTAAATGGACCATATCATTAAACGATGTTGAACCATTCCACGTTGAAAATTAAATATACGAATGTTTCACTGGCACCAGATCGAAGACATATTAATGAACTATAAATATAGTATACTATATAGTAGGCCTTATATATAGAGCTATAGTCTATTTCGATCTAGTGTCAGAGGAATATTTTACCATTTACTCCATAAATACGCCTTTCTATGCCTTTGCAAACAGAGTAGACCTAGATCAGACTGCTCCTGTAGGAGCCGTTTTATCAGGGTATTCTCTGTTTGCTTATGAAAACATATATAATAGATTTGATTCTACAGCTTCTGTCATGATAAAAGTTGTCTTGCTGATAGAGTCAATACAAAAATTCTGTTAAGTAATATTAATGATGTCAGTGTATGTGGCATGAATGGATCAAATCTCTCATCGATACGGCATTAATAGGCCATATTAACCTTCGCTTGCTATTCACGTCAATATACCTACCTGTAAATAGTGAAGACCCAGATGAGACAGCTCCTGCAGGAGCTGTCTCATCAGGGTCTGCACTATTTACAAGTTGATTGTGCAACTAATGCACTCAACAGCAGTGATTTCCCAGCGAAATACTTGTACACAGTGAATATATATGTAAATATACAACAGGACATGAGTAAAGAAGGAGAAATGTATTTTAAAATTCAGCAAGAGAAGGGTTAATACATATAATGGTCGCTCTACAACAGTATTAGCTGCATTCCAATATCTTAAAAATTGTCTACATTTAAAAGTAAGTCAACCCATTTACACCCGCTATACTATAAATGGAGCATAGGCAAACAGTGTGAACCCAGATCGGAGGGATCCCGAGGGAGTCATACAATCAGGGTCTGCACTTTCTTTTCTGAACACTCCTTAGCCAATGGTTTTACCTACATATACAGTACATTGTCTATGACACCCCCTTAACATGGAAGGTGAATGTGTTCCTACCTTCAAGTCGGATGAATTTATTGTAAATACTATAAGAGTAAACGGGTTAATATACGAGATTCTACATAAATGGTTTCGTTTCCACACAGTATTCACCAGGAACTGTGTTAACCTTTTCAACGCTAAATTGTAAAAGGAACTATTCCAATATTCAAACAGGTTAATAAGCTTACTGTGAATATCCAAGGATAGTTTTAAAGCAGAGTATAACATGACAAACAATGCAGACTCTGCTGAGACGGTTCCTCTAGGATCCCTCTCATCTGGGTCTACACTGTTTGCAAAGGTCATTATTGACTCGTGCTCCGCACCGCATGGGTTAATGAATATAGCATAATTTTACTAATTCGAAAAGTTTTGCATACCTTAATTTTGTTAGTGACAAGGCGATACTAAACACATACCTTCTTATGGAGTAGAATAGTATGTATAACAAAAGATTAAATACCGTAATTAAAGACAGGACAAAGCCTAACACCGTATCATATACTTCCTCTATTACATGTTATGCAATGTGTATGTGTATGGACACTCTACATAAACACCATTATAGCCTCACTTCTCCCACTTGTCATAACGACAGTCGAGTGCAAGACTGTATTGAAATGAATTATTCAACTTTTATAAGCATTTAAAATTATAGTTTTCCCAGAATTGACTCAGTTCGGATTTTTTTCATTTCTATTTTAAACCGATATCGGAGTGCCAAACCGTTTGGACTCTGTTGAAAAGTCGGCTTACTCAGAGTCTCGACCATTAGTATAAAATTTTTAGTTGAGTCTGAATTCGTCCTCAAATTTTTTATTTGAGCTTTGGCTCAAATCTGACCAATCAAAATCTTGAGAACTCAAATCTAACCAATCAAAAGCTGGAGAACAAACTCAGACTCAACTAAAACGCTTTATAAGCATGGACCCTGATACACACTGTTTGTAAAGGACAGCACGAGGTTTACCTCGTGTTTTGTAGTGTTGTGCTCATGCCTAGATATGAGAAGATACTATCCTAAAACGATGCCACCCGCATTTCAATTACCATTTCGTAGGAAACAAATGACAATGACCTTAACTTCAGTCATATTTTCGGACAAGAGTTTCAAAATTCATTTCTATGAATATAAAATACGTTTCACCTTGTACTCAAACATCAAAGGTCTAATACAGATAGTATCAAGCGGGAAAAGCAGCATCTATGTGAAGGTAACATTTCATCATTCTACAATAGAACACCTCTAAAGCGACCACTGTTTGTATAAGCATATGTGCCCTTGGTTGCAAGTGGTTGCTTAATGTAGGAAACAAGTTATGCAGAAAGCTCCTGCAGGAGCTTTCTGCATAAATTTTGTCCTGCATTAAGCTACATACTGCCTTTAAGGCACATAATTAGACATCTTGCTGATGGTCGCTTGTGGTGGATATTACTATTCATAATAATTGTTTCCGTCCATTTTGATGTTATCTGGTCAAGGAGATATGATTATCACCGCGTTATTAAGTATATGTCAGTATTTCATGTCACCGAAACCATCAATATGAAAACAGAATGCCAGGAAACGTTTTGTTACTGGTCTGTAAATGGTTGTTTGTACTTGTAATTAATGTGACGAACCAGCAGCCATTGTATAGTCGTTATTTAGTGTTCACTTGAATATGCCCACACTGAACTGTTAACCCTTACAGTACGGGGCACCAGTCACTAATGTCCTTTGCAAACAGTGTAACCCAAGATGAGAGAGGTCTTACAGGAGCGCTCTCATGAGGGTCTGCACTGTTTGTCATGTTTCACTTTTCTTTAGATAAAATCCCTAAATATTCACCATAAGCTTGACCTGTTTGAATTTGGGAATAGTCCATTGGGCAATTCAGTGATGTAAGGGTTCAACATCTCGTTCTTTTGAACGCATGATTTATGTAAAGATCATGCATTGACCTTATCAAGATAATTGCGCCATTGTAAAAACATAAAGTTTATAAATGGCTAATTGTAACGAATGAATATTTCCATACGCCAAAGCACTAGGAGTTTTGTCAGGACCCGAATGCGTATCCTTGAAGAATATGCAAATTGAAGCAGACAACATTAACTTTATTAATTTTTCAGACGCAACATTACTTAGCGTGCAAAGAGTTAATTTCTGAAAAAGGATTTGTTGTCATGTGCATGTTTTTGTATTTTGTATGAAATGCTTCTGTTTGAGGGCCTCAAGGTAGATAAGTCATTTTATGGATACAGTAAAACCTCTCTATAATGGCCACTAAATTGTGTTTATTAGTTGGTATTTAGGACAGGTGGCTGCTTAAAGAAAGGTGAAAGTAAAACAGAACGCTCCTATAGGAGCGTTCTGTTTTACTTTCACCTTGCTTTTTAGCAGTCTCCTGTCTTAAACACAAAATACTTGATGTAATTTAGTGGACGTTATAGAGAGGCTTTACTGTAATTGCTTACTGTCTTACATAATTAGCATTAATTGTTGCACGCAAGAATTAGCGATAAGTTTGATCATACGAGTAGTAGCGATTGTTTGTACATTAGGCTAGTCGATTTGTTTTGGTCGCACCATAGTCACTAATTTGTTAAAATATACGTAAACTTATTAGTTCATGTCATTTTTATTTAAAGAAGACCATACTTTATAACTACATGTACGACCCCTTTAGCACGGTCGTACTGAATCAATGCATTAATCTTTTACCTGATTAGACGCATGTTCATGCATTTGCAAACTGAGTAGACCCATGAGTTGTAACAGTAGAGTCTGCTCTAACTACTTACGGGATTAGAATCTCTATATATATATTCCTACCGTTTCTACCATGGCCAAACCTTCCTGCGCTCAATTTTTCCATAACAAGAATTTAGCTAATTGATATTCACAATGATATTATTTCTTTTATCACACAACCTGCGGTATTGGACTGCCGATACAGTAACACGCAGAAATGCACTAGTGCATTTGTTTGGTCTGATTAGCAGTATTAATCCGGCCGATAATGAATCTTAAAGAGAATACCGCGGAACCAATGCATGACGTATTTAATTATTAGCCAATTGTTTCCCACACTGTGTTCAATCATGTTTCAATGATTTTGTTTACAGCTTTTATAAGTCTAAAGGGATAAAACTAATTATATACTCATTTTCACATCTAATAGAAGGTGCGTTTTTTAAAATACAGTAAAACCTCTCTATAACGGCCACTAAATTGTGTTTAATACTTGATATTTAGGGCAGGTGGCTGCTTAAAGCAAAGTGGAAGGAAAACAGAACGCCCCTATAGGAGCGTTCTGTTTTACTTTCACCTTGATTTAAGCAGTCACCTGCCTTTAACACAAAATACTTGATGTAATTTAGTGGACGTTATAGAGAGGTTTCACTGTACATGAACAATATCCCAACAAACCTACAAGTCTAGATGAAGTATCCCTTTACGATTTATCAGAGATTCAGCTCCATTTATAGCTCATCCAATCTCCCACATTATTAATTTGTCAATTATACAGGGTGTTGTACCTGATAACTCGAAGAAAGCTCGTGTTGTTCCTCTTTTGAAGAAATATGACAAGACAGATATTAGCAACTATCGTCCTGTATCTATTATATGTGTTTTATCTAAAATTTTAGAAAGAAATTTATGATCAGACCCATGAATACCTTACCAATAATAAGCTCCTATGTGAATTTCAATCGGGATTCAGACAGCGTTTTCTACAAACACGTGTCTTATTCATTTTTCTGATTACATACGATTTCAAATGGATAAAGGTCATCTTGTTGGTATGGTTTTACTAGACCTGTGAAATGTATTCGATACAGTTGAACACCATATTCTTTTAATGAAACTTAAAGCCTTATGATTCAGTGAAAGTGTAGTCAGATGTTTCATGTTCTATTTAACGGACGGACATCAACTAATTGGTGTTTTAGGAGTACGTTCTACCCAAACCAAGGTTACTTGCGGTGTGCCCCAGGGCTCAATTTTAGGACCCTTGCTCTTCCTCATTTATATAAATTACACGTCAGGAGTAAATAAGAACAAACTTCTTCTCTATGCTGATGACTCTGCAGTTTTAGTTTCTGGTAAGAACAGACATTGTCTTGAACATATTTTAAGTTCATAAATGACAATAGTCAGTGAGTGGCTTATTTGTAACAAATCATCCTTACATCTTGGCAAAACCGAGTCCATCTTGTTTCGTTATAAACATAAATTCAAATCGTAACATGCAATGGTCACTTTATTGAATCAAGAAGTTTTGTGAAATACTATGGGGCAACTACTGTTCAAAGTTTAACATTTGAATCAATGGCAAGGTCAGCAATCAAAAAGCTAATCCCAGATTAATTTTGTGTACAGTAAAAAACAGTATCTTACTCAACATGCTAAACATGTCTTTCTATGTCCCTAATACAATGCCACCTTGATTATGCCTCCCCTGTTTGGTTTTATGGTTTAACTCAAACACTCAAAAATAGAATTCAGGTACCTCAAAAAATCTTATTAGGTTTGTATCGGATATGGAACCAAGGTCTCAAATAGGAAATTATATTTTCTCTAAGATTAACTGGTAACCAGTCCATGGTAGGATAGATCAGATAACACTCTGCCGTGTCTTCAACATTCATAATAATACAGCTCCTAGCTATACAAAAGATGAATTGTCTTCTGTCAGTGAAGCACACACTTATCAAACTAGATTTAGAGTGTCATTCAATGCTTCAAGTAAATCATGTATGTATTCATTCCATTTAAGAAATGAATGACATGCTTCCGGTGTTCATGAGGTTATGCAACGCATAGCTTTACGAGAAAATGTTAGTGAAGCCCGAAGGGCTTCACGTGAATCTTTGCTCGTAAAGCTATGCGTTGCATAACCCATGAACACCGGGAGCACGTCATTTATTTCTTATATTTATATTCCATTGTATTTCTTATATTTAAGAAATGAATGACGTGCTTCCGGTGTTCATGAGGTTATGCAACTTTCTTTTTAGAATAAGGTTATATAAGGACGTTGCAGGGCGAATGTAAATATTGTTGAATGAATAACATGTACTGATACTAGAAAATAGTCCCGTCCTACAGTTAACAGTTTTGGACAAACGTCATATGCATATCATGGTTGTATATTATGGAATTCTTTGCCACAGTCTGTAAGAGGTTCTAGAACTATGTCTGATTTTAAATCAAATATTAAAAGTGCCCTGCTATCAAGGGAATGAATATTATTATATATAATGTCCTAATAATTATTCTGTGATAGTTAACACTGTGAATATTTCGATTACTCAACTTTTATTCAGTGGTATTTCATGTTTTCTATTTGTTGATAAGTTTTACTGGGATATTGTTTTCTTTACAATGTGCACTAATTTTATGTCTTCCAATAAAGATCACAAGGAACACATTGGAAATAAGTATCATCTTTCTTGTTATCATTGTATTCAACTTTATTACGATCGTATTTTGTACCATGCATGCTAATAATTCTTTATCAGTCACATATTTATACTTTAGTATCAATTATCAAGTGTTGTGCATTATATTTGTGACTTGATATTTTATTTGATGAATGTTAGATGCATGTTTTAAATGCCATGTGCATTTTAATACGAATAAAATCTATCTATCTTATGGTAGCGTTGCATGACCGATTTACTCCATGTGCGTCGTCTGTTGTATTACTACGCTGCTTGTAAACAATGGCCGAAATAGCTATCAGCTATATTTGTTTTTATTTTGCTTCCAATGGCCCTTTTTAAGGCTCATGTGATAAAAAGATTATTACATTCATGTTCATCGTGTATAATGAATATGACACTCGCTAAAGAACGTATCATGTTATTATAGTGAACTGGTTTCATATAAACAATTTCTAATGAACACTCATGTAAGAACCGTCTGTATATGAATATTTATGTAGTGTCTTCCCATAACGGAGATAGACAATGGCCATGCTCATATGTGTACTTTACTGTGGCTTGTCTCACTAATTATCGTACGACTGAAACGTGATCGCAGCTGAAATATAATACATGTCGTTCAAAGCTACCTTAATTGCTGCACTTCAGAATATGCGATAATTTCAGCTATTCGAGTAGTAGTAATTGTCGTAAATGCAGATATATGAAAAAACACGTAAGAATGGCAGTCTAAATCTCTGATTGATATTCCAAAGTGATAGATGCGGAAAACAAATCAACAATTCAGAGAAAGTCTCGAGCTTCGTACGGAGAAAGTATTTTGTAAATGCAAAAATGCCAAATAGCAACTTTAAAATATTTCAAATCATTTAATGTCAGCCGCGTGATAAATCATACGTTTCTAACTTGTCTAAATACTGAAAGTACTAAGTAGCTCAAAGGTCTAGTTTTATTACTTCAGTGAACCATGTTTATAGCAACCATACACTGAACAAGGAGCGGGGTCTACAATAGCCGGTGGTTGCTTAAAACAAAACGAAAGTCATACAGAAAGCTCATCGAGGAGCTTTGTGTATCACGTTCGTCTTGCAGTAAGCTACTATCTGTTTTTAAAATGCAGCATTAGACTTACTGTTGTTGGTCACTGTAGAGTTTACTGAGTATGTCTGACACAGTAGCTGTCATTTTGATAAAACCATCAGTTTTATATGATATCAATTTAATGATATAATCATGAAACTATCTTGCGCATGACACTGTCTCAAACGAGGTGGGTCAAACCAAAAATACCGAAACGGTCTCGGATTTCGCACAGCAAAACCTCTATAAACCGAACTTTTAGTAAAGAAGAATATATAGTAAATTTGTTTAGTATGTAGCTGCTTAATGCAGGGTGAATGTCATACAGACAGAAGCTCCTTTGGGCAGAGAAACTAATTTGAAAGCCCAGTTTAGAGTTGCTTTGCTGTATGTCATTCAGTGTGTGTAGTTGGTTGGCCCTCGTTAATCATATTACGCTTTGAATCATATCAACTTTAGAATTAGATAGTAAATGCCTAAACATTAACCATATACCTCGTATATATTCATACAATACAACACCCATTGTATTAGATACTGAACATAAGGGAAATTATTGACTTGGCAGTAGAGTTACAGACCTTTATATGAAAATACAACAAACCCCTATAAACCGGAAAATGCTAGTAGAGAAGAATTAACCATTCGCTTGCTGAATTTTAAAACACATTTCTCCTTCTTTACCCATGCCCTGTTGTATAATGACATATATCTTCACTGTGTACAAATATTTCGCTGTGCAATCACTGCTGTGGAGTGCACTGGTTGCACAATCAACTTGTAAATAGTGCAGACCCTGATGAGACAGCTCCTGCATGAGCTGTCTCATCTGGGTCTTCACTATTTACAGGAAGGTATATTGACGTGAATAGCAAGCGAAATGTTAAGATACTTTTAAGCAGATGGCTGCTTAATATAGGGTGAAAGTCATGCAGAAAGCACCTCCGGAAGCTTTATGCATTACTTTTACCCTGCATTAAGCTGCCACCTGTCTTCAAGACCGACATTTATACTAAATTTAACGTCCGGTTTAGAGAGGTTTTACTGTAGTGCACACCCTGATCGGACAGCTCCTACACGAGCATCTGATCTTGGTCTGCTCTATTTGCACAGAAGTAAAAGGACGAGAATGGCTAGACTATATCCAAAATCAAATTTCAATACTGTATGACAAATCCCAGCCTTGCAGGGCTTCACATAGTATCCCTTGAGGACTTTATGTTGCCTAAAGTGATGAGAACCGACGTAAGTTGACACTGTAATGACTATATGGACTATCAGGAGCTATATTAGCCCTTAACTCGCTATCAACGACTTGAATCGCATTTGCAAACAGCTTGGATCCAGATCAGACACAGGGTATCTCGGCGTGTCATCAGGAAGCTGTTTGACACTCGGTCAAATTTGTCTTAAACGTTTGATCGAATCGGACATAGTCAAAATTGCACCGGATCGAAATATGGGCAGACATTTTTTTTTATTTACAGCGGTGTTAGGGTTAGTTTACTATTACTTCAGTTTCGTCTATCTGATCACAAATAGTGTATTCCAATCGCTAGTTATAATGTCACAGTAGCTTGGGTTCAACTGTCATAAAGTCAACGCCATAAAAATCGCGTCCATTAAAAGCACCGAATCGGGTTGAGACGACCTATTTTTTGGTAAAAGACTCATAATTGCTGGTTGACATTCTCCCTATGACAAGTTTAGGACCCTTGCCTGCTGGCCCGTTTCAGCGTCATTCATTCTATATGGCATTAAAGTACTAAAATCATTGAGCATTACTATAATGAGAGATAAAACTGTATCATATTTGATGGTTATAATGACAGCTATCAGTTTTTTTCTCTGGGGTAAGAGATCATATCATAGAGAAATACTTAAAAAGGTTTTGACACTTATTCACTGATTACCACACTACACCATTGACACATATATACACGGACGTGAATGACCGTTCCTCCTCATAACCGTTCCTCTTGGTCTATGTTTTAACAGTGGTAGATGTGCTAACGTTCGTGCATAAAACTGTCTATCAGAGCAACAGACAAATGTGTGTACTCAAATAATGAAATCGTCATTTCTCCAGCAAATCCTATGTTGTGACCACTCCTCTTTAGAGTCGTCTCTTCGAAGAGAGTATAGAATCGGACCTATATAAGTCCATATGCAAACAGAGTATGCCTTGATCAAACGTCTCCTACAGAAACTGTCTGATCTGGGTCTGCTCTGTTTGCAAAAGCGTATAAAGGCACCTCTATGGGGATTTAAAGGTGTTGATGAAAGTTGGCACGCCCTGAATATGTCCATACAGTTTGTAATATTAAGCTTCATTCAATGTCATCATTTAAAGAATAATCTCAACCAATACTATGGCTTCGTCCATAAAGCATTTGCTTCGGGATTGGGTTGTCGAATGTTCGATCTTCTGTTGTGATATTGCCGGTTGATGAGCCACAGGCTAGTTAAAGAACGGTTACCAATTGCATGTCAGCCTTGTGTCTTGCATGAGGAAACTAAATTGAGAGGTCAATGTGTCAAAAATAAGTTGTCTAATAGCCAAAATGTGTCAGCCCTTTCATTAGGGGTGACACTATAATAAACGAAATCTCTATCTTTATCTTATTTCATAGTTTAATACAAAACCTGCGTTTGATAGTTTTCCTCTCTAAAGCAACCACTTTGTCAGTGTGTCTTCAAAAATAAGTAGTTGCTTAATGCAGGACGAAAGTAATCCTGAAAGCTCCCATAAGATATGTGTACATAACTTTCATCCTGTATGTTACCACCTACCTTTAAGACCTAGAATTAGATATTTTTGGTTGTCGTGTTTGAAAGGTTTTAGTGAGCCCTGTACGTGCTTGAAATCATGCAGTCTAGTTTTGCTGACATTGCATTTTAGCTATACTTACTTTGAGGTTACAACTGCAGCTTCCTCCTGATCTCAACAACTACTACTTTATATAAGTTCTCATTATTTTCAAATTTGATTGGAAAGATATGTTATCGAAAATCTTGCAAAACATTTACTTTAATCTGTCTAAAGCGACAGCTATATGCATACATATATGTGTCTTTAAAGAGGTGGCTGCTTAAGGAGAACGAAAGTAATAGAAACCTTCTGCATAAGAGTTTCCTGCATTAGGTAACCGCATGAATATACAACCCAGAATTAGACCTGTTTTGATGGTCAGTTTAGAGGGGTTTTACTATACAGTATAACCACTCTAACCCGGACCTTAAATTTAGTATAAATATCGGTCTTGTAAACAGATGGCAGCTTAATGCAGGGTGAAAGTCATGCAGAAAGCTCCTAGAGGAGCTTTCTGCATGACTTTCACCCTGCATTAAACATCCACCTGCCTAAAAGTATCTAAATCCTTCCCTGCTAGAATTCCAGCTTAGTTGTGTTTTATCGTATTAATATGATTGTCGCCTTTAAGTTGAGCACTGAGTTAACTCCAATGTGAGTCAAGAACTTCTCAGAGCTACACTTGTTGCACTCAAGCTTTTGGTGTGCATTCGCTGCATCGATGAAGAAAACCGCAACTATCTTATAAAGTCAAGCATGATAACCTTAACCGACGTTGTGTAACTTAGCATCGTGTGAATTAATTCATTATTACATATATGTCAACACCTTCGGAAAAAAAACGTTTATGCAAAACTTCAGTACCTACTGAATATATATGGACGAAATTGTTATAATGAAATATGGAAAATGGAACATTGTGGCTATTTTAGAAAGTAAAGAAGCATATTTTTCAAATTCCATTAGCAAACAGAGCAGACCCTGATCAGACGGCTACTATAGGAGCCGTCTGATCTGGATCTACTTTTTTTGCAAATGAGTGAAAACACATTTATATGCAGAAAAGGGTTAAGCTTCCACCTAGCTTAACATCCAAAATTATGCCTCTTTTTTGGTGATCTCTTAACAGTTGTTTTAGTGAATAAGTCAGAAACACAGTCTACAGATGTCCAGGGTCCATGCTTATAAAACTTTTAGTTGAGTCTGAGTTTGTTCTCAAGTTTTTGATTGGTCAGAGAGCCAAAGGCTCAAATCTGACCAATCAAAAGCTTGAGAACAAACTCAGACTCAACTAAAAGCTTTATAAGCATGGACCCAGATAAGATGCGCAAGCTGAAACATTTTCAAGAACAACTTCTTGATCCCCCCCCCAACCACCAACTCCTATGTTTTGACCACTCTTTAGAATCGTCTCTACGAGTCGATTTTAATGAGTTGTATGTAGCATGACAGGATATGATGCAGTTGATGAAATACTCTCCCCAACTACAACTCTGTAGATATGTATATGAGAAACAAGTTTGACATTCAGATAGTTTCACTTGTAATTCGGTGTGTTAACATTTTACTCCATAAATACTCCTTTCTACGTTTTTTGCTAACAGAGTAGACCCAGATCAGACGGCTCCTGTAGAAGACGTCTGATCAAAGTATTCTCTGTTTGCTTACCAATAATACAAATATGATTCTACAGTTTCTATTATGGCCAACACTCCCCGTATTCATGTGTCATTACAAACAACAATAATCTAATCAGATCTTATGTTGATGATGTCAATGTTTTGACATGAATATTAATGAAATAAAGGATTCACACTTTTAAACAGTTTGGATCCAGATGAGATGTTGAGTGACCGGACGTTTTATCAGGATTCAAACTGTTTTACACTCGGCCAATGGTTGTCTCAAAAAGTGTCAAAACTTAACAGGATTCAAAATTTAGCAGCCATCATTTTTCACAGCACGAAAATGGTTAACACATGAACAGCAAAACCTCTCTATAACGGCCACTAAATTGTGTTAATTAGTTGGTATTTAGGATAGGTAACTGCTTAAAGCAAAGTGAAAGTAAAACAGAACGCTCCTATAGGAGCGTTCTGTTTTACATTCATTTTGCTTTGAGCAACCACCTGCATTTAACACAAAATACTTAATGTAATTTAGTGGCCGTTAGAGAGAGGTTTGAATGTATATCCTACATCTATAAACTAAAAAAATGTAGATCAAATATGAATGTCATTTAAAATTTATGCATTCTAAATGCGTATCACACAAGTAAAAGTTAGAAGTGAAAGTATCAATTATGAAATGCAAATTAATTTACGACTCGGTTTGAAAAAAAACACACCGATTTCTTAAACTCTTTCGCCGTCACGGTTTGCCGGAAAGAGAATCAATCAAGATTGATGTAATGGGCGAATATGATCTTTGCAAACAGTTTGGATCCAGATGAGACACCGAATAACTCGGCTACTCATTAAGATCTAAACTGTTTGACACGCCACATATGTTTTGAGGAGAAATCGAAGGAAAAATCTTCCCTAGCACTTAATGCAGACCACAATGTGTGCAAACGAAAATTATCTGGCGCCAAACGAGTTTTAAAAAATAATACAATTTTTCGAATATGTATGTTTTATTTTAAGTGTTAGTGTTTCGGATTTTTTTTCATATACAGTATAACCCTTTCAACCGAAATTCTAGTAGAGAATATTTTAGATACCTTTAGAGAGGTGGCTGCTAAATGGCGGATGAAAGTCATGCAGAAAACTCGTAGAGGAGCTTTCTGCATGAATTTAACCTTGCATTAAGCTACCATCCGTCTCCAAGGCCAACATTTATACTAAAGTGAACATCGGGTTTAGAAGGTTTTTACTATACCATGAGAGTGTGTGAATATCTAAATCAAAAGTAGCGATGGTGTTCCTGTAATAAAATACTAATAAACTGCCATCGCGACAGAAATAAAAATGTAAGTTGACACAAAAATTGAATTAAATCTTGATTTCTCTATGGATACTATTGTTTGTTCCGACCAAGGCCACTGCCTTTAACCCATAACCGCGTGCAAACGCTTTGTCACGCACTCGCAAACAGAGCTCCTGTAAGAGCCATCTGATCAGGGTCTGTCCTATTTATTTACGAAATAATATAGATCTTATTCCAATGTTTCTGTCAATACCAAATTAAATCTATGTTCATATGCCAGTATGAAACAATCAGCTCATGAATATTCATGGTGTTATTATTATTTTCACAAACATTCATCAGCTACAGGGTTAAATTGCAGGGAGCTGAGATTCATTTATTTTCATTACATTGATATTTATTATGTGTTTTTATTAAACCTTTAACTTGACGAATATTTATTTAAGAAATAATGACAGAAAGAATACTAATTAACGGATGACCTGTAAGGCACCAAGAACAAGGAAATTGCAGTAAAACATCTCAATAACGGCCACTAAATTATGATGATTAGTTTGTATTTAGGACAGGTGGCTGTTTAAAGCAAGGTGAAAGTAACACAGAACGCTCCTATAGGAGCGTTCTGTTTTACTTTCACCTTGCTTTAAGCAGCCACCAGCCATTAACACAAACTGTTAAATGTAATTTAGTGGTTGTTATAGAGAGGTTTTACTGTAGCTGACAATGACGGAACCTGAATAATTATATATATCATATCATAAGCAAAACTAGCAGACCCTGATCAGACGGTTTCTTTTGCGTTTGCAGAGGCGTTAAAATGTAGTGTATGAAGTAAGCTTATGAAGTATAGGGTTAAATAAATTCAAGTCAAGCGATGATGTAGGTCGTATGTTAATTAAAATCCAATTAACTTTTGTCAAGTTTACGGGAATAACTTTAATGTTAAAATAAATTATTTGTTTCCCACAGGTTCAAGCAAATATAATGACTTGACTAAGGCCGTGCCTCACACTTTACTGCATAAATACGCCTTTCTATGCCTTTGCAAACAGAATAGACCCAGATCAAACAGCCCCTGTATGTCTGCACTGCTTGCTTATAAAATGATATAGATATGGTTCAGCAGTGCCCTTTGTTCATGTGCCATTCTAATCAATATTAAAAATGTCCTTATTTCTGGCGTGAATATTTACTTGAATAGTATAATTCTGCGTCTACAGTTTATGCCATGACCAAAATCCCAGTGTTCATATGCCAGTATACACATTCTCATGACGTAATTATTTTTACAAGAATATTCATCAGTTAAAGGGTTAACTACATAATTACATAGTTCCTCTTCTGACTCTATGATACTTCTGTCTCCTCTATTGTCAGCTCTAGGCATCTGAACTTACATTGTGGTCTTGTCTTTTTTGGATTAAATTTATTTTTTCTCTATAATTATAGTACAGTAAAACCTCTCTATAACGGCCACTAAACTACATCCAGTATTTTGGGTAAAAAGGCAGGTGGCTGCTTAAAGCAAGGTGAAAGTAAAACAGGACGTTCCTATGGGAGCGTTCTGTTTTACTTCCACCTTGCTTTACGCAACCACCTACCCTAAATACCAACTAAGTAACACATTTTAGTGGTCGTTATAGAGAGGTTTTACTGTATAGCTGCTGGTCTTTGAAGTGTGTGTCTAGTATTACCTCGAATGTTTTAATTGTTTTAGCTGTGGTAAGCTATTCCAGGTGTTAACAGATCTATGCACAAATTAATATTTCCTGATGTTCGATCATGGGCGGATTTTAAAGATCCTCAAACTATGTCCCCTTGTTGTTTACACTGTGTTCATTTTAATGAAGAATGTAACTTCAGGATCATATTTCTGTGTAAGTAGTGTGTAAATTTCAATCATATATCCTTGATTTCGTCTATAAGCCAATATTGGCAATTTTAACAATTGTAGTCTTTCTGTGTAGCTGAGGTTGGACATTCCAGGCAGTTGTTTCGTTGCCCTTCGTTGCACATAGAGGATCTTACATGAGTGCTCGTTACACATTGTTTTTATGAAACTCGTTTACTATAATGAATATGAAACTCGCTAAAGCTCGTGTCATATTATTATAGTAAACTCGTTTCATAAAAACAGTGTGCAATGAACACGAATGTAAGATTTCAAACTGCTTATTTGCATAAAAAATGCACAAATGCATTTCCGCAATTTACGGTACTCTGTTTCGGCACTCCCACACTCCCTTATTCATTATAGTAAACGAGTTTCATGAAAACAATGTGTAATGAACACAAATGTAAGATTCGTTTTCAATTTAAAATGCCGTAGATGGTGAAACAGACAATAAATGACGACTGTTTCGGCCATTGTTTACAGCGTAGTAAAGACGGGCTCAAACTGCTCATTTGCATAAAAAAAATACTCAAGTGCATTTCCGCACTTTACGGCACTTTGTTTCTGCATCCTACACGGCAGATTATGTGATAATTCGAGATGTGGTCTTATTAATGCAGTATATAGGAGTTTGAATGTGGTGTTGTCCATAAATTCCATGGATGACGGTAAGAGTTATTTGAATGGTCAATATAAACAGGCTTCACTGTGCGCAACTGAAAAACATGAGGAGGAAGCAGAGTTAAGAAAGCTGGAAATAATCCACGTTTATTGATGTTCATTGTTTGTCAGTATCCCTGTAATAATGTACTAACCATTATTCCTCTGTAAAAAAAATATGTCTGCTCAAATTTCGACCTGTTCAATGATTTGGATGAAGCTATTGAGACACTGTTTGTGAAACAGCAGCTTTGGTCCTGATGAGACGTCTAGTTACTCGATACCTCGTCAGGATCCAAGCTTTTTGCAAATACGATCTGGTCTCGGTTAACGGGGGAATAAAGGTTGATACTGACTTTAATACTAACATATCGGTGTCATAAGCTATAAAAGGGTAGCTAATTAATTACCTCACAGCAGAATTGTGCACATAGCTGTGCTTTTATAGCTACAGCTTTGTCATTGACTAGACTATAATTAGACTAAACTTATTGCATTCAGTTTAATTTGTCACACAGTGGAGGCTTTTATTACAAATGTCCATTGGTCGGGCGAACAACATTCATCAAAACTGTCTACCTTTGCATATGGATGCAATTATGTAACCTTTATCCGACTCGGCGTGAGCTGACAGACACAGCTTAGATCCTGGGCAGACACCAAGCAGTTTGGCGTCTCTTAAGGATCTAAGCTGTTTGCCAGTCTGTCACTACAGTAAAACCTCTCAATAACGGCCACTAAATTTCATCAAGTATTTTGTGTTAAAGGCATGTGGCTGCTTAAAGCAAGGTGAAAGTAAAACAGAACGCTCCTATAGGAGCGTTCTGTTTTACTTTCACCTTGCTTTGAGCAGCCACCTGCCCTAAATACCATCTAAATAACATACTTTAGGGTCCGTTATAGAGAGGTTACTGTAATTTCTAACAGCTTGAACGAATCGGAAATAAATACAAACCGAAACGGATAGGAGTTTGAGAAGACATTAAGTTAACAGCATGTTTAGAGTTAGTCAAAATTTCATTTTTATAATCCATTATTTTTCAAAATATTACCATAGTGTGGAGCCGGTTTGGTGTAGATGAGACCACGAGTAACTCAGTTTGTTATCTGAATCAAATATGGTTCAGGTCCAATTCATGCTGAAAGGGTTCAACCATTAGAAGCTTAGATTATTACATCTTTCGCCCATGTATGATGCCTTTAATCCTTTATAAACTTCTTGGGCATTGACTGGAATTGCAAACAGTTCAAGTCAGGCTCTAAGGTTATAAAACGTTTTGCTTGAGTCTGAGATCATTCTGAAGCATCTGATTGGTCAGATTCTGAGTTGATATACCAACTCTATATAACGACACCTAACAATATCTCTAATTCTATGTTTTATTCAGACAGGTGATAGCTTAACCCTCACCAATCCGCCGTTGATAGACTTTGCAAACAGAACATAGACACAGAACCGACGGCTGCTGTGTGAGGGTCTGATCTGTTTGCTAATATTGATATATAAATACTTGAATAGCTCTGATCTAATATTTCGACCACTAAGGGCATTTTTCAAAGATTATCATGTCAGAATACACCTCACAGTTTTCTTACATGCATTCAGCCATAAAATAAAAGAGATTTTTGTAGCTGAATGCATGTAACAAAAATGTAACGTGTATTTTGACATGATAGTCTTTGAAAAAGGCCCTTAGTGGTCGAAATATTCGAGTATTCATGTATCATATGAATTCCCTTTTTGGAATATTTTAATATTTTCTTCATTGTGAATATTGATATGATTTTTCAGTTTCTTCCATAGTCAAAACACTCTGTGTTCATATACCATTATAAAATCATTACATTAACCCTTCGCTTGCAGAATTTTAAAACACATTTCTCCTTCTTTACCCATGCCCTGTTGTATAATTACATATATCTTCACTGTGTACAAGTATTTCGCTGTGAAATCACTGATGTGGGGTGCACTGGTTGCACAATCAACTTGTAAATAGTGTAGACCCTGATGGGACAGCTCCTGCAGGAGCTGTCTCATCTGGGTCTTCACTATTTACAGGTAGGTATATTGACGAGAATAGCAAACGAAGGGTTAAATTCATGATGTTATTATTTCTTGCACGAATATTCATGAAGTAAATGATAACTGCATTGTGGTATTATACAGAAAGCCTTCTCTATCACCTTCCTCCTGAATTAAGGAACCACCTTCGGTATAGACCCACATGTTTATCCATTAACCCATCCCCTCATATTGACGTTATCTATAAATAGGAGCAAATGATATATTTGTCGCAGTGGTTTCAAAACTACACAATTATGAAATTACCTTTTTGGCTAATAAATGCTCGTTTTCGGTAGTATTTTGTAAATATTTCATGTCTAAAATAGCCAACAAGGGAATGGATTAAGTGTTCATAATAGAGAGGTTGAACTGTACATTTATTTTGCACGAAACTTTCAGTACCATTCAAAACTAATGTTTTCACGGGATATTTAAGAATGATAATTAGGTTTTGTCGAATACGTTAATCTGTAAAATGTTCTCGTCTCCATTTTCACTGCTTCATTTAAGTTTCATTCGGAAATTGAAGTCAAATGTACTTTTGCATAAGACCTACAAGGCCATGTATAATAGCCATTTTATGCAAATTGGTATTTCAATTACATTGTATTCAAATGTGCACTGACGCTTATATATTGTACGAGACATGCATATACACGTGGGTAAAGAAATATTTAAAGCATGTTTCGTTTCGTTTGAACTTTAAAAGTAAACTTCAATCATAACATACTAAGCATTACTATACTCAGCTTAACCTGCCATGCATTTGCAAGCAGCCTTGATATACAACAAAACCTCTCTATAACGGCCACTAAATTGTGTTAATTTTAGTTGGAATTTAGGGCAGGTGGCTGCTTAAAGCAAGGTGAAAGTAAAACAGAACGCTCCTATAGGAGCGTTCTGTTTTTCTTTCACCTTGCTTTAAGCAACCACCTGCCTGTAACACAAAATGATTGATGTAATGTAGTGGTCGTTATAGAGAGGCTCTACTGTACATTAATCCAAGCTATTTGACATTCGGTCAATAGTTTCTCAAAAGCATGAACGAAAATGTGTGACAGGTCGAGATTCAGCCCTTTACTTCATATAAACGCATGTTCACGCATTTACAAACAGAGAAGACACAGATCGGACAGCTTCTTAAGGACTCGTCTGATCAGGTCTACTCTGTTTGCGTATGAAATTATATAGAAGTGGTCCTCCAATTTTGTCTAAACCACCTATTCCCTTTTATAGTTTTTACCTTATAAAATTAAATTAAGAAATATGCTCGTGCAAAACCGTTCATTAGAGAAAACTAAGCAAAACATGAGTTTACAACATAATAAAAAAGAAATTTTAATCCTACACGTACTAAAACAGTGTTTTCTCTAGACGTCAAACTACACTGCTTTCTATGACACGCTGGGTAATTCTGACGTGGTACAATGTAACACTAATGCTCGTAAGATTGAAATTATCACATGTTAGATACAACTTACGACAATGTCTGTGAAATGTGCTATAGATCCAGATATTCGAGTAGTAACGATTTTCGTATATTATGACATAAGGATAATTTTGGCCAAACGATCTTTGGGAAAATGGAACCCAGTCCCGAGGTTATAATTTTTTTTTAGCCTGAGACTGAGATCATTCTCAAGCATCTGATTGGTCAGAATCTGACCAATCAGATACTTGAGATTGATCTCATACTCAGAAGTTTTATAACCTTGGGTACCTGTGTATCGGATTTGCTCCTACACCATCGAAGGCTGAGATATCGAGAGCACCACTTTGCCATACGGACACTGTTAACTTCATAAATACGACTTTGGATGCCTTTGCAATCAATGTAAACATAGAATATGTTCTTATCAAGGTCTGCTCTGTACAGTTTATGTTATGGTAAAATAATGTTCGTGTTTATGACACCATTATAAAAAGTTCGGCTACCGTAAAACCCATACCAGCATTAACTCTTTCTTTATATTAGTACATGTATTGTGTTAATGTTAGAGAATAAAGTAATTTACACTTTCTATTTTTTATTAAACATGATACAGTTTATGCGCATAAGTTTACATGTACCAAAATCTGTGTTAGGAAGTTGATATACTCGTACCTATATAATCTTTTCATTGCTCTGTTGTTCTATTTATTCAGTTTATAAGTATTTCAACTCCCACATTATACGGAGACAAGAGCTTTGCAAACATAACCTGTTCAAATTGTCAGTATGTGGGTGACTATATCAAAAAGAAGACGGCTTTATCTTGTCAAGAAGAAAAGTACTTTATACCATCTCCGATCCCCAGTCATATAATCTCTCCCATCGCCCCTATAATAACTCTACAGGTATGAATTTGATCCCTTTACAGTCAGTTAGCCGATGGAAGTACAATAAACCTTCACCAATACGACCACTCAAAAGAAGTATAATTCTATTTTTTAAAACAAGTAGTAGCTTAATACAGGACAAAAGTTATGCAGAAAGCTCATGTAGGAGCTTTCTGCATTACTTTTGTCCTGCATTAAGCAACTACCTTTTTATACAGACTCATATGGTAATACCTTATGCGGTCATGTTAGTGAACCATTACTGTAGGATGAAAAATTACATTTCACGGGATGGATGTAAACTTTACGCATTGAAGATAGATTTTATTCTATTTCACTGCCCTGTAATACGATTATCTGCCACCCCTGTTTTAGTTTTGACACTATCGGCCTGTTCTATATTCGGATAAAGATAGTAATCGGTCGCATCCATATATGTATCATATTCATAAATAAATCATTACGCTTAACCGAGTTCTCGGGTAGAAATTAAGAGGCCATGCATGGGGGTTTAACAATTCTCATGCTGAAAAAAAAGAAATGCTCCTAAAAGTCTGACATATAATAAATCCTCTCTATAACGGCCACTAAATTGTGTTAATTACTTGATATTTAGGGCATGTGGATGCTTAAAGCAAGGCGAAAGTAAAACAGAACGCTCCTATAGGAGCGTTCTGTTTTACTTTCACCTTGCTTTAAGCAGTCACCTGTCTTTAACACACAATACTTAATGTAATTTAGTGGCCGTTATAGAGAGGTTTTACTGATTTACAATGTTTTCGTACATCCGATTCGATCAAGCTTTTAACCCTTTCCTTCATATAAACGCATTTTCACGCATTTGCAAACAGATTAGACCCAGATCAGACGGCTCCTTTGGTCTGTTCTGTTTGCTTATGAAATTGTAATAGATCTGACTCTACAGTTTCTACCAATACCAAAACCTACTGTGCGCATATGCTATTATAAAAAATAAGGTAATTAATATTCATGATGTCATCATTTCTTCCTTTAATACTTAACAAGTAAAGGGTTAAGAAACAATTCACCGAGTGTCCAACAGTTAGGATCCTGATGAGACACCGGATAACTCGGTGCGTGATCTAGTTCCAGACTATTTACAATTCCAGCCAAGGTGTGCTTAGCATGAGAGGATTAAAAATTGATAAATTGTAACGCAGACAATCAATTTAATAGATATAATATTCGTGAATATTATTAGAAATAGGACACAGTAATATTCAAATTTTCCAGAAAAATGAAACTGTCCTAAGCGGTCATCAAAAAGATGTCTTATTATGGGTCTGTAAGGCAGGTGGTAGCTTAATGCAGGATCGGAGCTTTCTGCATTACTTTTACCCTTCATTCAGCATTAAGCAACCACATGCTTTTTAAAACTCCTATATTCAATAAATGAATGGCCGCTTATGACAGGTTCTACTGTATAGCTTCTTAACCCTTCTATTGCTGAATTTTAAAATACATTTCTCCTTCTTTACCCATGTCCTGTTGTATACTTACATATATCTTCACTGTGTACAAGTATTTCGCTGTGCAAGCACTGCTGTGGGGTGCACTGGTTGCACAATCAACTTGTAAATAGTGCAGACCCTGATGAGACAGCTCCTGCAGGAGCTGTCTCATCTGGGTCTTCACTATTTACAGGTATGTATATTGACGTGAATAGCAAGCGAAGGGTTAAGACCTAACATAGTATGCAAGAAGAGGAGATTCATATCAGTTATGAGTTCAGTTGTCGTCGCATGATCAAAATTCGAACTTAGCTGTCTAATCAAATACATCTGTTATTTTAACCATTTCCCTGTTCAATATTCATGTAAGAAATAATGATACCATTAATATAATAATATATGCGCAAAATGTTTTATAATGTAAACTGTTCCCAGACAGTTTTGCTTTAATAAAAGCTGTAGAATCAGATCTATATTATTTTAAAAAGCAAACAGAACAGACACTAATCTGGATCTACTCTGTTTGCAAATGTGTAAAAAGGCGTTTATATTAGGGAAATGTGTAAACACAACTGTATTCACCGATTCAAACGTTTGCGGAGACACTTTTGAAGCCGACACTATATATGTTACATATACATGTACCTTGTATAAAAATGGGTTAGCTAACTATATAGATCCTTAGCTTTCTCATCAGGAAATCACGGTGATCCAATGAGCATCCCGGATGGAGAGCTTTTACATTATAATGTTTCACTACACACACATATAGTAGCAGTGTATTGGTTGTAAAATGTACTTCCCCAAAGTTCCTGTCATAAGCGGACATCCTGTTCAAACGTAACGTATAGAATAAAAGTTATTATGTACATGTCTGAAGTGATTAACCCTTTTTGGATATTTATGACAGACTCCACCCCATTATGAATATCAATGAACATATTATTTTACATTGTTATATAAAACAAGTGAATGCAAAGCTATGTTAGATCACATTCGTAACGGATCACATTTGTAACATATTTTACGAATGTGATCACATTCGTAACAGGTAAAATGTGTTACCAATGTGAGTGTCCGATATGGGGGTTGACATTAGAATAACAAATGTAACAGGTTGAGTTCCTGAATGACAATGTTCAATTAGTTAACAGTAATAGGATTATCATTATATATGTTACTACATGTATATTTCTTTGAGGGTCAGGTCTCAATTTTTCACAACCTTAATAGCATATTTTAATGATATAAAACATGTTTTTAAGATACCTGCCTAAATATTATTGAAGTGTTTCCATCTGTCATACAACTTGTCATATACGTGTACATGCACCTAGGCAATGACGTAAATGTGTGCCTAGGATTCAATAAATACAGTAAAACTTCGATTATCCGAACACTAAAATACGTATTATTATCGATCTTTAAGACAGGTGGCAGCTTAATGCATGGTGAAAGTCATGCAGAAAGCTCCTCTAGGAGCTTTCTGCATGACTTTCACCATGCATTAAGCAGCCACCTGCCTAAAAGGGTCTAAATTCTTCTATACCGAGAATTCGAATAATCGAGGTTTTACTGTATTACTTTGTAGTTCCTTTATTTGCTTTTAATTGAGTAATTAATACACTTTGCCAAATAGTTTAGCAACTATAAATTTAATAATATACCTTTAGGAAAGAAAACCTTAGTCATTTCTTTTGTTAATATTTAGTTTGTTGTTAAAATTTGAACAATGTTTCATTTTTGCAATGAGAGTTGATGCACATGCACGTTTTAGCTTCCTTTTCAGTATGAAACATGATGTGTTACAACTGTGGTTTATGTCACATCCAAACTCGGCATCGATCACATTCGTCACAAAATGTGTTACATATGTGCTCGATTTCCGGATCACATTTGTAACACGTGTCACGAATGGGATCACATTCGTAACACGTGTTACGAATGTGATTTGTGACGAATATAAGCTATGCCAAATAGATATATAATCGGATCTAAGATATTTTATAAGCGTTCAAAGAGACCCTGATCAGAAAGATGGCTCCTACAGGATCTAGGTCTACTATGTTTTCAAATGTATCTAAAGGCACCTGTTTAGAGTAAAGCGTTAACCATTGGAAACAGGTGTACTGTCATTTGCAAACAGTGTAGACCAAGATTAAAGGGCTTCAGATGAGCCCTCTATTCAGGATCTACACTGTTTGTCATTCGAAATCACCCACCAATTGTTTAGTGTTTCATACTGAATGGACTCTCTGTGTAAACACTAATGGGTCAGTTCACTTGGAACGTAGAAAAATCAGCATTCAAAGGGTTAAAGGTTGCTCAGATCAAACCTGTAAATTTTACTACTATATGATAATTTGAATCCACCTGGTTTTATAAATAATCTCAATTTCATTTACATGATTTAACTTCTCATTTTCTCATTGTTGGTACACGGAATGTTTCGGAAAGAGGGGAAATCCTGATATAATTTACGCACATTTCTTGACTACATGTCCATATTCTAGTGAAGTATAAATATTTCGTCATTTCATAGAAGTAAATTGTTTCCGGTTAACCCTTTCACCGCCAATGCCGCAAAAATGCACCGCGACATATAGTTCAGTCCCGCCTTGAAAAGGCGGCGTCTGATCAGGGACTTCACTTTTTGTCTTAAACTCTAGTTCTGTATCTGTGTTTATTCCTTTGAAATTTGCATTTATTGACCTCATTTCCTTATTTTACCAAATGATTTTTAAAAAAAAAAAAAAAAAAAGTGGTTTGCAGACGACAATTAAAAATTTGGCGCCGAAAGGTTTAATCGTCATGCCGCTTTTCGCGACCTGGTGTACATCTGCAAACAGGTTGTGTCCAGATGAGACGCCGAGCAACTCGGCATCTCATCAGGATCTAAACTGTTTGACATTCGATCTATAGTGTCTCAAAAGCTTGATCGAACCGAAATAGTCAAATTTGCGCCAGATCCAAATTTGAGCAAACATTATTATTTAACCCATTCCCTCATAACCTATTTTTGGACCCAACCACTTTAAATAAATCTACCGAAAAGGAGCATTAACTAGAGGAAAGGAAAAATTTAGAATTTTGTAGTTAGAAACCATTTTGATAAATAGAGCATTTGCTCATATAAGAGCAAATGCTCTACAATGTATTTATCACAATGGTTTCAACGGGTGATTTTTTACAGAGGCGTAGAAAGGCGTATTTATGGAGGAAAGGGTTAAAGTGTTAAGATTCACTCGTGAGACTCAAACTGCTCCCGACATAAACTCGATACCATCTCTCAATAAAACACTATTAGTGACGATATATATTCATTGAGTCTAATCTTGATACAGATACATCAACATTCGTTACAAGCACAGTGCACATTATAATTAACCATTACTCCGCCAGGAAAAAAAAACATAATGCCTCCTTAAATTTAAAAATGATGAAATTTTGACTACTTCCGATTCGATCAAGCTTTTGATAAACTAGCGACCGACGGCCAAACAACTTGGGTCAGCTGAGTTACTCGGCGTCTCATCTGGATCCAAGCTGTTTGCAAATGCTGGTCTGATTGCGATTAGCGGATAAAGGTTCAGCTGTATAGAAACCAGAAGACGCCATGATTAAATTAACCCTTCCAATTTATAAGTAATGTTAACCTTCAAAAGCGGCGTCTGCTAGAATTGTAAAAGTGCCAAAAAGTGCTGGGTGTCAAATAGTTGTATCCTGATGAGACACCGAGTGACTCGGTTTATGATCTGGATCCAAACTGTGATGCAAAGGTAACCACAAACCACGCAATTACATAGTGTTACAAATATAGTAAAACCCCTCTTATGCGACCACTTAATGAACAAACATGGCTGTCTTCATAAGCAGGTGGTTGCTTAATGCAGGACGAAAGTTATGCAGAAAGCTCCTGCATAACTTTCGCCCTGCAGTAAGCTACCACCTGCCTTTGTCACTGTGAATTATGCCCCTTTTTGGTGGTCGCATTAGAGAGGTTTTACTGTAGGTTAGATATCTACTTAAGATTTGATGTAAACGGCAACTTTGCGGACGACAATAGTCCAGCGTGCTTCAGGTAAAATGCCCATTTTGTTGTTAACAAATACCTGAAGGTCGCGATAGCTGCACGCTGTTTTCTGAAAACTATCGTTTATTAAAGTTGCCGTCTGATTCATAAAACACATATTATAGTTTCTGTCTCAGCATGTAACAATCTTTGATGCTAAAATCTTTCAGCTCCTAATGAGACAACAGTGACCTGGCACACCATTTGTGATTCAAGCTGTTCGGATATGCCATCAACTGTTCGGCCGCAGACTAAAACATAATGGCTAGTTCAATAAATGCTAGTTCTAATGCCCATTTTAATGGTCAGACTTTGAATCAAAGAGACATAAAGTCATGACACTTCCCATCACTGTAACTGCAAGGGCAAATTGTTCAGACTGAAAGGTGAGCTTTGATTTGAAATCGTCATTGGTACAAACTACCTTTGTTTATACTAGCACATGATCAATGCATTCAAGATTCATAGGGTAGGGGGGATGAAGGAAATGTGCATTAACTAGAGAAAAAGAAAATTTTAGAATTTTGTAGCTTGAAATCATTGTTATAAATAGAGCATTTGCTCCTATAGGTTTATCACAATGGTTTCATATAGTGACTTTTACAGAGGCGTAGAAAGGCGTATTTGTGGAGGAAAGGGTTTACCCTATACTCACATAGATACGCCAGTGTACACCTTTGCAAACTGAGTAGACCCAGACCAGATAGTTAGTCTAGGACCCGTCTGATCTGGATCTACATTATTTGCTTACGAAATAATATAGATCTGATTCTAATTTCTGCCTCGGTAAAATTCCTTAGGTTCTTAATGCCATTATAAAAATAACCTAATTCATCTACTCTTTTTTTTCATTATTTCTTACATGAATATTCGTGAAGTAAAACTCAAACTGGTACGAGCTTTATACGGTCTGAATTCATCCCTATACTCTATGAATATTCATGTAAGAAACAATGACATCATGAATGTTACTTGAAATTATTTTTTGTACAGTAAAACCTCTCTATAATGGCCACTAAATTACATCAAGTATTTTGTGTAAAAGGCAGGTGGCTGCTTGAAGCAATGTGAAAGTAAAACAGAATGCTCCTATAGGAGCGTTCTGTTTTACGTTTACTTTGCTTTAAGCTTTAAGCAGCCACCTGCCCTAAATACCAACTAATTAACACAATTTAGTGTCCGTTATAGAGAGGTTTTACTGTAATTGTATTTTCGAGAACAGAGAATTTTTCATCATGGCGGAAACTATAAAACCTCGATTATTCGAATTTTCGGTGTAGAAGAATTTAGACCCTTTTAGGCAGGTGGCTGCTTAATGCATGGTGAAAGTCATGCAGAAAGCTCCTAGAGGAGCTTTCTGCATGACTTTCACCATGCATTAAGCTGCCACCGGTCTTAAAGATCGATAATAATACGTATTATACTGTTCGGATAATCGAAGTTTTACTGTATTTCATATTCACACAGAGCAGGTCCTGCACAGACGGCTCCTACACTGCATGGGCCATCTGATCTGGGTCTACTATGTTTGTAAATGTGTTAAACGTGCCTCTATGGAGTTTAGAGTTATTTCTACTTTCAATGCTTTATTAACCCTTCGCTTGCTGAATTTTTAAAAAACATTTCTCCTTCTTTACCCATGCCCTGTTGTATAATTACATATATCTTCACTGTGTACAAGTATATCGCTGTGCAGTCACTGCTGTGGAGTTACACTGGTTGCACAATCAACTTGTAAATAGTGCAGACCCTGATGAGACAGCTCATGCAGGAGCTGTCTCATCTTGGTCTTCTCTATTTACAGGTACGTATATTGACGTGGACAGCAAGGGAAGGGTTAAAATGCCTTAGAATTGCATAAAGCAATTTGGTTATCGTTTTTATGCTGAAAAGACGTATATCGCAAGAAAACCGATCGAATAAACACTGGCGAAGAGAAAATAAATTATTGACAATCTTCTTTGGATTAAATGAATACATGTATAATCAACACTAGTTTTAATGATTTTATTGAAATATTGAAAATAGGCGTCTATTGTAGAGACGCGCGCTTTAAACTTCTTTAAGACGCCTTTAAGGCACACAATTAGATGTTTCGTGAGAGGTCGTGGTAGTACAAGACTCATTGCTACCTTAGATCGGTTTAGTCCCACCTTAACTTTGATGTAAACGCCAACTTGCTTTCAAAACTTACAGTTATGAAAATATAGCAACTATAGTGACTTCAGAATGGAACTCTATACATGTACAGTAAAACCTTTCTATAACGGCCACTAAATTACTTCAAGTAGTGTATGTTAAAGACAGGTGGCTGCTTAAAGCAAGGTGCCAGTAAAACAGAACGCTCCTATAGGAGCGTTCTGTTTTATTTTCACCTTGCTTTAAGCAGCCACCTGCCATAAATATCAACTAATTAAACCAATTCAGTGGCCGTTATAGAGAGGTTTTACTGTATACCGACATTGTTGAACCATCAATCGGTACGTAAACTTTTTTTTCCTCTTTTTATCAGAAGTGTTTGCGTGATCACTATCCTCAGGGCCAAGTCAAAATGTAGAGTAGAATAAAACATAAACTTTAAATTTAAACTACTAAACATTCCACATACAATAAAACCCTCTAAACCGGAATTCTAGTTGTGAAGAATTTGGATACTTTTAGACAAGTGACTGCTTAATGTAGGGTGAGAGTCATGCAGAAAGCTCATTGAGGAGCTTTCTGCATGACTTTCACCCTGCATTAAGCTGCCGCCCGTCTCCAAGACCGATATTTATATTAAATTGAACGTCCAATTTAGAGAGGTTTACTGTACAGTAAAAGCTCTTTAAAGCAATAGTCAAAACGAGGCCTGAATCTTGGTCTTAAACGCAGGTGATTGCTTAATGCAGGACGGAAGTTAAACAGAAAGCACCTGCAGGAGTTAGCTGCATCACTTTTGTTCTGCATTAAGTAACCACTTGTTTTCAAAGGCACATACAGTAAACCCCTCTAAACCGGAATTCTAGTTGTGAAGAATTTAGATACTTTTAGGCAGGTGGCTGCTTAATGCAGGGAGAAAGTCATGCAGAAAGCTCCTAGAGGAGCTTTCTGCATGACTTTCACCCTGCATTAAGCTGCCACCTGTCTCAAAGACCAATAATTTATACTAATTTTAACGTCCGGTTTAAAGGGGTTTTACTTGTAATTATGTTATGCATAAAGTGGTCTATTTGGATGGGTGTAACTGTAAACCACAATATCGACAAAGAAAAACAGTGCAGCGAGGTTATATAATATCACATGGATGTTGACTAAGTGACTATGACTCTATAAAGCAGGTCCGCTTTCAAGCGAATACTTTATGCGTATAGATGTTATCTTCGATGGTTTCTTATTGCAGAGATAAATAAATGTAGAAGTTTTCTGCATTTCTACTTCAATCCTTTCCCTCATATAAACGTCTATCCACACCTTTGCAAACAGAGTAGACCCAGATCAGACGGCTCCTATAGGCGCCGTCTGATCTGGGTCTACTCCGTTTGCTTATGATATAATATAGATATAATTCTACAGTTTGTTTTGCATCGCCAAGCATTCTTGTGTCCATGTGCTATTTTATCAATCAATGCAATTAATATTCATGGTGACATAATTTCTTACATGAATATTCATTGAGTGAATGTCTCAGGCAGACACTGTTCAGTAGTAGCTTCAGAGAGGTTTTGGCAGTTTGTGTTAAAAGCTTTACTTATCAGCAGTAACATCTAATCATTTCAATCAGATGTAGCGAATGTATTTTAACTTACATACACCCAGCGAATAGTCATCTACTGACATAATAGTATTATTCAATTTATCTACAAAAATGCAACCTAAGTGTATGTCAGTTATGTGACTCTTAACCGTTTCCCTGTTCTGTATTTAGTCGAAATTACAATACCTACTGAATTAAAACAAAATAGTTACAGTAAAACCCCTCTAATGCGACCACTTTAAAGAGGTATAATTCTGAGTGATAGGGACAGGTGGTGGCTTAATGCAGAAAGCTCCTAGAGCAGCTTTCTGCATTACTTTTGTGGTGCATTAAGCAACCACCTGCTTATAAAGACATCCATGTTTATTCATTAAGTGGTCGCATTAGAGGGGTTCTACTGTATTATGAAAATTGAAAGGTGGAACAGTGTAGCCATTTTAGAAAATAATGAAACGCAAACAGAGCAGACCCTGATATAGGAGCCGTCTGATCTGGATCTACTCTGTTTGCAAATGCGTGAAAACACGTTAATATGAAGAAAATTGTTAATCTTAATCTGGCTAACCTCTGCTGTCATTGGAAACACATTAATAACCCTATAAAATGACCACTTCATGGATATGTTTAAAAACATGTAGTTGCTTAATGCGAAACAAAAGTAATACAGAAAGTCATGCATGAGATTTCCGCATAACCTGCGTACTGCATAAGGCTACTTCCCAGCGTTAGATTCCTTTTTAGTGGTCTCATTAAAGAGGTGTTGCTGTACTAATAACATGCACACGCACATCGCCGATGTTTTAACTCTTTCAATGCCAAATAGTGTCGTCTGCAAAATGTGTCGTATGCTCATATTTTTTGCTCATTTTATTTTCTTTCCTTTTTTTCTTTTTCAAGTATCATTATAGCACCAAACTGCTCGGATCCTGGTGAGACGCCGAGTAACTGTTTGCATAGGTATTACACAGATAGTCATAAGCGTGAAATGAATACGTTTAGTAAAACCTCTCTATAACGACCACTAAATTAAATCAAGTACATGTATTGTGTGTTAAAGGCAGGTGGCTGCTTAAAGCAAGGTGAGAGTAAAACAGAACGCTCCTATAGGAGCGTTCTGTTTTACTTCCATCTTGCTTTAAGCAGCCACCTGTCCAAAATACCAGCTAATTAACACAGTTTAGTAGCCGTTATAGAGAGGTTTTACTGTATGTTGTTGTATAGGACGTAACCCATACCCCATCTGTTTTAATTTAAATTCTGCTCAAATTTGGCAAGTTTGAAAACTTCACAATTTGACAAATGATTAACCGAGTGTCAAACAGCTAGGATCCTGATGAGACGCATTGTTACCCGGTGTCTCTTCTGGATCAAGACTGTCTACAAATCGAGCTTAGCGAGATAAGGATGAACGTAGACACAGGTGGGCAAATGCACGATTGCCTGTAAAAGCAATTAATACTATTTGATGAAAAGATAAAGGTGGGGATTTTCATAATCCCTTACACCAATGTATGCTAAAAATTGATCTGGTACTTTTTTCATTTATCCGGTTCGAGTATGAAACAGCTTGGTACTGAAGAGACGCCGAGATATTCGACGTATCATTGGGGTCTAAGCCGTTTGCACGTGCAAGTTGATTCGACGTATCATTTCGATCTAAGCCGTTTGCACGTGCGAGTTGATTCGTGTATATCGGAATAAGTATTTAATGTTGCGAATAAATTCCAAAATTTAATTTTAGAACATGCGTCATGAACATGTTACGGAAAAATGTGTTTAATTATCTAATTGGTGTTTTATACAGATGAGGCATCGAGTAAGTCAGCGTCTTGATACAGATGAGGCATCGAGTAAGCCAGCGTCTTGATACAGATGAGGCATCGAGTAGAGCGTCTTGATACAGATGAGACATCGAGTAAGTCAGCGTCTTAATACAGATGAGACATCGAGTAAGTCAGCGTCTTGATACAGATGAGGCATCGAGTAAGCCAGCGTCTTGATACAGATGAGGCATCGAGTAAGCCAGCGTCTTGATACAGATGAGACATCGAGTAAGCCAGCGTCTTGATACAGATGAGACGTCGAGTAAGCCAGCGTCTTGATACAGATGAGACATCGAGTAAGCCAGCGTCTCACCAGTAGCAACACTATTCATGTAAGAAATAATGACATCATGAATACATGTATGTGTTTCTGAATTTTTATAATGGCATACGAGTGTAGGAAGTTTTGGCCGTGGCAGAAACTGTATAATCAGATCTAACCATTCAATAAGTAAAACAAGATCAGGGGCCGTCTAATATGCGTCTACCCTGTTTGCAAACAATTTGAAAAGTTCTCTCTATCAAGAAATGGGAACTGAAACATGAAACGGGAGAAATGTGTATGCAGTCGAAACATTTAACAAATAAATGGTACCTATATTGAAAGAATATATCTCGCTCTGTGCTATCAGATACATGAACCTAAACTTTCATTTCATGTATATATGCAATAAACAGTTTCATTACCCGGGGTAGCCTTTGATCATGTTATTGAAGATTACCCTTTATAGGCTTCTGCATCAGTGAGCCCCGAGGTGTCGTACAGTAAAACCTCTCTATAACGGCGACTAAATTATGTTAATTAGTTGGTATTTAGGGCAGGTGGCTGCTTAAAGCAAGGTGAAAGTAAAACAAAACGCTCCTTTAGGAGCGTTCTGTTTTACTTTCACCTTGCTTTAAGCAGCCACCTGCCTTTAACACAAAATAATTGATGTAATTTAGTGGCCGTTATATAGAGGTTTTACTGTATATATAACCGGATCTACTGTACCAGAGAGGATCTATGGTGGCACAGATGTGACATGTACCATATTGTTTAAGATCATTTAAGTCATGGCCACCATATATTGGTTATAGTCACGTTTAATTATTCGTGTTCACCATTTATAGTGTCCAGTGATCACGATCCAACCCTTTACTCCATGAATATTCATGTAAAAATGATATAATGAATATTAATTAGATTACTTTATAATGGCAAATAAACAGAATACATTTTGGCCATGGTAAAAATTATATATTACTTCACAAGCAATCAGAGCAGACCCTGATCAGATCGCTCCTATAGGATATGAAAAAGAGTAGAAAGGCGTATTCATTGAGTAAAGTTAGATATTCAACCAGAAGTATTGATTATATTGTGGCCACGATTTATTATCTCGAGGCAGAGGCATATCCAGCCACTCCCAATAGTTTATTTAGAATTCGATATAAGAATTTGACTGATAAAATATAGACCACTTTGTAAAACTTTCCTAAAGCGACCGCCTCAAAGAGAAATAATTCTTGGTCTTAAAATCATGTGGTAGCTTAATACAGGACTAAAGTAATGCAGAAAAAGTCCTATCTACTGGAGCTTTTTGCTTCACGTGCGTCCTGCATTAAGCAAATACCTGATTTTTAAGACTGCTTATGTCAATAAATGAATGATCGCTTAAGACAGGTTCTATTGTATTTCTGGGTCTTAAAGCCAGGTGGTAGCTTCATGCTGACGAAGGTTATACAGAAAGCTCCAAGGGGATATATCTGTATTTCTTTCCTCCTGGATTAAGCAACCATCTGCTTTAATATTGTAGTGGTCGCTTTAGAGAGGGTCTTCAAAAGAGAGATGTACGGGATTGAGATTAAAAAAACTAAATTACAAGACTAAGGAAATACATAATTATGACGTACGCAATACAAAGTATAAAAATGTATACAGTAAACGCCCTCTTAACCGAGTTAAATTAGTATCAATGTCACAGTGCAGAAATCTTGGAATATGTGTTACCTCAACCATCGCGGTTAGCGGGGTATTTCAGATAGTACGGAGGGAAAACAAGATGATGTTTTATCCAGTCACCAGGCTTCTCTAGTGACATAATAAAGGGGGTGCAAATAAACTTAGGTTTATTAGGTTACTTCCGGTCGTAGAATGTTTATTAGGTTAGTAGATAGGCGGAATGATTCTATAACCATGGATCTATTTTAATTTTCGGTAAATATGCATGAACATGTTGACGGAATAGATCTATCAGAAAATTCACCAACATAATTATTCAAAGAAGAAAAAATAAAAAAATAAATGGCTATAGCTGGATTCGAACCCGCGCCTGATTCTACAAAAGCCAAATCCAATCTCTCTAGAGACGTCGTGCTTACCGATTACACCACTGAGGACACATACAAAGCGATGTTGATTTATCAGTTTTATTAATTTAATTCACCGCTGGCGAAACAACGCGTTTTTGAAAAAATCAAGTCAGGGAGCAAAGATTTACAGATAAATCGTAAATATTTTCTTTTCACTCTCATAATAATTTGATTGATAAGCTCTTACATGGGCGGTGATTGTCATAGACCTAAATATAGACAGTTCAGTTCCATCGATTTATGAGTGACGTTAGCCCTATCTAAAAATAGAAACCGAGACGACGGAACTCGAATATGACCAGAGAGCCTCCGAGAGAATGTCTGTTTGAATTAACATATCGACTCTCGATTCAAATGATCTTATTTTTCAAATTCAACCACGTTTTCTCCTCTTGTAATGTAAGTATCGAAACTATTTTCCTCTGCGGTAGCTCATTATTTACGTCTCTGGAATGGAAATGAAAAGGGAGGGTCCGTTGATCGAAAAACCGCATTTTCAATGCAAATTATTTCAATATTCGTATGTTTTATGAGTCTATGAAAACAGATATAACTAAATTGACTGGATAAATAGAATAATAGGTTAGTGCCGTAGATGGGACGCCTTTATCCGACTCGGAGAGAAAACAGTTAAGGCTCGGCAAGCCTCGCCTCAACGTTTTCTCCCCTCGTCGGATAAAGCGTCCCATCTACGGCACTAACCTATTATTCTCTATTTATGCGTCTGCAATGACCTTACATCGTTTGTTTGGCCACTGGTTTGTTGCTCGTGCACAAATCGACCAGCTTGTCATTGTGCTTGTCCTACAGTGTAAACCTCGTTGACATTTGTAGGTGAGTAAAAAACAGCCGAGGCGTACCCGTGTGTTTGTTGCACTGTAATGGTACATGTATATACTGCACACTTGTTTCTTGCCCTATTCACAGTACACATACATGCTACGCAATTTTTCTCGCCTTATTTACAGAACATGTATATGCTGCATACTTGTTTCTTGCCCTATTTACAGTATATGCTACACGCTCGTTCCTAGTCCTATTAACACATTACCCCCTAGTGACACATTTTTGCGCCTCTATTAAATTCACATTGTGAAACCATTGTGATAAATAGAGCATTTGCTCCTATAGGAGCAAATGCTCTATTTATCACAATGGTTTCAAACTACAAAATTCTATTTTTTTCTTTTCTCTAGCTAATGCTCCTTTTCGGTAGATTAATTCAAAAAGGTTGTGTCTTAAAATAGCCTAGGAGAGAATGATTATATGCTGCAACTTGTTTCTCGCCCTATTTACAGTACTTGTACATGTTGTACATTCTTTGTCGCCCGATTCACAGTACATGTACATTGTATATGATGCACGCTTGTTTGTCGCACTATAACAATATATATACATATATGCTGCTCACTTGGCCTAAGCTGGAATGTCAAATATTAAGCAATTATTTGACTTTTGTTGTGGTATATGTTAAGACATTACAAATATTGCCCTTTTGGTGAACATGTATTAATTTGTTTTATTGCTTTTATTGTATTTGACAACTCGCTGAACGTACAAAAACGGGATATATTATCTTCAGTTACCGTTAAACCTCTCTAAATAAATCGCTTTATGAAAGTGGGTGCTTGCTGTATGCAGCATGAAAGTATTACAAGAACTATTAGACATGTATGCATACCTTTCATCTTGCATTAAGGTATTTCCAGCATTGGCCGTTTGTTTACTTCCTTTCAATTTGACCTTCATATTAAAAAATTATGAAATCTATATTTTTAACAATTTTCAGCAATTATTTTAATACAGTTATTCAGTAAAGGTCCAAGTGTACTTCATAAATGTTAAACAACGCTTTTTATGAATTAAATAAAAACCTTAATTTTTACCTGAATATATGCAAAAAAGAGGTGTCATATAACTCACTTTTCCAGATTTTTAAAACAATGTTGTTTTTTTCAAAAGTGTCTTTCCAAATATCTTCTTTAGTCCTGTAGCAGAAATAACTTAATATTCATGACGTCATTATTTCTTACATGAATATCATGGAGGATCTGCACTGTTTGCCTATGTTTTTTCTCTATGAATATCTAGTTTTGTAAAGGCATTTCTGCTGCAGATAAATAATATGACCTGTTACATACTGAACATGACATTGTGTTTTATTGGATAATTTGCTATGATCGAAATATAGTGGTGTTGGGAAAAGGTGAAATTGGAACCTTTATCATATAATTAGGACTTATTAATACGCCAACAGGACTTTTGAACAAAAAAATCTGGAAAAGTGAGTTATATGACCTCTTTTTTGCAATTTTTCAGGTATTTGTTTTATTTAATTTTAAAAAAAAACGTTGTTTAATATTTATGAACTACACTAGGACCTTTACTTAATAACTTTATTAAAATAATTGCTGAAAATTGTTAAAAATATAGATTAAATCATTTTAATATACAGGGGCAAATTGAAAGGAAGTAAACAAACAGCCATTGGTTGATATACCTTAAGCTACCACCCTGCTTTAAAGACCAAGTAATAGACTTGTTTTGGTTGTCGCATTAGAGGGGGTTTATAATATCTGTCCAAGTTATGATTATTTCTTATTCGCAATTTTGCCGTGACCACGATATAATCAAAGCTTCTGATTTTTGAAAATAGTTCGTGGTCACGAGGTAATAAGTCTTGGACGCGAGATTTGAAGTCGCAGTCCGCGAGATTTGAAGTCGCAGTCACGATATAATCGTAGATTCTGTTTGGAAAAGTGTACGTATATTGTGGTCATGATATAATAAGCCATATTCGCGAAATAATAAGTGTGATCATGAGATACTAAGCCGTGGTCATAAGAAAATAAGTTGTGGATGCGAAATGATAAGTGTTTGTCAAGAGTTAATAAGTCTTGGTCCCGGTATAGTGTACGTATATTGTGGTCATGATATAATAAGCCATATTCGCGAGATAATAAGTGTGATCATGAGATAGTAAGCCGTGGACATAAGAAAATAAGTTGTGGATGCGAAATGATAAGTGTTTGTCAAGAGATTAATAAGTCGTGGTCACGTGATGATAAATCGTGACCATGAAATAATAAGTCATAGCAATGATATAACGAATCGATGTCATGGGGATAATAAGTTATGTTCACGAGATAATAAGTCGTGTTCACGAGACAATAGGTCATGGCCACGAGATAAATATACAATGTAATTACTTTATATCACATCTGTGTTGCTAGTAAGAATTACACGTAAGCCGTAGTCGTATAACTGAAAATTGCGTGACTTCGGTTTCAATGACGATAATTAATAAATAATGAAAAAATATATGTGTTTCTTTTTTCTTTCTCCCTGAATTAATTACAATATCATATATGAAAATTAAATTCTCAATAAGTGTGTGCAATGTATATACAGCAAAATATGATCTTGTTTGAAATCACAAGTTTTAGACGATGTCTAAAACCCTATCTTTTTGGGAATATTGTGCAATGGCCGTCGGGGACCTATGTTCTTCAGAATCTATGTTCTCAGCTGAAACCCTAATATCTCAAAATTAGTGTGCAAACCACAGGGGGCCAGAGCGTAGGGCATAAATTGACCAAAAAACCCCAAAAAATGACCCCCGAAAAAAAAAATATATATGAGTATATATTATAGACAAGGGTTCGAACTGTCAACAATGCCATTTCACTACCTCCCGTAATAAACACGTCATATTTTTTTCACGTATTGATCAAATCGACTAGATCCAACTTTTCCAAATACCTAAATAGTCACACTAATGATAACCATTAACACTTATCGTGTATTTTTTCTTGATCTCGAAAACGAAATAAAAATCCGAGCAAAATGTTGCTCATTTTACTAGGTTGTCAAAGTTCGTTCAATCGTCAATTTCAAGACTGAACAGCAACATAACGCCATGCAGGGGAGAAACGGCAGCATGCAACCAATAAACGAACATATAATATGTAACTTGCCAGCATTAATCACCCGCGAATCGCTCTCGGGTCCACCGATTTCGCAATCTTTCTGTTCAAACCGTCAAATTTCAAGCTGGCTTTCCATGTTGAATCACGTGACTGCAGATGTAAGAGCGTTTGTAAGCTGCCGTTTCATTGGATGTCGATTTCTCCTATACCCCCGAGAGCCAATGAAATGACAGCTTACATATGTAGTCACGTGATTCAAAATGGAAAGCCAGCTTGAAATTTGACGGTTTGAACAGAAAGATTGCGAAATCGGTGGACCCGAGAGCGATTCGCGGGTGATTAATGCTGGCAAGTTACATATTATATGTTCGTTTATTGGTTGCATGCTGCCGTTTCTCCCCTGCATGGCGTTATGTTGCTGTTCAGTCTTGAAATTGACGATTGCACGAACTTTGACAACCTAGTAAAATGAGCAACATTTTGCTCGGATTTTTATTTCGTTTTCGAGATCAAGAAAAAATACACGATAAGTGTTAATGGTTATCATTAGTGTGACTATTTATGTATTTGGAAAAGTTGGATCTAGTCGATTTGATCAATACGTGAAAAAAATATGACGTGTTTATTACGGGAGGTAGTGAAATGGCATTGTTGACAGTTCGAACCCTTGTCTATAATATATACTCATATATATTTATTTTTTTCGGGGGTCATTTTTTGGGGTTTTTTGGTCAATTTATGCCCTACGCTCTGGCCCCCTGTGGTGCAAACGGCATGCCATATGGTCAAAAGAACAAATTGGGTGACTTAACCCATTTGCTCCCACGATCCCATATATGGGATGTAGGCAAACAGTGTAGACTCTGATCAGACGCCGCATACTGAGCCTACACTATTTGCTGATAGGAATTTTAATATAAAACAAAACGAAATCGAAAATTTAGGCCAGGCACCCCGTAGATAAAAAAAATGGGCTAATCCAATATATAAACATGGAATAATCCACTGGGAGAACATGGGTTAATATTTAGGGAATATAAAGTAACTTTCCTCGATCATAATGTGAACAAACTAGCCTGTAACCCCACTCCAGGGCCTGTGGTATTACTTTAATGTAACATTACACCCGGGCCGTATCAAATTTACCAATGAATACCATACATCAAAACGAGGAATATGAATACTTATTTATCAAAACGTTTTCATTCATATACACATAGCTCTCTTTATAGCCATGTCAACGGGCTAGTCTGTTTTGACACGGGTCAAATAAGGAAACTTTAATCTATTTTCGGACAGACTAGTTTTCGGATGAACCAGTTCATGGATTTAGAATGAATGCTTGTGATGCCATGTTTAACCATTTACTTTATGAATATGCATAACAGACTCCATCAGTTATTAACATGTATTCAATAGTTATATATAACAAGTAAATGCATAGCTATGCTTAATAGTATAGAACAGACCTAATGGTTTCTATAAACAAAACATGCAGAACCAGATCAGACAGTCCCTACAGTTTCCGTCTAGTCTGGGTCTTTTCTATTTGCAGTGATGTCCAAAGCGTCTCTGTGAAGTTTGGTGCACCAACAGAACTCATACAGTAACAGTTCTCCATATAAGTCACCCATAACAACTTGTTCAATCTGTTTTCAATAACCATTGCTTTACCAATGAATCTGCTGAATAATTAAAACTGGCCCCTCCCTATCAGAATATTAATTAACAAAATATTGTATCAAATTGTATCACAGAAAAAAATGGTTGCATGACAAACAGTGCAGATCCTGATCAAAGGGTTCCCTGGGGAACTCCTTTGAAATGGATCCACAGTGTTTACACTGTTTCCTATAATTACAAGATTGTCATTATAGGAGCTTTCTGCATGTCTTTCACCCTGCATTAAGTAACAACCTTCCTAAAAGTATCTAAATTCTTCTCTACTGACATTTCGGCTCAGAGGGTTTTTACTGTTTTTGTGTAGCTGTGGAGTGAATTTAAAACTAAGTTGTTAACGCTTCTCTCCACGCCTTTGCAAACAGACCCTATGCTGTAACGAAGTGTCCGACAATAAGAAATACTTCATATCCATTTTAGAAAGCGCTTTTGTACGAAACGACTGATTTGGGGTAACATGTTGCATTGTTCGAGTGTCTTTATTTCGCTGACGTGCTTCGTACATATAGCGCATGCATTGCACACAACGCTGCACGGCTGTGGCAACCACCACACTCTCGGAGAACGCACAGGCACGCTCCTAGATGAACGCGAATGCACGTACACCACATAAACCATACATTCTGACTGTAAATACAATAATTTATGGTTTTCTACCTGACTGCGTTTTTCGGTTGCGTAGAAGGCCCATGTTTATTGTTGTTTTTACTTTGTCTTCCTTTTACGTAATAAAATATTTCCATTGGTTAATGCGCAAATGTAATCATTATTTTGATACAGTAAAACATAGCTATTCCGGGTTCCGGTACAGAAGAACTAAGATTTTTAGAAGACTGCTCATTACATGTACATTGTATTTACACATTCTCTCCTACTGACGCCTTTTGACGCCTCTGTAAAATTCATTTTTGTAACCAGTGTGATAAGTAGAGCATTTGCTCCATAGGAGCAAAAGCTCTATCTATCAAAATGGTTTCAAAACTATACACATATAACAGTTTCCTTTTCTCTATTTAATGCTCCTTTTCGTTAGATTTGTTCAAAGAGGTTGGGTCTAATGATAGTCTAGGAGGGAGTGTATTAAGCTGTCAACATATAGGGTGTTTATTTGAGAGTTCGGACTTTCGAGTATTATGTTCGAGTTGGCGATGTTTTACTGTATAATAATGATTTATGGAAGATTGTTTGACGTTTATTTAACACTGTCGCTGTAACACATTGCCTGAACTTATATCCTCTGCTCCAGTTTTAATATTTAGTAATGTTCTTCCATTTGTTCAGCAAATAAATCCAGGGTGTCAAACAATTTGGACGAGACGCCAAAGCATGTGGATAAAACTGTTAGCAAAAAGTATCAAAGATTAGTTGAAGGTGAACGCAGACGAGGAAGGCAATGTAAGAGCTGATCTGACAACACCAAGGAGTGAACATCACTGAGGATGCCAGCTCTCATCACACATGCTACAGACAGATAAGTCTTGAGAAGAATGTCTGCTTCTTCAGCTACAGTACCCCCACGTCCCTCCCCCCACAGCGAAAAATACTTGTTGACCCTCTTTTTTACGATCAGAGTTTGTTAGAGTAAGGAAAGAGGATGCAAGGATAGCGCTTCTTTGTGTGCAATTGAAGAACATGATACGGCGGTCGGCCATTGAAATATGCTAACGATGAATGAACAAAACCGAACCAAGTGTTGTATCTGAAAGACGGAAAAGTCATTCAAAAATATCCCGTAAATATATCATTGTGAATATCTCACCGCAAATACAGTAAAACTCTTCTCAAGCCACCACCAAACCGATGTCAAATAATTATCTTAAAGGTAGGCGGTAGCTTAATACAGGACGAAAGAAATACAGAAAGATCCTGCATGAGCTTTTCTGCACTACGTTCGTCCCGCGTTAAGCTACCATTAAAGCTACCTTTAAAGACGCATATGTTTATTCATAAAGTGGTCGATTGAAAGGGGATTTTCTGTAAATCAAACACTAATGACAGGAAACTACGGCGTAAATATCTTATGTAAATATAAATATAAAATATTTAATATAGAAATAAACGAATTGTCATTTGGTCAATATGGTACAGGTCAACAAAGAAAACTGTTATTGTAATGTAGCCCACATAGTACAGTAATACCTTTCTATAACAGCCACTAAATTGTGTTACTTTTAATTTCGGAATCGAACATAAAGATATGAACTGGAAATGCATTCGCCTTGCTTTAAGCAGCAATCTGCCTTTAACACAAAATACTTGATGTAATTTAGTGGCCGTTGTAGAGAGGTTTTACTGTATCAAAGGATATGTTAAGAATGTCACGTCGTTATATGTTAAATGTTAAACAGTAGAACCTGTCTTAAGTGGTCATCAAGAAGAGGTCTAATTATGGGTCTATAAGACAGGTGGCAGCTTAATGCAGGGTGAAAGTCATGCAGAAAGCTCCTCTAGGAGCTTTCTGCATGACTTTCACCCAGCATTAAGCAGTTACCTAGCTAAAAGTATCTAAATTCTTCCTACTAGAATTCCGGTTTCGATGCGGTTAATTGCACAGTAAAACCCTTCTAAACCAGGTGTTCAAATTAGTACAAGTGTCACTCTGTAAGATATGTGACATTTGAATGCTCCAAAAGAAGCTTTCTGAATGACTTTCATCCTGCATTAAGCAGTCACCTGCTTAAAAAGAATAAATTATTCTTTATGTAAAACTGGTTTAGTTGAGTTTTACTGTATTGTGTCAGATTATTTTGATTGGGTCTATTTCTCCGGATCGGCTAGAACTGTATTTACAGTCCATGTCTGAAAAGTGGAAGAAAGCTTTCTCCGAAATCTGAATAAGACGGTATTTTCTTTCGAGATCAATATTAAATCAGTATGTTGCAATTTGCTTTCAGTTAGACCTACAAATACAATAAAACGTGTCTTTAGCAACCATTCAAATAAAGTAGAAATGTGAGTCTTTAAAGGGGGTTGTGATGTAAAGCACTGTAAATTCTATCTTTAGCAACAAATCAAAACAAAAGTCGAATTCAGTATCTTTAAGGCAGTTGGTATTTTGCAATACAGTAAAATTTATCTTTAACGACCATTCAAATGAAATCGAATCCAGAGTCTTTAAGATAGATGGTGGTTTACAGTACAGTAAAACCTATCTGTAGCAACCATTCAAAAGAAGTCGAATGCTGGGTTTTCAAGACAGATGATGTTTTAAAGTACAGTAAAATCTCGATTATTCGAACACTAAAATACGTATTATTATCGATCTTTAAGACAGGTGGCTGCTTAATGCATGGTGAAAGGCATGCAGAAAGCTCCTCCTCTAGGAGCTTTCTGCATGCCTTTCACCATGCATTAAGCAGCCACCTGCCTAAAAGGGTCTCAATTCCTCTACAAAGATTTTACTGTAATGTAAACCATTCCATTTGCAGCCGAAAACCTGGTCATTAATACAGGTAGTGTCTTCAAATTCAGTAAAACCCGTAATTCATTCAATTGAATTCGAAACTTGGGTTCCTTAATACAAGCGGGGTTTTAAAACACAGCTAAAACCTGCCCTAAGCAAGCATTCAAATGAAGTCCTAATATGGGTCCTTAGGACAAGTGGTGTTTTAATATGAAGTAATACGTGTTTTAGAAACATTTCAAGTGAAGTCGAAATTTGAGTTTTTAACCCTTTCCCTGTTCTATGTTTATTCCAAATTTCAATACTGGATATTCATGGAAAAACACGATTATTATAAAATACGAAGATGGAACATTGTGGCCATTTCAGAAAGTACAGAAACAGAACTATCAAATTCCATTAGCAAAAAGAGTGGACCCTGATCAGACGGCTCATACAGGAGCCGTCTGATCTGGATCTACCCTGTTTGCAAATGTGTGAAAAAGCATTGATATGAAGGAAAGTGTTAAGAAAGGCGGTATTTGAAGAAACAGTAAAGGTTGTTTTTGTAAGGCATGTGATGTTTTAAGTACAGTTAAACCTGTCTTTAGTTGCCATTCAAAAGTAGACGAATTAAAGGTCTTAAAAACCAGTGTGGTATTTTAATACAGAACCAAAATATACACAGAAACATCCAAAATATCTTATTTAAATTATGGTGGTATACATTAATCAATCGCCGCTGTTTTAACTTTACCTCATTTACCTCATAAATGCATCTTTAACGTCTGTGCAAACAGAGTACATCCAGATCAAACAGAGTACATCCAGATCAAACAGAGTACACCCTGATCAAACAGAGTATGCCCAGATCAAACAGAGTACATCCAGTTCAAACAGAGTACATCCAGATCAAACAGAGTACGTCCAGTCCAGATCAAACAGAGTACACCCAGATCAAACAGAGTACGCCCAGATCAAACAGAGTACGCCCAGATCAAACATAGTACACCCAGATCAAACAGAGTACGCCCAGATCAAACAGAGTACACCCAGATCAAACAGAGTACACCCAGATCAAACAGAGTATGCCAGATCAAACGACTCTGTAGGAACCGTCTAATCAAAGTATGTTCTATTTGATCTGATATTACAGTTTCTGCCATGACCACAATCCTGTGTTTATGATACCATGATAGCATGCCATAATAAATACTCATGATGTCATTATTGTTTTTTGTATGACCTGTATGATGTCATTATGGCCCGTTAAGAGTTAAGACTGTACTCCAGATACACCATTGTCGAATTTGAAAACAGGGTAGACCCATATCAGACGGCTCCTATATAGGGTCATCTCAGCAGAATCCGGGTACTATAGATCTGATTCTACAGTTTTGCCATGATAAAACACTCTAACATGCAGTAAAGGGTAAGATACGTGTATTTTTTCACGAAGTGATCGGATAGATAGACAATCAACACCGGACTTTTAGTTTGCAGGGGAATTTAGGAAATATTACACCAGAACATAACATGACAACAAAGCTATAAATCTTCAAGCTTGGAATGAGGATGGACAGTTTTTCTTTCAAAATACTTTCTTACATTTCAAGGCCTTTGTCTTGAAACTGAAAAGAGACTGAAATTGCAAGCATGACCTTTTAACCCTTACAATGTGAGAAACGAACCACTAATGTCATTTGCAAATGATGTAGACCCAGCTGAAAGGACTCATAGAGGGACCCTCCCATAAGGGTCTGCACTGTATGCCATGTAACATCTTTCTTTAGAAAAATCCCCAAATATTCTCCATAAGCTTGGAATGTTTGAATTTTGGAATACCCCATTTGAAACTTCAGCGTTGTAAGGGTTAAACTGTTTATGTATCGCTACATATTGTGTATTACGTTAAGGACGCGTCACTGACGAAAGTGTCGCAACTTCCGGAGGTATATTTGACAACGAGTAATTCCAATCAAACGTGCCTGTCCGTCTGTCTCGATATAACATTATTTTGCTGTACGCCTATATTTATTATCTCTCCGAAACTCCTTTCCGTCTTTCGTGTTGATTACATACATGCATGTATGTCGGTGTATGTATGTGCGCGTGCATTCCTATGTGCATGTGTTTTTGTGTATGTATCTGTTTCAGTGTCTTTCTATCCCTCTGTCAATCTGAATGTCTCTGTCCCCTCCACCCACCATCCTTACCAGTACATGTTCGACCATTGAATTAATATTTTATGAGAGTAATGCTTTATGATCAAGTTATGCACATACAAACCTGTCTAGACCGTATTTCACATACAAACCTGTCTAGACCGTATTTCACATACAAACCTGTCTAGACCGTATTTCACATACAAACCTGTCTAGACCGCATTTCTTAAAGAGAAGAATTAAGATACTTTAGGCACGTGACTGCTTAATGCAGGGTGAAAGTAATGCAGTAAGCTTCTAGAGGAGCTTTCTGCATGACTTTCACCCTGCATTAAGCTGCGACCTGTCTCCAAGACCGACATTTATACCAAATTTAACGTCCGGTTAAGATGGGTTTTTACTGTATGTGGTAAAGCTAGATATTATCTTTTGATTTATATATCACAATTTTGGGAAAAACGCTGTAATAAAATGCAGTGGATTATGAATGGGGAAAGTCATCTCTGTTGCGTTCCAGTGATGAGCAAGCTTTAATTGTTGAGGTAAATGGCGCGGATAAGAACAGTCAGAGATGATATCTCACACGAGTCTTAACACTTTTCACATCCATGGCGTAAATATGACTATCTTTGCAAACAGTTTGGATCCAGATGAGACGCCGAGTTACTCGGCGTCTCATCTGGATCCAAACAGTTTGACATTCTGAATATTGCTTCTTAAAAGAAACTAAAGAACTTACATTTTTTAAAAAAAAAAAATATGCAGATACTCGTTTTTGCAGATAAGTATCATACAATCGTGTAAGCGTGCAGCGTGTTTACCTATATGATACCTCCCTAGCATGTTTGAAGTCAAACTCGTCTTATTTGCTGATTGGAACAGCTTCATCTTTCACAGGGAAGTGTAGAAAAACTTGATTCGCATCTTCAAACAGCTTGGATCCAGATGAGACACCGACTCAGGATCCAAGATATTTGACCATCGGTCAATAGTTCTGACTCAGGATCCAAGCTATTTGACCATCGGTCAGTAGTTCTGACTCTGGATCCAAGATATTTGACCATCGGACAATAGTTCTGACTCATGATCCAAGATATTTGACCATCGGACAATAGTTCTGACTCAGGATCCAAGATGTTTGACCATCGGACAATAGTTCTGACTCAGGATCCAAGATGTTTGACCATCGGTCAATACTTACTCAAACAATTGACTGAATCGAAAATAATAATAGTCAAAATTGCACTAGATCAAAATTTGGGCTGACATTATTTTCACAGCGGGACATGGGCTTATAAGATTTAGCTGAATTGAATGGATAACAAAACTTTGTGTTCTCTGATCAAATAGTCCTTCTAGAAGTCAATACTTTTGGGACTACAAATGTATAAGTGTGTTTATCTATGTCCTAGATACACAAAATATACTTAAATTAGAAATAGGTAAACAATATAGACACAGACCAGAAGGGCCATCGAGGAGCTTTCTCATCAGAGTCCGCAGCTGAAAAGCAGTTTCTCCAGAAAGAAATCTTTCTCTAAAACACCTGTTAGACCCAGATGAGAGCGTTCCTAGGAGAGCCCTCTCATCAGGGTCTTCACTGTTGATCATTTCAAAAAATCCCTTAATACTTACGGTACAGTAAGGATCAAAGTCTGCTCTGTTTGCTTATGTTTTAATATAGATATGATTCTACCTACAGTTTCTGCGATGACCAAACATTGCTGTGTTCATGGGCTATGATAACAATTAATCTAATGAATATTCATAATGTCGATATTTCTTACATGAATATTCATGTAGTAAAGGGTTAACGTCCGTAGTTTGGCAGCAAGGGCTGGTGAACGCCCATCAACTATCAGGTAAAGGGTTAACCCTTTCCCTGTTCTGCGTTTATTCCAAATTTCAATACCTACTGAATATTCATTAACAAAATAGTTATAAAGAAATGTAGAAGGTGGAACATTGTAGACATTTTAGAAAGCAAAGACACAGATATATCAAATTATTTTAGCAAACAGAGCAGACCCTGATCAGACGACTCCTCTAGGAGCCGTCTGACCTGGGTCTATTCTGTTTGCAAATGAGTGAAAACACGTTTATATGAGAGAAAGGGTTAGGACAGAAAGAAAGCAATGCATAACGCTGTAATTAATCATTGAATGGCTAGGGCTAAGACGTTTACCCGGCAGTTCCATGGTAGTCAATGTCAATGCAGTGGTTCTAGTGTGTGGAGCTCGTATAGCAGCTCGGGTACCTCAGTGGTTAGAGCGCTCGCCCTTTAAGCAATGGTTCCCGGATTCCCTGGAAATTTACTATTTAACCCATAAATACGCCTTTATAAATGCCTTTGCAAACAGAGTTGACCCAGATCAGATGGCTCCTACAGGAGGTGTCTGATCAGGGTCAGCTCAGTTTGCATAAAACATTACATAGATCTGATTCTTCAGCTTCTGCAATGGTCAAAAGGTCAAGTATTTTTAATTAATCCAATTAATATTCACAATATCATTACTTCTTACATAAATATTCATGGAGTAAATGATCAACGTGACCTCTTTAATGAATGCACGCGAGTGCTATTAAAAGCAGGTGAAATCATTAAGTTCCTACATTTGTAAATAGCTTTCGTCCTCCATTAACTCATTCTCTCCTAGGCTATTTTTAGACCCAACCTTTTTTTTATTAATCTACCAAAAAGGAGCATTAACTTAAGAAAAGGAAAATTTTAGAGTTTTGTAGTTTGAAACCATTGTGGTAAATAGAGCATTTGCTCCTATAGGAGCAAATGCTCTATTTATCACAATGGTTTCGCAATGTGAATTTTATAGTGGCGCAAAAATGCGTCACTAGGTGGTAATGTGTTAACTCTTACAGTGCTGGAAAGTAGTTACCTATGTCCTGTGACAACAGTGTAGACCCAGATGAGAGCGTTCCCAGGGGAGCCCTCTCATCAGGGTCTTCACTGATGGTCATTTTAAAAATCCCTTAATATTTGCGGTACGGTTAACCTGTTTGAAGTTTGAAAGTGTCCACTTGAAAATTCAGTTAACCCTTTCCCTGATGAATATTCATGTAGGAAATAATGACGTCATGAATATCAATAAGATTATCTTTATAATGGCATATGAACACATGATATTTTGGCTCAGGCAGAAGCTGTAGAATCATATCTATATTACACCATAAGCAAACAGAGCAGACCCTGATCAGACAGCTCCTATAGGAGATGCGTCAAAATGCGCCTAAAACCCCCAGCATTTGGTATATTTTAACAATCGTTGTAGAGATATTCTACAGCAATGATTTCACATAAAATTAAGATACAGTTACATCTGCTCTAATTTTCACTTTTGTTTTTATAAATATTGTCACGGTAAGTTTGGATATTGATAAGACGCCGAGTTACTCGAGGTAATATCTGGATCCAAACTGTATTTATATGTAATCACAGATGCGACTTTGGCGGGTGGAAGAGATAATACGTTATCGACAAATACGTTATGCGGAAGTCCCTTAATACAGTATAACCTCTCTTTACCGGAATTCTAGTAGATAATAATTTAGATACTTTTAGGCAGGTGGCTGCTTAATGCAGGGTGAAAGTCATGCAGAAAGCTCCTCTAGGAGCTTTCTGCATGACTTTCACCCTGCATTAAGCTGCCACCTGTCTCAAAGACCGATATTCATACTAAATTTAACTGCCGGTTAAGAGAGGTTTTACTGTATATTAATCACTTCCTCTATCACTGATACTTCGGTAGTTCTGAAATAGATATGACAAAACAATGACATGCTGTCTTCCTTGTTTAGGTAATCTTACTGTCAATACATCAGCATGCTTGTCCACACATTCAGCCAACTGCAGGTAGAAGTAGACTTATTCTAACACTTATCCCTTTGTGAAAAAAAACGTTTGCTCAAATTCGTTTGTGCGAGTTTTGGCTACTTTCTAATCTAGCACCCCATCAAGCTTCGTGAAAGTATTGATCAGGGTCGATATCTCATCTAGATCCAAACTGTTTGCCTATTGATAATACTAGACATCTCATCTAGATCAAAACGGTTTGCCTTTTGATAACACTAGACATCTCATCTAGATCCAAACTGTTTGCCGAATCGACTCACAGTCAGTAGGAGAAAGGTTAAAAAAACTTATGTACAGTGAACCCTCGTTACAACGGAGATGTTTGTTTTCAGACAATTGGCTGGTATAACGAGGTTGCCGTTATAACTTATAACGAGTTTAAATATGAAAGGAACCATATGGCCAGTTTTAAACTAGTACCAACAGATGAACGCTTAATGCAGAACACAAGACGTGCAAAAAGCTGCCTGTGGGAGCTTTTTGAACTTCTTGTGTTCTGCATTAAGCGATCACCTGTCTTATTGGCAGTGTACCTATTTATTCAGTGGTTGTTTCAAAGACTTAACGGTAATTTTGTTTCAATGCATACTGCCGGTATAACGATGGTGCCATTGTAACGAATGCCGGTATAAAGAGAGTTCATTGTAGCAATATTTTAATGTTCTGTTTGACATTTCTGTCCTTGACAACATAACACCGAACAAATGAGCAAATCAAACACTCCAGTGTGCCACTTTTATGAACACGGGGGTCGAGTTTGCAAATAGCTGATGCACATACATCAGTTTGTAACAAGCCATATGATCATAGATATATTCGATTTTAATACTCGGCTACTTTTTTTATAACAACAGAACAATGGCGACAGTGTGTTTGCTGACTGTTAAATCCCCGCTTGATCAGTGCCCCTGAATTTACTACAACATAAATCTCCGTATATCACACTTTAAATCTTGCGGTAATCTTGGAATTTCTAGATCTGTCGCCCTTTCTATCCTATTTATCTTTTTTTCTGGTTCCCCACTAGCGTGATTATCGAATATACCGAGCAACATGTTTGAAGCGACCATATACTGATGCTTAATGCACGGCAAAAGTAATACAGAATGCTCCTATGGGAGCTTTCTGCGTTACTTTTGTCCAACAGTAAGCTACAACCTACCGGACCCCACCCACTCCGAATTACACCTATATTGACAGTCGCTTAGATGTTACCTTTATAAATTCAATTAATCATTTCCTGGAAAAGAAAAATGCAGTCTGTTTAAAGTCTCAAAACGTCTCTTTTTATAGTAAAGACCCATATCAGAATAATAAATAGTTTTGAACCTGAGTTTTTCGACGTCTCGTTTGTTGCCAGTTTGTCTGTGTTGCTATAGATAGTTTAAGGTGTTGCATGGCGCCCAAGGTTCGCAAAGGGCAAGTGCACTTATCAGTTTTCTGGGTGTAAATTGAATTCCAAATGGAAATTTATTTCACAATCAGTGTCAGACGATCAGACATCAATCATAGGCCCTAACCAGTACAGTAAAACTCATTTAACCCATTCCCTCATATTGACGACTTTTGACGACTCTTAGTGAAACCATTGTGATAAATAGAGCATTTGTTCTTATAGGAGCAAATGCTCTATTTATCACAATGGCTTCAAACTACAAAATTCTAAAAATTTCATTTTCTCCAGTTAATGCTCCTTTTCGGTTGGTTTATTCTATCTAAAAATAGCCTATGAGGTAATGGGTTAAAGCGATTATATGGTGAATTAACAGTGCTCCTCCTGTAAAAAAGTTGTTTGAATAAACTTCGAACTGTAACTTTTTTAAAAAGCATATTCCTCCAAGCTGTTTGAGGAACCATTGACTCGGTATCAAACAGTTTGAATCCTGAAGTGACGCCGAGTCACTTGGCGTCTCATGTGGATCCAAGCTGTTTGCAATATGATAGCCAGGTCGCCGGAAGGGCAGTTATTTCGCAGTTCTTGCATGGCCAAAATGTCAAGCGTTCGTGTGTTTTTATAAAACAAATAAACTAACTAATATTCATGTGATTATTTCTTACATTAATATTCATGGCGTAAAAGATTAAAGCGACCCCATAGCGAATAAACACAGTGCTCTTAGAAGTAAATGACTTTCTAAACCATTAGCCTGCTATAAAAAAAATGTCTGCTGAGAATCAAATCTGTTAAAATTTCCACTTACGACCGATTAGTTCAAACAGCTTGGATCCTGGTGAGACCCCGAGTTATTCAGTCTCATCTGGGTCCAAGCTATTTGCAAATATACCAGTCAGATCGCAGAGGGTTAATGAATAACACCATTTATAGAGTAGAACTAGAACCCCACTAATGCGACCACTTAATGAATCGATATTGGTGTCTTTATAAGCAAGTGGTTGCTTAATGCAGGGCAAAAGTAATGCAGAAAGATCCTCTAGGAGCTTTCTGCATTACTTTTGTCCTGCATTAAACTACCGCCTGCATCTAGCATCGAGAATTATACATTTTAGGTGGTCGCATTAGCGGGGTTTTACTGTACAAAAGCCCGACTGTTTTTTAAGACAGACAGTCAGTTTAAGAGGTTGTTTTAGAGGGTGCAGGTTGTATTTCTAGTTTACATGTTCTTGATTTATTTCATTGAAACACGCCATGAATCAAGCGTAAATCATGATAGCTCGCTCATTACTACGAGATTGTTTCCTACGTTTTATGACATACAATGTATTGCAGTATTTATTTGTGCGTATACAGTAAAACCCCTCTTAACCGGAATTCAAATAGAGAAGATTTAAGATACGTTTGGGCAGGTGACTGCACAACGCATTAAGATGCCACCTGATTCCAAGACCGATATTTATATTAATTTAACGTCCGGTTTAGAGGGGTGTCACTGTATAACTCATTGGCTAAGCTGTGGTAACATTTGTTAGCACAGTAAAACCTCTCTATAACGACCACTAAATTATATCAAGTATTTTGTGTTAAAGACAGGTGGGTGCTTAAAGCAAGGTGAAAGTAAAACAGAACGCTCCTATAGGAGCGTTCTGATTTACTTTCACCTTGCTTTAAGCACCCACCTGCCCTTAATATCAACTAATTAACTCAATTTAGTGGCAGTTATAGAGAGGTTTTACTGCAGTTTGATTCCAGATAACACAGTCAGACACTCGGTATCCCCTTAGAATCCAAACTGTTTGATATTGTGAATAGTTGATTTTAAACTTTAAAGGAGGGACATTTAAAATTTGAATTAAAGCCGGCAACAAATTCTACACACGCAATGTTGACAGCAAAAGTATTTTGTTTGATACTTCATTGTTTAACCAGTTTTTCCATAAATACGCTTTTCTATGCCTTTGAATATAGAGAAGACCCAGACCAGATGGTTCCTGTAGGAACCGTCTGATCAGGGTCTCTTCTGTTTGCTTATGATATAGATAGTATTCTACAGTTTCTGTTTCGGCCAAACAATCCTGATTTCATATGTTATTATCAAAATTAAGCTACTTAATATGCACGACATCGCTATTTCTTTCATGAATATTCATGCAGTAAAGGGTTAAAGCAAAGGAAATGCAACTGAACAATGCCACATTAACGCAGACGATATATTCTACAGACGACACTACATAGCAGAGAATACACGCGTAAAAAATAATCCTTAACCCGAAAGAGACGCAGGGTAGACCAAGATGAGCCAGTTCCTGTCTAATCAGCGTCTGGTCTGTTTGCTTATAATATAGATCTAATTCTAGAGTTTCTGCGATGGTCAAAACACCCCTTGTTTATAATGCCCTTATAAAGTTATTAATATTCTTAGTCTCTATTCCCGACATGAATATTCATCAGGTATATAGCAGAACTAATAACGAATGATCAGCATCAGCGTAGGGTCATACTTGTAATGGCTGCTACTTATGACGTTGTGGCGCAGCCAGGTACATTATGTTTTCATTTGGTGATTAATATTATAATAAACAGAAAAATACAATAGAACCTCTGTAGAACGGTCTTCCAAAACATACCTAATGCTGTATCTTAAAGTAAAGTGGTAGCTTAATGCAGAACAAAAGTAATGCAGAAAGCTACAACATGAACTTTCTGCATTACTTCCGTCTTGCATTGAGCATCCACCAGCTTTTAAAGATACCAATGGATATTCATTAGTGGTCACTTTAGAGGGGTTCTATCGTATCTTGTTTTTAATCAGGAAATATCGCACACGCTGTTCTATTTATAGTATCATCCTGTCATTTGAACATGGCATACTCAACAAATGAAACAGACATTTGTGTGAATTTTGACACGTGTATTAATTTACGCGGAGAAACGATGCAAATGTGACCTTTATCTCTAGACATGTAATCTACAGTTAAGACCATATTTTTTAATAAAAAACAAGCATTAAAAAATGCTCCCTTGAACACATAATGAATCATTGAGAGTAACATTAACCCTTAACACGCTGTTAACAATGTTTTACCAAATTGGAATACATGTACTTCCGATTCCATCAAGCGTTTGAGAAACTCTTGACCGAGTGTCAAACAACATGGGTCCTGATGAGACGCCGAGTTACCCGGCGTCTCGTCTGAATCCAAGTTTTTTGAAAATACGAGCCAGACGGTGTGTTGTATTAATGCTATTATACGATGTATGATAGTCAATACAGTAAGATCTGGCTCATCCGAACTTTTAGTAAAGCAGAAATGAGAACTGTTTTAGGCTGACCGATGCTTAACTCTTTGCACTCTAAGTAATCTTTCGTCTGCAACAATTGTCGTCTGCTTCAATTCTTAAAATAAACTTTCTATCGTTTCATTGCATAAATATGGTCAATATGGCAAACAGTCTGGATCCTGACAAACAGTCTGGATCCAAACTGTTTGCATAGGTAATCACAGTTTCGCCGCTAGCGTGCAAAGAGTTAATGCAGGGTGTAAGTTATTCAGAAAGCTCCAAAGCGAGTTTTCCGTATGACTTCCACCCTGCATTAATCTGCCACTTGTCTTGTAAATACATACTGATACTAATTGGGTGTAGGATGGACGAGGTTTTAACTCCTTCAACGCTGATTTTTCAAACGGACTATTCCAAAATTCAAACAGATCAAGCTTACCGCTAATAATCAGGGACTTTCTTTAAAGAAAACTGTAACACGACAAACAATACATACTCTGATGAGAGGGTCCTCGAGGAGCCCTCTCAGCTGACTCTACACTGTTCGCAGCGGACACTAGTGAGTAGTTTCCCGTACTGAAAGGGTTAATGTGGAGCCCTCTCAGCTGGGTCTACACCGTTCGCAAAGGACATTAGTGACTCGTTTCCCATGCTGAAAAGGTTAATGTATTTTTGTGCCAGTCCAAGGAAGGCTAAAGACATGTGCACATGTAAGGGCATGTTCACATTTGATCCCAGTCCGTCATCAACAAATCTACTCTTGTGGCTGACACGCGGGGAAATCATTTTCTCACACTAACAGTTTCACTATCGGGTGGTCGCAGTATCCAATAGCGGCTACTCTTGATTTACTCATTCGTTTGAAATACGGATTATTTCAAACACGAACTAAATAGGGCTTTATTTTGTTTAATTGCTAGCCTAATTTATTTCCATAATCACGTGTTCTTTAATTTGCTGCAGACAAAACATGTAATTATTTTAGCAGACGGATAGGATCTAGATAAAGTCGTACAACTCTGAGTTTAATTAGGATCTAAACTGCTTTACAGTTTAGTTTCTGTAAATATAAAAAGATAGCTTATATTCTACGAAATAAGCAGACGAACATTCAGCAGAGGACAATTGTGACACACTTTCTAAAGGTAAATAGTTACTACAATAGATCGCCCTATGGGTCAGTGTACTGGGGCGGAATGGTGGCGCAATAATGGGGTCAGTATTACAGGGTGGCCGAACGACAAACCCAAACTCTCTGTTGGACAATGTAGAATAACCTGTTAACACTTTACCTGATATAGATGCCTTATGACGCCTTTAAAAGCAGAGTAGACCAAGATCAGGCAGCTCCTGTAGGAGCCGTGAGATCAGGGTCTGCTCTCTTTGATTACAATTTCTGCCACAGTTAAATATCTCTTGTTCATAATGCCATTATAATAGCTCAGCTAATTAATATTTCTCCAGTCATTATTTCTTACATGAAAAATTATCAGTTGAAGGGTTAAAACCGAAAATACCACATCTATCAAAATGTGTCACATAAAACCGCCTTTTCGGGATTAATTGTGCCATGGGGGCGTGTTCGAAACAGTGTAGATCCAGATGACAACGCTGTCTAAACTGGGTCAAATGATCTAGTCAGTTTCCTATTAATAACGTCCTTAGTTGATTCAGAAAGACCAAGCAATGGCAAACGTCAATGCAGGAAGCTCCCAATGGAGCTTTCTGTATGACGTTCACCCTGCTTGAAGCAGCAATCTGCTAAATAGATCTCAAATCTTCTTTACTAAATTTCTAGTTTAGAAGAATTAAGATGTGGAAGTAGTTGTAAACTCTTCTTGACGGTCTCGTACTTTAAAAAGGTGGTTTCAGTGCTGGAAGGGTATGCGAAATAAGATGTATTCTGCTCATGTTGCGTAACAAAGTGACTTCACAATCAGAATCTATTTAACGTGGAAGTTACTAAAAGATAAAGAGTAGTTCTTTAAATCAATCAAATAAGAAGATTTTATTGCTACGCAATCGCCGTAGCCAAACATGTTCTTGTTCCTATACCATTCTTATATAGCAAATTAATAGTCACACATTCATTAGATGTACATGAGTATTTATAAATAGTTTAGACCTGTTTCACTTTAACCCATCCCCTCATAGGCTATTTTTAGATCCAACCACTTTGAATAAATCTACCGAAATGGAGCATTAACTAGAGAAAAGGAAAATTTTGGAATTTTGTAGTTTGAAACCATTGTGATAAATAGAGCATTTTCTCCCATAGGAGCAAATGCTCTATTTATCACAATGGTTTAAATAGATGATTTTTACAGAGGCGTAGAAAGGCGTATTTATGGAGGAAATGGTTAAATGTGTCTTTTGTTCTTGTTGTTAGAAACTACAAATCATAAAGGAGTTATCAGCATTCTGTACAAGTGTACATGTACATGTATGTATTCTGATTGATGGTCTTTAAACTAAGTTGTAACTTGTAGATCAACCCCATTGCTGTAAACAGATAAAATAAATATGTTTCAACTTCACTATACAGTAGAACCTGTCTTACACGGTCTTCAAAAATAGGTATAGTTACTGGTATATAAGGCAGGCGATAGCTTCGTGCAGGTGAAAAGTAATACAGAAAGCTCCCGCAGGAGCATGCTGCATTGCGTTTTCCCTGTATTAAGCAACCACCTGCTCTTAAAGACTTCTATGTTCAATAAATGACTGGCCACTTAGAACAGGCTCTAATTTAGATACAAAGTGTATATAGAATGCGCCCTTACTTAATAGGGACATATGCAAACAGTGTAGACCCATACCATTGGCCCATGATGGGATCCTCTCTGATCTGCTATGTTTGTCTAACAAGTTGATTTGCAAACGTCTCGTTAGCAAAAGAAGTCTAGCAGAAATACTGAGGCAAGTGCGCTTGTAGAAAGGAGTGCGCTTGCAGTGCGCTTGTAGAAAGGAGTGTGTTTGTAGTACGCTTGTAGAAAGGAGTGTGCTTGTAGTGCGCTTGTGAAAAGGAGTGTGCTTGTAGTGCGCTTGTAGAAAGGAGTGTGCTTGCAGTGCGATTGTGAGGAGTGTGCTTGTAGTGCGCATGAAGAGAGGAGTGTGCTTGTAGTGCGCTTGCAGAACGGAGTGTGGTTGCAGTGCACTTGTGAAAAGGAGTGTGCGTGTAGTGCCCGTGAAGAGAGGAGTCTGCGTGTAGTGCGCGTGAAGAGAGGAGTATGCTTGTAGTGCGCTTATAGAAAGGACAGCATGAGAGAATAAACACCTAATAGGGTTCTGGAGTTTGCGAACTTTGTGGAAACAGGTCAACCGCCGTGTCATGTATTAGGTGTTTGGTGAGAATAAACAATTTTGTTAAATCGGATAAAGATTAAAGATGCTGATGAATATCAGATAGTGAAGTATCAAATCAGACACCGGGTCCGTGACACAGCACATTGTCTAGTTATGGTCTATACTGTTTATAAGGTCACGGGACAATTCAAATATCATATACCTTTTTGACAGTTTGACACGATAACAATAGCGCTTACGAGAAAGATTTCATTTTATACATGCATCAAAACGTTACGTCGAGCTTATGTAAATATTATTTTCTGCAATGGTTTTATAATTACGTAAATACGCGGAAAGCTATCTAATGGGGCGTTTTCTTAATGACAAAACATATTTACATAAGTTGTGGATCTGTAAAGGTTTCCTACATCGGCCTGTTTTGGAAACAATCAATTTGTTTTCATGGTGAACGCCTACCAAATGTACCAATTACAGTAAACTCTCGATAATTCGAACACTCAAATACCTATCAGTATGGATCTTTTAGACTGGTGGCAGCTGAATGCAGGATGAAAGTCATGCAGAAAGCTCCTATAGGAGCTTTCTGCATGACTTTCACCCTGCATTAAGTAGCCACCGGCATTAAAGGTCATCAATTCTTCATTACTAAATTTTCGAAGTTTCGAGTGTTTACTGTACATGTACTTTCAAATGCCGACACAAATGAGTTGGGTGGCACCTAGACTGTTTGGCATCCATTGTCCCGCTTTGAAAAAACAAAATGTCTGCTTAATGATGGATCTGGTGCAAATTTGACTACAAGCTTTTGAGAAACTATTGATCGAGTTTCAAACAGCTGAGATGTCCGGTTACTATGGTAATAGCAAACGAAACTTGTAAAACCGAAACTTTTGACTGCGAAAGTGTGCACTGGTCTGACAAAATATATGCAGCAGCAATCATACCAAGGGCAGAAGGCGTTCAACAGCATAGTAGAATATGTCTTAAGCGACCATCAAAAAGGGTCTAATTATGGGTATGTAAGGCAGGTGGTAGCTTAATTCAGGTCGAAAGTAATGCAGAAAACGTCTTTAGGAGCTGTCTGAATTACTTTTTCCCTGCATTAAGCAACCACCTGTTTTTAAGACTCCTATGTTCAATAAATACATGAACGCTTATGGCTGCACTAAATGTGCTGATTATGCATTTGTCTGATTCCTTTGCAAACGGAGTAGGCCCAGATCAGGCGGTTCCTGGAGGAGCCCACTGACATTTGTCTCGATATCTTTTTATTCTATTGAGGACAGTAATACAAATAGCTCCCATAGGGGCTTTCTGTAAAACTTTTGCCCGGCATTAAACAGTCACTTACGTTTACAGATTCCTATGTACAGTAAAAACCTCGGTATAACGGCCACTAAATTACATCAATAGTTTGTGTTAAAGGCAGGTGGCTGCTTTAAGCAAGGTGAAAGTAAAACAGAACGCTCCTAGAGGAGCGTTCTGTTTTACTTTCACCTTGCTTTAAGCAGCCACCTGTCCTAAATACCAACTAATTAACACAATTTAGTGACCGTTACAGAGAGATTTTACAGTACGTGGTCGCAAGACTTTAGTGATACTTTACTGTATTTATATTTGTTTTTAAAAGAGGCAGCTCGATATTGAAAAGTGTTGCAAACGATAAATTTGCACACGAAACCGTGTGGCAGCGAAAGAGTTAACACTAAAAGTTAATCAGATCGTTTATGTGATCAAGCCATAATAATGTTGCACCAAGAGTTTCAGGCAGTTGAAAGGGGCTTCTCATTTTCAATATTTACATAGATATCACTCACAATATGGCATTATTTATGGAAGTAAACAGAGAAGATACTTGAATGTGTATATACTCAGGGACATCGTGTACACAACGCCGTCTAAAATATCAATTTAAATGTAGAAGCTAATATAGGCACACAAAATTGGCATATTTGAATTTTAGATATTTATAAAGAAACTGTTTGCAAACTGTCCGTGATAAACTGTCTATTTAATGTTTAGTATGTTTAAATAGCGCTAGGTGACAACATAAAATTGTTCAAATGATTTAGATAGCATTGTATGAAGGAAAATACAGAAAACGTAATTTATTTATCGGTTATGTAGAAAGGAATGTATTTTCAATCTTCAGCATTTTACAGATATTTAAAGAAGAGATAAGTCAAACATGTCTCGTTTTCCATTGACCCTCTTCATATTTTTCCCCTCGGATAACATAACAGATAGTCTTAAACACTTCCATTGACCCTAATTCTTCATAATTTTCACCTTACTTAAAAAGAACCAAAAACAACGTCAATACAGTAAACCCCCTCTAGATCGGACATTTAACTTAGTATAAATATCGATCTCGGAGACAGGTGGCAGCTTAATGCAGGGTGAAGTAGTGCAGAAAGCTCCTCTGGAAGCTTTCTGTATAGTTTTCACCCTGTATTAAGCAGCCACCTGTTTAAAGGTTTAAGCAGCCACCTGTCTAAATTCTTCTCTACGAGAATTCCGGTTTAGAGGGGTTTACTGCAATCCGTTCTTTACCCATATCCCACTGTGAAATGTCTGCACAAATTTGTATCTGGTACAAATTTGAACATTCCGATTCGATCAAGCCTCTGGGAAAGTCAAACAGCTTGGTTCCTGATGAGGTGCCAAATTATTCTGCGTATTCTGGATCCAAGCTGTTTGCCAATGCGAGTAAGGACGCGTATAGCAGGTTAATGGTTATTTTTTCGATGTCAATGGAGAATCTATTCCAACAATTTGAATCCATGTAAGATGCCGAGTAATTCATGCTGTTTGATACTATAATAGTAATTTTGAAAAGAAAAGCGAAAGTCAATACTCGCAGAGATGACACTGTCTTGTTAACCCATGTTTTAGACCCAACCTCTTTGAATAAATCTACTGAAATAAGCATTTATTAGGAAAAAAGGATTTTTTTTAGAATTGTATAGTTTTGAAACTATTGTGATAAATAGAGTATTTGTCACAGTGGTTTCAAAGGGTGATTTTTACAGAGGGGTCAAAGGGCGTCAATATGATGGAGCCGTCTGATCAGGGTCTGCTCTGTTTGCTAATTAATGGAATTTGATATATATGTTTCGTTAGTTTCTAAGATGGCTAAAATGTTCCACATTCCATATTTCATTATAACTATTTTGTCAATGAATATTCAACTTATTGAATTTTTGACTAAATATATAGAACAAGGACAGTGTTAAGCTACCACATGTATTTGTTTATTAGGGGGAATACGGTAAGTACTAATTGTAACAGATGAAGGTTTTAGCATTCGTTATCGTTTTATAATGAGAAGGGTTCAAAACACAAACCGTTTACGTTTTAGATCTAATATTATATCGGTTTCTTCGTGTGGATCTCGGCCGTGGTCTGGCTCTTTATATCGTTGATAAAATTAAAAGGATAATTTACGGGACTTTAAACGTATTTTAATCTTCCGTCTACCCTACTATTCTTTTGGACATGTGATATCAATAACAGATCATAACAGTTAACCATGACCTTTGAATGATAGTATTGAAATAATACACGAATGTGTCAATCCGTCAGTCTTTTATCTCAACACTGAATAACATGTTCTCCGTTCAAATGATCTCTTTCGCTTCAAAAACACATTTCATTTTTAAACGATTTGGATCTAAATCTGTTGCCTGCTATGTGAGGCGAGGTTTCCTTAGTAGAAAGTTCGTCTACAGTAGAACCTGCCTTAAGCGATCATTAAAAAGAAGGCTAAGTCGTGATTTCTAAAACAGTTGGTTCCTTAATTCAGTCAACACAGAAAGCAACTGCCTGCTTTCCCATTCCCTCATATTGACGACTTTTGACAACTCTGGAAAAGTCACTTTGTGAAACCATTGTGATAAATATAGCATTTGCTCCTATAGGAGGTTTCAAACTACAAACTTCTAAAAAATTCCTTTTCTCTAGTTAAAGCTCCTTTTCGGTAGATTTATTCAAAGAGGTTGTATCTAAAAATAGCCTATGGGATAATGGGTTAAGACTCGTATGTTCGCTAAATAAATGACCGCTTAAGACAGATTCTATTGAACTCCAGTCTTAAAGTTTGATTTGTTTTGCACTTCTTTTCGAAACACACTACAAGGGTGTCAAACAATGTAGATCCGGACTCTTTGCGTCTAATTGGAGTCTGCACGGTTTGTCACTCAGTAAAATATGTAGTCATTTGTTTTCTAAACAGTAAAACCTCTCTATAACGGCCACTAAATTACATCAAGTATTTTTGTATCAAAGGCAGGTGCAAAGCGAAAGTATAACAGAACGCTTTCTGTTTTACTTTAAAGTTGCTTTAAGCAACCACCTGTCCTAAATACCAACTAATCAACACAATTTGATGGCCGTTATGGAGAGGTTTTACTGTATTTCAATAGAATAAAATCCCTCTAAAACGGAATTCTAGTAGAGTAAAACGTAGATACTTTTAGGCAGGTGACTGCTTAATGTATAGGGTGAAAGTCATGCAGAAAACTCCTAGACTTTCATTAGACTCTGCATGACTTTCACCCTGCATTAAGCTGCAACCTGTCTACAAGACCGATATTTATACTACATTGAACGTCCGGTTAAGAACGGGTTTACTGTACTGTGTAAAATTCTATCAGGCACCTAATTATAGACGTGGTGACCGATCTAGATATACACTGTGCGATGCAATAAGACCTGTTTTGAGAGAGTCCATCAAATATTGTCATCGATACAATAGATACATGTTAACCTTAACAAATCTGTATATAATGTCCGCTCAAATTTGGACCTGGCCACTTCCAAATTCGGACAAGCTTTTGAGAAACAATTGACCGAGTGTTAGACAGTTCGGATACTGATGAGACGCCGAGTAACTCGGTATCTCATCTGGATCCAAGCTATTTGAAAATGCGCGCCAGGTCGCGGTAAGCGGGAGAATATTTAAAGGTAAAACATAATTAGTAAAGACGTACTTCAAATGATTAGCAAATATTTGAAGGCAATGCGTGTGATGATAATAGCAGTGCATGATCCAATGAACAATCAAAGTGTGATGTTTTAGTTTCCAATTATACAAATATTTGTCGTCACAATACAAAGTACAGTAAAACCTCTCTATAACGGCCACTAAATTACATCAACTATTTTGTGTTAAAGGCAGGTGGTTGTTTAAAGCAATGTGAAAATAAAACAGAACACTCCAATAACAGATTTCACCTTACTTTCACCTTGCTCTAAGCAGCCACCTGCCCTAACACACCAGCTAATTAACACAATTTAGTGGTCGTTATAGAGAGGTTTTACTGTATTCCAAGCAGGTGCACGTAACCTTACCCCGCTGTAAATAAATAATGGCTGCTCAAACTTGGATTGGGTGCAATTGTGATTACTTCCGAATCGACCAAGCTTTGATAAACTATTAACTGAGTGAAAAACAGTTTGGATCCTAATTGATTAGCCGAGTTACTCGGCGTCTCATCAGGATCCAAGCTGTTTGTAAATGCGGGTCAGGTCTTAAATGGGATAAGAGATACCATTAACTTATATTTGTTTAAATCTAAAAACTGACTGTACCTTATATCACTTCATTTATTTGTATTAAACATCTATTTAAACAAGAACATGAAATGGAATTCAAAAATAAGTCACGTATATGGAAAATGCATTCAGGAATTTTCAGACAATGTTGATCCGGGTGAATCTCATGAGCAATATAATTAGAACAATTTGATATCTTCGTTTCACTACGACAAGCCCGAGGTAGTATGTGTAGCGTCAGCCCACATCGCCAAAGGGTTCTTAACGATAACCCTTTACCTCATAGATATACCTTTTAGTACATTTACAACCAGGGTGAACCCATATTCGACTGTTTCTAGACTGGTGACGGTAACCAGTATGCGATTATTTGCGTTCAGCAGCGACATTGAAGCATTTGAATCTGTTTATACCGGTAATGGTAACCAATGAGTAATTCCTTGCGAACGACATCGACAATGAAGCTGTCTAGAAGGGTGACTGTAATTCCTTGCATTTAACAGTGGCATTGATGTTGTTGGTTCTTTCTAGACTTGTGACGGTAACTAGTAGATGACCACATCCGTTCAACAGCGACATTGACAGTGCTGAAGCTGTCTAAGCTGGTGGTGGTAACCAGTAGGCAATTCCGTGCATTCACCAACAGCATTGAAACTGCTGAAGCTATCTAGGCTATGAACGTTGAAAATTGTTCCTATGTTATTGTATTCGATGAATATGTTTACCACTGATACTCGCTAAACAGTGAAAACTCTCTTTAGCGACTTCTGAATAAAAATTTGGAAGCAATTAAGCCTTTCCCTGTTCTATGTTTTTTTTTTCAAGATTTCAATACCTACTGAATATTCACGGACACGATAGTTATAATGAAATATAGGAGGTGGAACATTGTAGCCATTTTAGAAAGTAAAGAAGCGGATCTGTCAAATTCTTTTAGCAAACAGAGCAGACCCTGATCAGACGGCTCCTATAGGAGCCGTCTGATCTGGTTCTACTCTGTTTGCAGACAAACGTGTGTGAAAACACGTTTATATGAGGGAAAGGGTTTATTGCTTAACGCAGTGTGAAAATACAGTAAACCCCTTTAAAGTGACCACCAAAATGGGTCTAATTTTGCGCCTTAAGGCATGTGGTTGCTTAATGAACGGCGAAAGTTATGCAGAAAGTTCCTGCAGGAGCTATCTGCATTACTTTCGCCCTGCATTAAGCAACCACCTTCGTTGAAAGACACATATGTTTATTTAAAAAGTGGTCGCTTTAGATTGGGTTTACTGTAATGCAAAAATATCTCATGGGAGCTTTTTGTATGAAGCTTAAAGACCGAAATTTATACGTCCTTGAATGGCGGCTTTAGAAAGCGTACCTTGTTATCCAGAACCGGGATAAATGCTGTATAAATTCATTTTCATACAATCTGGGTGGTTTGGCGCTATCAATGTATCGCCTACTAATCAAAATAATGTTACATTTGCTGGAACTAAATTAGTTATCCGGTTACCATGACAGATTAACAATATGCAAATTATCCATACAACCCGCTAAATGAAAATACAAATCTGAATGTTTCTGAAAGAGGAATACGGATTTAATGTTCTTTTAGCCTCAGGAAGTGAGAACGTAGTCGGTATAATGTTTCCGACGGAAATTAAGCAATTTAAGCAACAATTTTAAAAACTATATGAAACCATCAAATATTCATTAAATTCTCCACACTTAAAAACAATTTTAATTTTAGGGGCCCTGGTACCTACCTGCTTGCGTGGTATTCAGTTACAGAGAAGAGGTTTTAATTTAAGTGACATCGGGAGCTTCTTGCAAAACTATTGTAACCATGTTGGTTGTGAAGCAGTGGTCACCGCTGCATAACTTTTAAGATTATGTCAGGAGGATCCAAACTGGTTCACACTTTAATAGAATGTTTGATGAAGAATTAAATGAATAATATTGATGTAGACCGTTAAGAAGACAACGCTTTTGTATTCGCTTTTGGGAGTAAAAATGTAATAGAATAGTCTTGCACTCAGCCGTCGATATGTTTTTAGTTATTAGGGCTCTACAACATATCTGGATAGGTAATCCTCGTGTCAGGGATAAAATTTCGCATATTTCTTTAAGTGCGTCTGGAGAAATTTATCTGCCAATCGCCTGACGTCCCAACTGTTATCCAGCTAGTACATAAAGGAGCAAATTGAGCGCATGCAAGTTTTCAATTAATTAAGCAAAATACACAATTATCACAATGGTCGACTCATTTGCCAAAGGGCAACTTTTCACAACTATGATTGGTATGTACGGCTGATGGGTTCTTGCGAGCAATCAACTGTTCGAATTTCTGTTTACACTTTATCTCTATCATAAAGCACTGAGCAATGCAAATATATTACGTTAAGCTTTTCTGCTTGTGCAATTATTTACATATAATTGACAGTAGAAGCCTTGTGCCCCGGGAAAAGGGCGTATATTTATGAATAATATCTCCTTATTTTGGTACAAAGAAAGCAACCATGGAAATAAATATTATCCCTTTACATGATAGAGGCGTCTTTCCATGTAGACCCAGACCAGACGGCTTGTAGTCGTCTGGACAGGGTCTGTTGGGTTTGCTTATGGAATTATATAGATATGATTCTATATTTTCCTGTAAGAGCCATCTGATCCGGGTCTTCTTTGATGCAAAAGCGCAAGAAGGTGTTTGTATCAGGTAGAAGGCTAACTGACCCTACTTGTATGGTTTTAGCATTCGCAACTAATCTGCATATTCATCAGCTTCATTAGCTCTTTATCTCCCGAATATTCATGTATGAATTTATGACGTCATGTATCAATAAAGCGATTTACAGTAGGCCTAAAACCTTTCTATAACGGCCGCTAAATTACATCAAGTATTTTGTGTTATACAGGCAGGTGGCTGCTTAAAGCAAGGTGAAAGTAAAACAGAACGCTCCTATAGGAGCGTTCTGTTTTACTTTCACTTTGCTTAAAGCAGCCACCAATCCTAATATACCAACTAATTAACACAATTAAGTGACTGTTATAGAGAGGTTTTACTGCATTATGTTTGACCCGTGAAACCAGAAAATTGTTGCTTTGGCAGTACAGTCTAGACTCAGATCGATTACATCATTTAAGCAACCAGAGTAAACCCGGATCAGACAGATCCAACAGGAGCTCTCTGATCTGGGTTTACTCTGTCTGCAAAGGCTTAAAAGGGTGACATTATGGGTCATGCTCGCAAATTTTATAAGATGACTTATCTACTTAAAGAAAAGACTATACAAAAATGGCATTGTCGCAAAACAACATATTTCAACAGATATTGTGCAGATACGAAAATGTCATGTATTGATATAATGCAACTATTGCCTCTTACAGAGGTCGATATCTATAAATCTTCCTTCTATCCGACATGTGCACTTACTGGAAAGCTATTAACCCTTCTACTGTTATTCGCGACCCGACTCGCTTGTGTAAACATCATGGGTCCAGATGAAATGCCGAGTAACTCGGCATCTCATCTGAATCCAATATGTGTGACATTCTGTGAATTGTTTCTCAACAGCTTGATGGGGTCTGGAATCTGGGTCTAATGTTATAAAACTTCTGAGACTGAGTCTGAGATCATTTCTTAAGTATCTGATTGGTCAAGCTCAGAATCTGACCAATCAGACGCTTGAAAATGATCTCAGACTCAACAATTTAACCTCGGGAGCAGTTCTAGATCCAAAATTGACCAGACTTTATATTTTACAGCGGGTTAATGGTTAGTTTTTGTTGTCTAACAATAACACTGGCACACTGGCATATTTTATGCGATCATTAATCATACAGTAAAACCTCTCTATAACGACCACTAAATTGTGTTAATTATTTGGTATTTAGGGCAGGTGGCCGCTTAAAGCAAGGTGAAAGTTAAACAGAACGCCTAATTTAGTGGCCGTTAAAGAGAGGGTTTACTGTAATCGTGTCCATACAGCATACTTTAATACAGTAGAATATGTTATAAGTGGCCATTAAAAAGAGATCTAAATATGGGTCTTTAAGACAGGTAGGAGCTTAATGAAGGTCGAAGATAATGCAGAAAGCTCCTATTGGAACAATACTTTTGTCCTGTATTAAGCATCCTTCTGCTCTTTTAGACTCATGTGTTAAAAAATGAATGGTCGCCTAAGACAGGATTTATTGTATATAAGTGTGGACTGTATCACAGGAAAACATACAGTGCACTCCAATAGGAGCATTCTGTTTTACTTTCACATTGCTTTTAAGCAGCCACCTGCCTTTAACACAAAATGCTTGATGTAATTTAGTGGCCGTTATAGAGAGGTTTTAATGTAGTCCAAATAGAACCAGACCCAAATTTGAACTGATATTATTTTTGTCACAGCGGAGTTAGGATTGAAAGAGGTGACATGTATTACTTAATGCAGTAGAACCTGTCGTAAGCGGCCATAAAATATGTATAAGTGTGGGCCTGTAAGACAGGTTATTGCCAAATGCAGATCAAAGGTAATTCATAAAGCAGTCTTAAGCGACCATTCATTTATTGAAAATATGAATCTTATAAACCATGTGGTTGCTTAATGCCGGTCAAAAGTAATGCAGAAAGCTCAGCATTACATTTTACCTGCATTAAGCAACCACCTGCTTTTTTACACTCTTATATTCATTGAATGATTGGTCGCTTAGGATAGGTTCTACTGTACCTCAGTGACTTTTGCTTTATTGTTTTTATAGCAAATCGTCGCTGTTATATATAGCCCTATACGAATTAATTAACACATAAACGCTAAAATGGCACATACCTCGCTGATACTCGACAAATTGCCCTGTATGTCTTCCTGTACAACCCTCATCCAGCCAATCACGACCTGGTTCCCTTTTTCTAACAGCTTGGATCCTGATGAAACGACGGGTAACTCGGCGTCTCGTCAGAGCCCGTGTCATTCAACACTCGTACTACAGTAAAACCTCTCTATAACGGCCACTAAATTCTGTTAATTAGTTGGTATATTAGGGCAGGTGACTGTTTAAAGCAATGTGAAAGTAAAACAGAACGCTCCTAGGAGCGTTCTGTTTTATTTTCACAATGCTTTGAGCAGCCACCTGCCTTAAACACAAAATACTTGATGTAATTTAGTGGCCGTTATAGAGAGGTTGACTGTAGTGTCTCAAAAGCTTAGATAATTCGATAGTTTGTAAAATCTGAACAAGATCGGAGTTTAAGAAGACAATCATTTAACAACGGGGTGAGACTTTGCACAATGCTTAGGAGTGAAGTTTACTTGACTTTAACGCTGAAGGTTACGTACTCTCTGTCTTGTCAAGTGTTTGTTTGACGGCGGACTCACATGGAGTATTTTTTGACTGATGTTTATGGCTTGCTACTATTCTCCTGACAGATACCACCGTCTTGCGACAGGCGACTATAAGCATATGGTCCTGGTCTATCCAAGGTGTTAGCTAATTAGATCATGTCACATTTAATGATGAACCATACGTGTGCCGAATGGTTCGTTTATTCCTCTCATCCTCTCAGGCTTTTATTTTTATATGCATTATATCGCAGAACATCTCTATAGAAACCAAACGTCTTAAAAATCAGATGGTGGCTAAATGCAGGACGAACGTAATGCAGAAAGCTTCTATGGGAGATGTCTGCAGAAAGCTCCTATGGGCGATGTCTGCAGTACTTTCGCCCAGTTCAAAGCTACCATCTGTTTTCATGGCCCAGAAGTAGACATATCTTTAGTTTAAGAGAGGTTTAACTGTTTCTATTTGAGGTTATTCAGTTGAAACTCCAGCAAGTACAACCAATTCGCATGTCGTACGCTCCGGACTGGATGGTAATTGATTTTATGTTCTTTTTAATGATATTTGTATAAATAATGACAACAATTAACGAGTACGCGTGGGTGTATGTCGAGCATGAGCTTCTGGATGTTTAGTTTATAAACCCTTATCATGCTAAAATATGTCTGCACAAGTTCCAATCTGAAACATATTTTGTATAATATTATTTTGCATAACAAGCATACTTTGTATAATGGCACTATCAACAAGGGATATATTACCATTGCAGAAACTGTAGAATCAGACCTATATTAGTGCATAAAGCAGTCTGGTCAGAGTGGACTCGTTTTGCAAAAGCGCCAAAACGCGCCTAGATCATGTAAAGCTTTAAAAACACCTTATTGCTTAATGCAAGATAAACCTAGTGAAGAGAGTCCAGTTAGGAGACTTCTACAATACTTCGTCCTGCATTAAGCTACCACATACAAACACTTCTTCTGGGTGGTCGCTTAACTCATTTTCTCCTAGGCTATTTTTAGACGCAACCTCTTTGAATGTATCTACCGAAAAAGAGCATTAACTAGAGGAAAGGAAAAATTTATCACAATGGTTTCAAACTACAAAATTCTAAATAGAGCATTTGCTCCTATAGGAGTAAATGCTCTATTTATCATAATGGTTTTCATAAAGTGACTTCTATAGATGCGCAAAAATGCGTCACTATGGGATAATGTGTTAAAAGATTATTGGATATAAACAGTAAACCCCTTCTTAAACGGGCGTTCAAACTACCGTTCTGTAAGATAGGCAGCAGCTTAATGCAGGGTTAAAGTTAGGCAGAAAGCTCCAAACGGAGTTTTCAGCATCACTTTCATCCTACATTAAGCAGCCACCCGCCTAAAAGGATCTAAATTCTTCGTCACTAAACTTCTGGTTTAGAGGGGTTTGTATACCAAATACATGTACAATGAAAAATATATTACAAATACAGTAAACCGTCGCTATAGCGACTACAAAACGAATCTACAAGAAGGTCTACAAGCCGAAGGGTAGGTGTTTGTTTAACCCATTCCCTCATGTTGACGACTTTTGACGACTCTGGAAAAGTCACTTTGTGAAACCATTGTGATAAATAGAGCATTTGCTCCTATAGGAGCAAATGCTCTATTTATCACAATGGTTTCAAACTACACAATTCTCAAGTTTTCCTTTTCTCTAGTTTATGCTCCATTTTGGTAGATTTATTTAAAGTGCTTGGATCTAAAATAGCCTATGATGTGTTAATACAGAACGAAAGTAAATGCAGAAAGCTCCTAAGGGAGCATCACTTTTGTCCTGTCCTAAGCTACCACCTGCCTTCTTCAGAACCTCGAATAAAGCTTATGTTGGGGTTCATTGTTGAGATATCTTATTGTAAACGTTTTGAGAACGGTCGCATTTTTCTCATTTCTTGAATACAGACAGTGTACTTCTTTTCTATTCACACTCACTTTAGAATGAAAGTCACATTGTCATATTACAGCTAAACTGTCTCTTTTTGATTTAGATGTATATATTTTTTTAATTTATGGTCTTCCTCCATTAAAAAGACAGCATTGACACAATTTTGCATAAATATGCTTGAAAGGCATGAGTCAGTTTGCTGACTTCATTAAATTGTTTATGTCAGTGATCCTTGCACATAAGTATCACATTTTATGAAAATTTACTGCAAGGTGTTTATTTACTGCATACCATGCCGTCCCTAAAATAAATATGATTAATATCAAAATGTGCCTACGCAGTTTTTTAACCCTTTACTTCATGAATATTTATGTAATAAAGAATGATACCATGAGTATTAATTAGATGAAATTTTTATAATGATGTTATTAATTGAGAACATAGAGTCAATGGCACAAACTGTAGAATCATGCGGACTTAAGAATTAATATGATTCCATAAGAAGCCAGAGCAGGTCCTCTTCACACGGTTTCTGTTTGCAAGGGCCTTAAAAGCGTATACGGTATAAACCCCTCTAATGCGACCACTTAATGAATGAACATGGGTGTTTTTATAAGCAAGTGGTTGCTTAATGCAGGACAAAGGTAATGCAGAAAGCTCCTGAGCTTTCTGCATTACTTTTGTCCAGCATTAAGCTACCACCTGCCTCCACCACCCAGAACTACACCTCTTGTAGGTGGTCGCACTAGCGAGGTTTTACTGTATGTGAAGTACAGTAGAACCTGTCTTAAGCGTCCAGCAAAAAGAGGGCCTGTAAGGCAGGTGGCAGCTTTATGCAGGTCAAAACTAATGCATAAAGCTCCCAAGTTTTTTAACACTCCAATATCCAGTCAATGAATGGCCGTTTAAAACAGGCTCTACTGTATGGGGATAAACACGAACTCTCGCCAAATATGGAGTAACGGGCGTGGTACTATTGTTTGTTTATGTATGTTGATTAACGAGCGTCTATGGCTAATTGGACACCTCAGAAAGAGGATAGCTGATACAGAGAAACCCGGGTACGATGCCCTACTCTTATTGTCGACAGAGTTTCTCTGTTTTTTTTCAGATGACCTATACATCGGACCTCGGTTTATAGTCTCGTCCGAAGGACTTGGTCCGGCGGGGGGGATCGAACACGGGACCCCTGGTGTTGTGCTTATTGCATTGGACTTAATGAATGTCATAATTAATGCATAATAAAAAGAAACTATTACTTGGTTACACGCCAAAACAAATCTACTATAACAAACAATATCAGTTACACAATCCTGACATCATGTATGTATGGTTTTTGACAAGTTATGCAGCTGGGTTGGTGCTATTTGTCTTATTAATGATGTTATTTATTTCTAGTTTAGGAAACATGAAAACTCACTGTCTTTTGGAAAGAAACTGCATAAGACATATATCCTTCATAAGATATATATCGTTTCAATCCTATCGTTGTGATGAGTTTTCTTATAAAATGTAAAATTGAGAAATGAAATATTTTTAATCCTTTTCTCCATGAATATTCATGTAAAATTAATGACGTCATGAATAAATATTAGGGCCTGCATTCAACCTTGACCCTTATGGATCGATGTGTTTAATATTACATTCTATATGTTTTAACCCTTCGCTTGCTAAATTTTAAAATACATTTCTCCTTCTTTACCCATGCCCTGTTGTATAATTACATATATCTTCACTGTGTACAAGTATTTCGCTGTGCAATCACTGATGTGGAGTGCACTGGTTGCACAATCAACTTGTAAATAGTGCAGACCCTGATGAGACAGCTCCTGCAGGAGCTGTCTCATCTGGGTCTTCACTATTTACAGGTGGGTATATTGACGTGAATAGCAAGAGAAGGGTTAAGACAGAAAAGTGAATGTGGACACTACAAGGTATACAACTTCTACAGGTAGAATACACAAAACGCCCAGAGTTGTCGCTTTCTATATAATGAACGGTACACATTTTCTGATATACAGCTGAACTAAAAGTTCAGTCCTTCCAAACCTTACAATACAGAGTTTCTCTAACACGTATGACTAGTTTAGAAACAGACGTGACACTTTAACGCAGGTCTAAAGCAATACCGAAAGTTCCTACAGGAGCTTTCAGCATTACTTTCGATCAGCATTATGCTGTGAACTTGAGAAAGTGTCCAGAATAGAAATCGGATAACTTGAACTTCTGTTATCACGAATTAATATGTATGGTCCATTGAAGTTCGAGATATCGAAGTTCAACTGTGATGATAATACGCTATGCCTGTTAATGGTTGCGGGTTCGATTACCAATCTGAAAGCGTCGATTTTTTTCAAACGCTAGAAACTTGTACCCGCATTTTTTTTTCTTAAGCTATTTATCAGATATTTTGGATATTTTTGATACGCCGAGTTATTGTCCATGTCATCAGGTTCAAAGGTCATTAGACATTGATCTAAATGGTTGAAGGAATAGAACGAGTCCATTTCAATCGCCGAGTGTACAGTAAAAACCATCTAAATCGGATATTCAAACTACAGTAAACCCTCTCTATAACGGCCACTAAATTGTGTTAATTAGTTGGTATATTAGGACAGGTGGCTGCTTAAAGCAAGGTGAACGTAAAACAGAACGCTCCTATTGGACCGTTCTGTTTTACTTTCACCTTGCTTTAAGCAACCACCTGCCTTTAACACAAAATACTTGATGTTATTTAGTGGCCGTTATAGAGAGGTGTTACTGTATTACCAATACCGGTCCATACACTATCTGCCATTGAAATGGTTGTACCTACAACATTTCTAACAAATATGAAGCATTGAACACGTGTGTGTATAATTATGCTTGTCCTCTAAATAGTTCATATAGATAAAAGAATATATACATGCATAATAATATTTATGTAATGAGCTACAGTTATTATATAATATATTATTATATAATAAAATATCTTTTTTGTGTCATCCTATAGTATTTCGAAAACGAAAATTGTATTTGTTTGGTAAGATCATGCCTCATTTGCTTCAAATCATTCCGCATATATGTATATGTACGATCGTTTTAAATGAACTTTTACCCCATAGGCTATTTTAGATACAACCGCTTTGAATAAATCTATCGAAAAGGAGCATGAACTAGAGAAAAGGAAATCTTTAGAATTTTGTAGTTTGAAACTATAGGAGCAAATGCTCTATTTATCACAATGCTTTCACAAAGTGACTTTTACAGAGTCGTCAAAAGTCGTCAATATGAGGGAATGGGTTAATAAGTTAATAGATAACGCTTTTTAACAGAATGGGCCAGGTCACACGGAGATCCTACATTATTCATAAGCAAACAGAGTAGCCTTAGATCAGATGGCTCTTGCAGGAGCCGTTTGATATTTGGTCTATTTTGTTTGCATTTTCATGCATTGAAAGACGTTTATATGGATCAAAAGATTAATTTTTAATTTCGTCAAGAGTTTGAGTTTCCGTATTTTTCGATTGTTTTGTGTACTTATGTGCATGAGCTGAAGTTGAAAAATGGAGAAATCGTTCTCATCTCCATACCGAGGGCTTGGTGCAAAACTATTCTAACTCCTTCACTTTGTGAAGGAGTTAGAATAGTTTTGCACCAAGCCCTCGATATGCAAAGCATTTATTGAGCTATTAACCATGGCATATATTTATTCTGAACTAATATCCATGCATTAACCCTTTCAGTGATGGAGACGCGTCACTTGTGTCCTTTACAAACCATATAGACCCATACGAGATGGCTCCTAGGGGAACCATCTCATCTGGGTCTGCCCTGTTAGTCACATTACACTTTTCTTTCAAAGATAAAGTCCCTGAATATTTACCGTAAGCTTGACCGGTTTGAATTGAGAAGGCTTTCTTTCAGTCTAAGATGATATGGTGAGTATAGTGATGCACTTTTAATAAATGCTCATGAACAGACTCAATAAACTGAGTCTGCAATTTTCCCTTTTCGCATTGATACTTTTGGTTTCGAAGGATTACATGTACCTACTTTCAAGTCGATAAAAGTAAACACTGCATAGAGCTTTCTGTTGGAGATGGCTTTATATTGGAAAGAGACACGTACCAAGTCCTCTTTTCGCTGGTATTCTAGTCATCCATTTCCTAGCTGTAAGCACCGTTTACAGCAGCTATTATGACACATGTATTTGATACAGTAAAAACCTCTCTATAACGGCCACTGAATTGTGTTAATTAATTGGTCCTTAGGGCTGGTGGCTGCTTAAAGCAAGGTGAAAGTAAAACAGAACGCTCCTATAGGAACGTTCTGTTTTACTTTCACTTTGCTTTAAGCAGCAACCTGCCTTTAACACAAAGTACTTGATGTAATTTAGTGGCCGTTATGGTGAGGTTTTACTGTATTTAATTTGTTGTATGTTGTTTTAATCAATTGAAGGTGGATAACTACTGATACGTGAAAGGATTCAGCAAACTGGATTATTCCCCTTGATCTAGTAAAGGACAAGGACGGTTTTATTTTGAATGTAGGGGAAGCTGAAGGGACCAGTCTACTGCAACAGATACTGGTAGGCTGGCAGCCGCTCTAGTTTAACCCTTTACTCAAAGAATATTCATGTCAGAAATAATGACATCATGAATAATAAGTATATGCATTCATAATGGAATTTTATCCCTTGTTGAAACTATATTATGTCATAAGGAAACTGTCATCATAGATATTAAGCTTCATGTATAATATGTATTCATACATGTACACGTATGTTCAGCGAGTAAATTGTTAAACATGTTGAGATAAACCCAAAGACATTCACGTCACCATGAAAATATTTTATTTGTTTGGTAATAACACATGACATTAAGAATTATTTTAGTATGACATTTAGTTTGCCCATTCTGTCTAGACAATACTGTAGAAAGTGAAATGCATGTGATTTTGAAATGCCATATGTACAGTGATTTAAGGGAAGAGTTGTTTAGAAAGGCATGTACTTTTAGTCAAGATTTCTTAGACTTAGATGATTATAGTAAATATTGTTTCTGTTTTCCAACGCAAACATGATAAGGGACTGTGCCAAAACCTGCTTTTACATTTTACAGAGACGACAAGTTTCACTTTGTAAATAAACTTATTGTTTTATGTATCCGGTGTTCCGGATATGTTTATATATGGTATATTATCATGTCATTTTGATCTTTAAGTTCTCTTAACAGATGTAGATTTTGAACATCGGAGTACTTTAATTTGCTTTTGTTGATTATTCTTATTTCATTTTACGAGATTATACTCTTCTTTTTTTGGACCGTTTTGGTATATTGGATCAGTATTGCAATTTGCAGTGGTCCGATTTTATTTGTGTCATACTGTGATGTTATAAACAAATGTGTTATATATGACATGCAATGTCATTTTTACCATCTCTTATAATTCCTTTATGGAATGGCTATGTCCTATTTGAAATGTGTATTGTATATGTTTTTATATTTACTGAATGTGCATTGATGAGATGTAAATAAAGATTCTATCGATCTATCTTCTATCTCTTAAAGAGCAGATTTAGTAGCTAATTTACTGCATCTTAAACAAGCCCAGGCATCATGAAAATGTACTGATAGTCAATCATGCATTTTAGCCAGACATATTAATGACATCTTTTCAACAAGACCATTCATAATTGTTTTACTCTTGGCGCGCTAAGGAATTTTCGTCTGCCAAAATGGTCGTCTGCTGCAATTCTGAAATCCCGAAGTACTCGGCGTCTTTTCTGGATCCAAACTATTTGCATAGGTTATTACAAACTCGCCGCTAGCTAGCATTAGCCCATTACCTCATAGGCTATTTTTAGATCCAACCACTTTGAATAAATCTACCGAAAAGGAGCATTAACTAGAGAAAAGGAACATTTTAGAATTTTGTAGTTTGAAACCATTGTGATGAATAGAGAATTTGCTCCTATGGGAGAAAATGTTCTATTTATCACAATGCGTTCATAAAGTGACTTTTACAGAGGCGTAGAAAGGCGTATTTATGGAGGAAAGCATTAAAGAGACCACCGAAGTCGCCGGTAAGCGACTCATACAGCTGGCTGCAATGGGTGAATCTGTGATAACATTTGCGAACACTTTGGATCTTGACGAAACCCAGAGTAACCCGGCGTCTCATCGGGATCCAAACTGTTTGACACATAAGAAATTGTGGGGAAGTCCACCCTGAACTTAAATCAGACGACAGTGTTTGCAGGCCATAACTATTTGGCAGACCAATAGCATGATGTGTGGTGTGTTCTTGCGACGCGAGAACTTTCCTTTTGCACTTTTCTAATAAAAACTCAATGAATGGTTTTAGTTTGGTTTCTGCTAAGCAACCTATCTACGTACGAACTGCATCACGACTGAAAAATTTATATATATTCGGAAAGTTGGCTTTATAGATAATCTGATACTGAACTGAATCAATAACATCAGCTACTTTAACACTACTTGAGCCATTGTCATGAGTTGTCCCGTATATATATACTCAACTAAAAATATTAGGGATATTTTAACCCATTCCCATGCACTTAGGCTATTTTTAGATCCAACCACTTTGATTAATTCTACCAAAAAGGAGCATTAACTACAGAAAAGGAATTTTTAAGAATTGTGTAGTTTTGAAACCATTGTGATAAATAGAGCATTTGCTCCTGTGGAGCAAATGCTCTATTTATCACAATGGTTTCATAAAGTGTCTTTTACAGAAGTGTCAAATGGCGTCAATATGCGGGAATGGGTTAACACTTATTGTGCTGAAAAAGTCATGTCTGCCAAAACTCTGATCTGTAGCATTTTTACTTACTTCTGATTCGTACAATCGTTTGAGAAACTGTTCACCGTGTGTCAAACAGATTGGATCCTGATGAGACGCCGAGTTACACGACGTCTCATCTAGATCCAAATTGTTTGCAAATGCCAGTCAGGTCGCGCTTAGCATGATCAGTATTGATTGTTTAGTAAAATCTACACGATGGTAATAATCAATGATAGTTTGCGTGGTAACCCTTTCACTGTTTTATGTTTATTCCAAGTTTCAAAACCTACTGAATAGTCATGACAAAATAGTTATAATGAAACATGGAAGGTGGAACAATGTAGCTATTTTAGAAACTAAAAACACAGATCTTTCAAATTCTATTAGCAAATAGAACAGACCCTGATCAGACGGTTCCTATAGGGGCCGTCTGATCTGGGTCTACTCTGTTTGCAAATGCGCGAAAACACGTTTATATGAGGGAAAGGGTTAATAGTCTGTTCAAGTAACAAACAGTTTCTGTAGCACTGACACCATTTTACATTCTCTTATTTTAGCAGCAGGTGGACACACACGATATTGACTGTAATTATGTGACATTTCATTGGTGACCCCCTTGACCTTACATACACAATTTCTCTCATAGAGTGCTATATATTCAAAGAAATTATTTTCATTGTAAATTAAATGATGCACCGTAAAGTCACTCAAATGAAGACTAATTCCGTATTATAAAACAGGTGGTAGCTTAATGCGGAATAAACGTTAAGCAAAGAGCTCCTATAGGAGCTTTTTCTCAGTACGTTTTTCCTTTATTAAGCAACCAACTTCTATGTTAATCAATTATGTGGTCGTATTAGCAAGACTGTGTGTTTGTTTATTTGTTTGTATTTTGGGGGTTTACGTCGCTTACAAAACTGTGCTGCAATAAAAGTTTCAGATTTCATAATGTATTGTTGCTTTTTTCATTCCATCGTAAATATTGTATCAATAATATCAATTTTTGTTGAGTAAAATATTCGACACGCCATTGAGAGCTACTGTGTGCAATATGTTGCGATCTAAAATGCACGTATAATTTATTACACTGCGGTGTGTACTTCTTACTTATCACGTATAGCTAAACTCGCTCTGATAAACATGACCAGAGCCTCTTCTTTGAAACAGAGGTTTAACCCTTCTCTTGCTGAATTTTAAAATACATTTCTCCTTCTTTACCCATGTCCTGTTGTATAATTACATATATCTTCACTGTGTGCAAGTATTTCGCTGCGCAATCACTGCTGTGGAGTGCACTGGTTGCACACTCAACTTGTAAATAGTGCAGACCCTGATGAGACAGCTCCTGCAGGAGCTGTCTCATCTGGGTCTTCACTATTTACAGGTAGATATAATGACGTGAATAGCAAGCGAAGGGTTAATTGTTATAATAGCACATGGACACGGGACAGTTTTTGGCACGGCACAATCTGTAGAATCGTGTATCTATATCATATCATAAGCAAAGACAAGCAGACCCAGATCAGACGACCCCTACGGGTGCCGTCTGATCTGGGTCTTCTCTGTTTGCGAAGGCACAGAAAGGCGTTTGTATGGAGTAAATGTTTATACTATTCACCAGTGACTAAGACGCATTAACAGTAATCCATTTTATACATACCTCTTTGCAAAAATAATTTGTATTATTTTGTCAAAAAGTTCTGTTGTTAGTAATATATTGGGGTAAATTCATTTAACTCTTTAACGACTTTTAACGGACAGAGAAGACGGTCCCTATAGGTCTGTTCTGTTTTCAAAAGGAATTGTAGATTTGATTCTATAGTCATTTTCTGCCAAGGTCAAACATTTCGGTTTTCATATGACACTATACAAATTCATAATTATCATAAATATTCATAATGTATTGAAATGGCTAAAAGGGGTAACATGGAGCAGAGTACATGTACTACGTTACTGATAGTTGTTTATGTAGGAGACAATTAACGATTTCCTTCATATAAACGCCTTTCCGCGTATCTGCAAACAGAGTAGACCCAGATCAGATGGCTCCTCTAGAAGCCGTCTGATCAGGGTCTGTTCTGTTTGCAAATGGAATTTGATAAATATGTTTCTATACTTTCTAAAATGGCCACAATGTTTCACTAGAACTTGTTTGTCCATTACTATCCATTAGGTATTGAATTTTGTAATAAACATAGAGCAGGGAAAGGGTTAAGAGGGTGAAGGATTACGTTCGTGAAGTGTCTCGTCCACTAATGTGATCACATCCTATGATTGTACCCCCAACGAAAGTGTGACAATACTTGTAGCCATAGTAACAGAGCAGTATCCCATAATCATATACTTATATAGTCTCGTAACAGGAACATATAGTATTATAACACTGGCGCACAGCGGAGCAGGACACAGTTCGTATCTTGTTAAGCTGTTTCTTTGCTGCTAATTTGGCGCCGGATTAAATCAGGTTTGTGTTTCTTCCTGTCCTATACATAAACATTTATTATGCAGTAAAACCCCTACAAGCCGGACATGAATTTAGTATCAATATCGATCTTTGAGACAGGCGGCAGCTTAATACAGGGTGAAAGTCATACAGAAAGCTCCTCTAGGAGCTTTCTGTATGACTTTCACCCTGCATTAAGCAGCCTAAAAGGACCTAAATTATTCTCTACTAGAATTTCTGTTTAGGTGGTTTTTTTTTAGTTTATTTTGAATCATGTTTATTGAAGGATATTAACCCATGCGTACATAGTGTCCCTAAATAGAAGCATGCACATGACAGTGCAGACTCGGGCCAGTGAGCTCCTTTGGGAGCTCTCTGACCAGGCTCTGTACGATTTGCTTCACACATTATTTCCCAAATGTCACACCAGCAAAAGAACCCTTTTTTCAGTCCGAGCAACTGCGATGAAATGGCAAAATGCGAGAATTCACAAGTCAACTTGCATTTTATTGTCAGTTTTTAGGTGGAATTACAGGGGTATAGTACATGTTTTCGGATCATTCGAGCTCTTCAAAATAAATCCCAGCGCGAAATTGCGATGGTTCTTTTAGGATTCCATAATAGTTAACGATACCGTCAATGCCGAGTATATGATGACCTTTACAAACAGTTTGCATCCAAATGAGAGGCCGAGTAACTCGGCTTCTTATCAGGAAATGAAAATGGCTTCATAAGAAAATCCAATTAGTTATTACAGTCACGTGTGCACAATCCGCGTAAGTTTGTTTACAAAATACCATATTTAAGAGGATTAGTGGTCTCTGAAAAAAGGATTGGAATTTCGGAATTAAATACAGCTAAACCCCTCTAAACCAGACCTTAAAATTAGTATCAATGCAGGTTTTCAAACAAGGTGGCAGCTTAATGCAAAGCGAAATGCATACAGAAAGCTCCAAAGGGAGCTTTCTGCATGACTTTCATCCTGCATTAAGCAGCCACCTGCCTAAAAAGACCTAAATCATTATTTATCAAAATTCCGGTTTAGAGGGGGTTTACTGTATTACTGTAGCTTATCGAGTACAGCTATGTCATTTTGTTACAACAAATAGCACAGTGAACTTAATTCAGCCCTTATTATACTGTTAGCGTAATGTCCACTGAGACTCCAGAATATGATAATTCTTATTTCTGGTGCGTTTAAACGTTTGAGAAAACACTGATTGCGTTTCAAACAGCTCGGGTCCTGAAGAGACACCGAATTACTCGACGTCTCATAAGGATCTAAGCTGTTTGCAAACAACAGTCTGGTCATGTTAGTATATGGGTTAATCCGGGATTTTAGAAATTGGTTAATATCATATCTGAAAGAAAGAGCCAGTATAATGAACGTATTACCCATTAACCCTTTCGCTGCCAAACTTTATCGTCTGCTAACTTTGTCGTCTGCTATAAATTTTCATTTTTTTTATTTTCTTCATTTTTGTTTCAAAAACATAGTAACAGTAACAAACAGTTTGGATCCTGGTGAGACGCCGAGTTACTCGGCGTCTCATCTGGATCCAAACTGTTTGCATGTGATATCATAGACCCGTCATTGTGGCACGGAAGGGGTTAATGAGTCACAATGGGTACATTATATAAGTGACTGTATTCTTGAGATATAAAAGACGAAGGAGGATCAAATTGAAGATATGGTATCTACTTAATTTAACCCTTTCGCTGCCAATGCCGGATCTGTGATGCAAACAGTTTGGATCCAGATGAGACGCCGAGTAACTCGGCGTCTCATCAGGATCCAAACTGTTTGTTACTGTTACTATGTTTTTGAAACAAAAATGAAGAAAATCGAAGGAATGAAAATTTGTAGCAGACGACAAAGTTAGCAGACGACAGAGTTTGGCAGCGAAACGGTTAAAGAGAGTGTATGATGTCAACGCGTAATACCTCGAGTATAGTAGAACTTGTCTTAGCAACCATAAAAGAGGTCTAAATATAAGTATTTAAGACAGCGGGTAGCTTAATGTAGGTCTAAAGTAATGTAAAAAGATCGTATTGGAACTTTCTGTATTTTGTTTGCCCAACATTAAGCAACAACTTGCTTTAAAAGAAGCCTATGTTCAATAAATGAATGGTCGTTTGAGACAGGCTCTAGTGTGCTTCTAAGCTGCTATCCCAAATACAAAGCATTTTTGTTACGACTATTTACTTTGCAAGTATTATCTTTATTGTGTATTTCTTATAACCTAATTACCCTATGTATTCCAGATAAAAGTGCGTACCCAAATAGTAAAATTGTCTTTTCTCCACCAAACCCTATACTGTGACCACTCTTTAGAATCGTCTCTTAGAGGCGATTCTAAAGGGTGGTCACAGTATAGGGTTTGATGGGGAAATAAAGAAGTTATTCTCGAAAATGTATAAATTGACGCATCTAATCTTGACCTCTTAAACTATTCGATGACCCAATCTCCCCTCTCCGCCGGTTTTGTAAAGTTGCATACTTCAATTTGACATCATTTTGACAGCTTTCAATTAGTCTGACAAATAGTGAAGACCCTGCACTACTTGCCAAATGTGTGTGTACAAACAATTAAGGTAGTTCTTCTTTCGCCTAGGTTACGTCTTCTTTAGGTATTTAATCCTTTACACCATACCCTTGTAAACAGAGAAGACCCAAAATGAGACAGTTGATATTGGTACTGTCTGGTCAGGGTCTGCTCTGTTTACTTACGAAATAATATAGATATATTATACAGTTTCTGTCAGGGCCAAACATTCCTTTGTTCATGAGCCATTATAATAAAATTGTTCATGCGTATTCACGACGTCACGAATCCGTGTATACATATTCAAAAGGAAAATGGTTAAATTTGATTTTCTCACATCAAATAGGTAAGTGTGTAGTGTTGCATGACTTATTGCCGTTTCTAGACTTAGAAAAAGTTTGGAACCATGTTTAACCCTTACAATGCTGAATTTGGACTATTCCGAAATTCAAATAAGGCCAGTTTATGATGAATATTTGGAGATGTTTTCTAGAGAAAAGAGTAACATGACAAACAGTGCAGACCCTGATGAGAGGGCTTCTCTAGGAGCCCTCTCATCTGGGTCTACACTATTTGCAAAGGACATTAGTGACTCATATCCCGTAGGGTTAAGATGTTGTCTAAGATAACCTTAACAGACAAGGCTAGACTTTGAAGTTTACAACATTTACGCTGTCTGTGAAGCACGGGGTTATATGTAGCATCAGCTGTTCAATTACCATATTTGGTAGCTTCGAAATAACTGACCCGCATCGTTTAGATATAATCAGCCAGTCGAAACGCATTGAAAACTATGAAGGTATATGCCCTGCACGTCAGAATGCATTTTGTAAAGTAGTACAACAAACTATGTCAGTCCATTTTAAATTGCCACCCCACACACTGTAAGAAGGCTGACTCATTCTGTAATCCTCCAGTCAGTGATGTGTGCAGTTGTAACTATTTATATGCAGGTAACGAGTGCACTGGCATTTGCAAACAGTGTAGTCTTCTGATCGCGGTCTGCACTGTACATCATTCAAAATCCTCTAGCAAAGTACAGTAAAACCTCTCTATAACGGCCACTAAATTGTGTTAATTGGTTGGTATTTAGTGCAGGTGGCTGCTTAAAGCAAGGTGAAAGTAAAACAGAACGCTCCTATTGGAGCGTTCTGTTTTACTTTCACCTTGCTTTAAGCAGCCACCTGCATTGAACACAAAATAATTGATGTAATTTAGTGGCCGTTATAGAGAGGTTTTACTGTATTTAGTTTCATACTGAATGGGCTTTATAGTTAACCACTTATTGGTCAATCAACTATGTATATCCAGTAGTCAATGATTTAACTCTTTTCAGTGCGGGACACGAGTCATCGCTATCCTTTGTAAACAGTGTAAACCCAGATTAGATTGCGCATAGATGAACCCTCTCATCGGAGTCTACACTGTTTGTCACGTTAGATGTTTCTTTGAAATATCCTTGAATATTAAAGGTAAGCGTAACCCTTTTGAATCAACCGTGCGTATCCGACAATATAGTTCGCAAACAAAGGAAATATACATGTAGCTGGTGCGTGACGAAAAACATGTCATGGGAGTTTTGCGTACAGGGTAGACCCACACCAAACACCGCATCTGTGTAGACCAAGGTCAGACATGCGGCGACTTGTCTGACTCAAGGCCGTCTTCACTTTAAAGTCGCCTACTCTCCTAGCGGGGGACTGAACACGTTCTTTCTTCGTGTTTCTAATGTCGCCAAACATGAACTACATTTCGTACCCTCGTCACAGACTACTTTGCTCTTGTCCATGTCTATTACCCAAAAACTCTACCATTTCAGTGACTTGACTTTGGGTTAAAGCGACCGGGTATCGATCCAGCATTGGGCGCTATAGAAAAGCCCCAAGCAGATCGCATTACTAACAAGGAGGCGCAATCTTAAGAAAAGAAAATCTGCCATGCGGCTCTAAACCGCAGATCCAACCGGTTGAAAAGAAGAGCAGTGTTATGGGAGGCTCGGTGGTTAAGATAACATACCCGTTTAACTCATTACACGTTCAATATGCATGTAAGAAATAATGACATCATGGATATTTATTAGTTGAATCTTTATAGTGGAATGAAAACTAAATTTACACGAATTAAACTAAATAACTGTACGAGAGAGGGGTCGTTCAGAAATACATGCTCTCTGCACATGTTAACCCTTTACCCAACGAAATCTATGTAAGAAATCATGACATCATGAATATTAATTAGTTTGTTTTTATAATGGCACATGACTCTTTGGCCGCAACAGAAACTGAATAATCGTACCTATATCATTTAATAAGAAAGTCCTGGGTCCATGCTTATAAAGCTTTTTAGTTGAGTCTGATTTTGTTCTCAAGCTTTTGATTGGTCAGATTTGAGTTCTCAAGCTTTTGATTGTTCAGCTTTGGCTCAAATCTGACCAATCAAAAACTTGAGAACGAACTCAGACTCAACTAAAGTTTTATAAGCATGGACCATGATCAGACGGCTCCTACAGGAGTCAAAAGCTTAAAAAGACATATATTTTAGTAAAGGGTTTATAAAGAAAGAAATATTGATAGGATTCAAGTATATAAAAAGTCAAATGAAAGTATCGCAGTAAAATAAGTTTAGTTAGTATAATTACAAAAGATACAAATGTAACTAAATTTAGCGCCAAAAGTGGTGTATACAGTAAAGCCTCTTTAAACCCGGATTCTAGTTGAGAAGAATTTAGATACTTTTAGACAGGTGGCTGCTTAGTACTGGGTGAAAGGCATGCAGAAGGCTCCTAGAGGAGCTTTCTGTATGACTTTCACCCTGCATTAAGCTGCCACCTGTCTCGAAGGTCGATATTCATGTCCCCCAAACGAAGTGGGGGACATACATACGAAAGACCGGCGGTGACATTTCCATTTCAAGATTTCACACAAAGCAATTCATGATTTCACGATTTCACAATTTCACAATTTCACGATTTCACGATTTCACTTCAAAATTTCACGATTTCACGATTTCACAATTTCACGATTTCACGATTTCACTTCAAAATTTCATGATTTCACGATTTCATGATTTCACAATTTCACGATTTCACTTCAAAATTTCACGATTTCACAATTTCACGATTTCACAATTTCACGATTTCACTTCAAAATTTCACAATTTCACGATTTCACAATTTCACAATTTCATGATTTCACAATTTCACGATTTCACGATTTCTTTTCAAAATTTCACAATTTCACGATTTCACAATTTCACAATTTCACGATTTCACGATTTCTCTTCAAAATTTCACAATTTCACGATTTCACAATTTCACGATTTCACAATTTCACGATTTCACGATTTCACTTCAAAGTTTCACGGTTTCACAATTTCACGATTTCACAATTTCATGATTTCACAATTTCATGATTTCATGATTTCGTTTAGTCCATTTGAATTGTTATGACGTCATCAAAAACGCACATGTTGAAGTAAAAGCCACGATGAAAGAAATGGCGGAAAACTATGACAATCTTCCCTTCCAGAACTGTAGGGCCGAGGGCCTTCATATTTTGCATGTAGCTTGTCCTCAGGTCCACCATCAATATTGTTTAACCCTTTCCTGCATGAATATTCATGCATGAGAATTGCCAATCATGTGTTTATTGTGTTAAATCATTGTCTTATGTTTGTATGACACTGTACTGGAGGAGAATTTAATTAATAATAAACTGTAAGAAATAATGACATCATGGATTTTAAATAAGATTAAATCCTATAGGAGTCGTCTGAGCTGGGTCTAGCCTGTTTGCAAAGGCGTAGAAATGTGTATTTATGGATTTCAAATTGCCATCCTGATTTCAAGGGCGAGAGCCACTCTGTTGCCTTAATTACGTCAGCGTGCCACGTGGCTAAAAGATTCTACATGAGGTTGAAATTGCGAAATCGAGAAATTGTGAAGTCGTGAAATCTTGAAATTGTGAAATCGTGAAATCGTGAAATTGTGAAATTTTGAAGTGAAATCGTGAAATCGTGAAATCGTGAAATCGTGAAATCGTGAAATCATGAAATCATGAAATTGTGAAATCGTGAAATCATGAATTCTATTGTGTGAAATCTTGAAGTGGAAATGTCACCGCCGGTCTTTCGTAAAAGACCGGTGGTGACATTTCCACTTCAATATTTCCCACAATAGAATTCATGATTTCACGATTTCACAATTTCATGATTTCACAATTTCATGATTTCACAATTTCACGATTTCACGATTTCACGATTTCACTTCAAAATTTCACGATTTCACAATTTCTCGATTTCACGACTTCACAATTTCTCGATTTCGCAATTTCAACCTCGTGTAAAATATTGTAATCACGTGAAACGTTTGACGTCATTAAGGCAACAGAGTGGCTCTCACCCTTGAAATCAGGATGGCGATTTGAGATCCATAAATACACCTTTCTACGTCTTTGCAAACAGAGTAGACCCAGCTCAGACGACTCCTATAGGATTTAATCTTAATTAAAATCTATGATGTCATTATTTCATACAGTTTATTATTAGTTAAAGTATCCTCCAATACAGTGTCATACAAACATAAGACAACGATTTAACATAATAAACAAATGATTGGCAATTCTCATACATGAATATTCATGGAGGAAAGGGTTAAATAATCTTGATAGTGCACCATGAGCACATGCTACATGCCAAGTATGAAGGCCCTCGGGCTTACAGTTCTGGAGAGGAAGATTCCGCCGTTTCTTTCTTCGTGGCTTTACTCAAACGCTGTGATTTCCCGCGTTTTGATGACGTCATAACAATTAGAATGGGCAAATTGAAATCATGAAATCGTGAAATTGTGAAATCGTGAAATCGTGAAATTGTGAAATCGTGAAATTGTGAAATTTTGAAGAGTAATCGTGAAATCGTGAAATTGTGAAATCGTGAAATCGTGAAATTGTGAAATTTTTGAGTGAAATCGTGAAATTGTGAAATCGTGAAATCATGAAATTTTGAAGTGAAACCGTGAAATCGTGAAATTGTGAAATTGTGAAATCGTGAAATTTTGAAGTCAAGTGCAATGTGTGAAATCTTGAAATGTAAATGTCACCGCCGGTCTTTCGTACATACATGTATTGTGTTTACTTCGTTTCTTCTTCTTATTATTATTCATTTCTCTTTTTTTACTCTTTTTCTTCTTCTTCTTCTTCTTCTTCTTCTTTTTTCTGCCTTGAGCTCCTGGAGGAGCTTTCTGCATGACTTTCACCCTGCATTAAGCTGCTACCTGTCTTCAAGTCCCATATTTATACTAAATTAAACGTCTGGTTTAGCGAGGTTGTATTGTATATTCAATTTCGATGACTGCATTACCGCACAGGAACTTATAAGTTGTAACGGAAGATGGGGTATTTGTATCCCCTGAAATGTGAGTGGTACAGAAGCAAGGAGAGATAATGGTATTAAATTGGAGTGATTTTATAAGCATACAGCGACCAACTGATTGTAATAAATAAGCAAGTAAGTTGAATAGCATTAGGATTTTACTTGTTAACAAACTACATACTTTAGTCTATACCTAAAATCCTTTCCTCCATAAATACTCCTTTCTACGCCTCTGTAAAAGTCACTCTGTGAAACAATTGTGATACACAGAGCATTTGCTCCTAAGGAGCAAACGCTCTATTTATCACAATGGTTTCAGAACTACAAAATTCTAAAAAAAATCCTTTTCTATAGTTAATGCTCCTTTTCAGTAGATTTATTCAAAGAGACTGGATCTAAAATTAGCCTATGATGGGATGGGTTAAATAATGACATCCTGAATATTAATCTACTGAATTTTTACTTTCATTTACCGAAGAACCTGTCATAAGTGGCAATCAAAAGAGGTCTAATTATGGGTCCGTAGGGCATGTGGTGGCCTAATGCAGGCCAAAAGGGATGCAGAAAGCTCCCACCTGCTTTGAACACTCCTGTGTATAATAAAAGAATTGCCGCTTAACACTTTCCTCCATAAATACGTCTTTCTACGCCTCTGTAAAAATCACTTATTGAAACTATTGATATAAATAGAGCATTTGCTCCTATAGGAGCAAATGCTCTATTTATCACAATGGTTTCAAACTACAAAATTCTTAAATTTTCCTTTTCTCTAGTTAATGCTCCTTTTCGGTAGATTTATTCAAAGAGATTGGGTCTAAAAATAGCTTATGAGGTAATAAGTTAAAACAGGTCCTACTATACACATATATGAACACGTGATTTTTTGACAATGTAAGAAAATGTAGAATCAGATCTATACTTTTCGATAAGCAAACATGGCAGAACCGTCTGATCTGGGTATATCCTGTTTGCAAAAGCTTCAAAAATGCATATACATGGAGAAAGGTGTTGTATTTCTGCTATAATATTATGATATTGATGTTTGTGAACTATTAAAAACCCAGTACGTGTTTCTTAAACAGCTTTTCGTGAGCTAAACTTATTCGGATCTGAGCTGATTGACTGTATAGAGATCATGTAGACGATACAGAAGCTGGTATGGGACACAAACTAGTCTTAAAACATTTAAAAAGCAACATTATCTAGAATGGGACCTGAGTTGTGTCACCGCATCAAAATCTAATAACGGACGCTCAGTCTCCCATTTCCACTCGTGGGTAATGCTGAATAAATCAATGTTATATATACTGTTTTGATGACTTTAATTAGACTGACATTATAGGAAATAATAGACTAGGAAATAATATAGACCTTGATCAAACGGCTTCTACAGGAGCCCTTTAATCTGTGTTTATGCCATTTGCCGACATTTGTCCGAGTACTGAGAGTATACGTTGTCGCAATACCCGCATGGCCACTGAATGTTTAAATCACGAGCCTCCTGACTTTGTTTTGGTTCCCATACAAAACAAGTTTTGAAATGTTTTACAGGTCTAAAAGTGGATCGATTCGTCGCGTAACTGCTTTGTAATTTAAAATAAACAATTAATTGCGATCGATGTCACTGCTTAAAGCATGCTTATGGTATGTGAATGCTATGTGCGAGCATCCAAATACAGTGACCAGGGTTACCACGAAAATTGGGCACATCATAATGGGATAGAGGAATTTGTGTTTTGTTTGATAAATGGCTTAAACATGGATTAGACTGAAGTGAAAAATAAGGTAAATGTTTTATCCAGACCCAGATCACGGCCCAATTATGGCAAAACATTAAGTGAAGTTGTCCTGATATTTTTGTTTCAGTTACAGGAACGCATGAACGCAAATATAGTGGACACCCATGTGGGTACCATCTAATCGTGGTTTATAATGTTTGCTTGTTTTTCATGGCGTGAATTGGTTGGGGGTATTTGACGCGACTGATACATATCAGATAGGACAATCATGGTTTTCCACAAAAATATGCGAACTTGTCATAATATTTGCTTATATTTTTATCAAAATGACATGCAACCAAACGGTCTGGCGCTCTGACAATTTCACAGTTGGTGGATGGGATGTTAAGTGTTTAACACACGACCAAAGTGTTGTGTTGGTAACCGATTGTCTGTGGATACTCTAACCTTTATCATGCTGGAAACATTAGTTCTACAGTATAACCCCTCTAATGTGACCACTTAATGAATAAACATTGGTGTCTTTATAAGCAGGTGGTTGCTTAATGCAGGACAAAAGTAATGCTGAAAGCTCCTCTAGGAGCTTTCTGCATTACTTTTGTCCTGCAATAAAATATCGCCTGCATCTAGCACCCATAATTATACCTCTTTTAGGTGGTCGCATTAGCGGGGTTTTACTGTGCTCATACTCTGATCTGTGCAGCTTTACATACTTCCGAAGCGTTCAAGCTAACTTGTAACAGAGTACCGAACAGCTGGTGTCCTGCTGAGACAACGAGTTGACGTCGCATTTAGATCCTGGGACCCAAGCTGCCCTAAATGTGATAAGGGGCTAAACCAAACAGCAACATGCTTTTGTTGGATATTTTTCGAATCAATCAGTACTTCTTTAAAACCATGGGCGTTGGTCGATTTCTTATAATGTCAGGGTTTCTATGATATTTCTGTGGTGTGATCGAGCAACAAATATTGATCCATGTCATTTTTACTTATTGAAAACTCATTAACAGAACAAACACAGAAGTCGCATTCAAATAGTAACCCTTATTCCGGTAAGGGTGTTCTGACTTAATAATACTCAGAGTAAATTAACCAATTACTGCATATTGACACCCTTTGTTTCCTCTATAAAAGTCATTTTCTGAAACCATTGTGATAAAAAGAGCGTTTGCTCCATACGCGCAAATGCTCTATTTATCACAATGGTTTCAAAACCACACACTTCTAAACTATCCCCTTTCTCTAGTAAATGCTCCTTTTCGGTAGATTTATTCACATAGGTAGGATCTAGTAAGACCTTATGAGGGAATGTGTGTCTCATCTGGACCCAAACTGTTTGACACTTTGTCAGTAGTTTCTCAAAAGCTTTTACGATTCGGGGGTAAGTGAAGTGGGATTTGAGCACCAACAAAAGGGTTAACGTTGAGAGTTACAAAGACTTGTCACAGCTAGTAAACGTTTAGCTTGCAGAGCAATAGGCCTACATGTATTTATCGTCTACGCAGTTTTAACCTACCTAGCATTTCTCTTTTAAGCGCAATATAGAAATGTCAAAGATATTAGATCCTGGTGAGGTGCCAAGTTACTTTGTGTCACATCTGGATCCAAACTGTTTCCAAATGAATTAATATTTTCGCCCGCATCGTGCTAAAGATTGAATAGCATTATGTGTGTTGAATCCGTCGTCAGCTTTTCAAGACAGAAGAACCTCTCTAGAACGGCCATCATAAAGAGGTCTAATTATGGGTCTGTAAGACAGGTGGTAGCTTAATACAGGCCAAAAGCAGTGCAGAAATCCCATATAAGAGCTTTCTGCATTAGTTTTGACCAGCATTAAGCAGCCATCAGCTTTTTTAGACTCATGTGTTCCTGTGCGTATCTGGTATATAAAAAAGCTTCTCAGTGCTACGGGCCACGCTTATATGTTTGATATTGATTATATAGATAACCCTAATTCTTGTATCAGTCAGTTTAGAAATAGATTAATTGATGTATATAAATAGGGCTAGTTTGGCATTGTTGCCAATAGTTCGGTTCTTCTTAATTATAAGCATGTTAAAGATAGTTTGTCTATGAAAGTCATCTTATCATATTGCCTAGAAAGTTTAGATTTTATTTCTGTAGATTGAAAATTTCTGTACATCCGTTAAGAATTCAGACGGGCAGATATGCTTGAGAAAATATCTTACGAGATCAAAGACACTGTCAGTGTTATAACAATTTAGATATTGAAGATGAATACCATTTTGTATTTATATGTCCTTGCTATAATACTTAACGCATGAACTATATTGAAAGATATTATAATCGTTAGACTAGCGATGTTGATTTTTTTGCAATTGTTGAACATAAACGACCGGGAAAATTGGTTGAAACATCGTTATTAATTAAAGAAGCTTTGTCAATAAGAAAAGGTATTTTGAATCTATATAGATAGGGAAATTTGAAAACGTATGTTCATTCTCTTAACTAAATTTGATATGATTATGGTTGACTTCATATAGTAAAACTTTAACTGACTGTTGGATAACTTTAACCCAATACCTCATATGCTATTTTTAGATACAACCACGTTGAATAAATCTACCAAAAAGGAGCATTAACTAGAGAAAAGAAAAGTTTGAGAATTTCGTAGTTTGAAACCATTGTGATAAATAGAGCATTTGCTCCTGTAGGAGCAAATGCTCTATTTATCACAATGGTTTCACAAAGTGACTTTTACAGAGTCGTCAAAAGTCGTCAATATGAGGGAAAGGGTTAATAAGATGTTTGGGTGCAAAGGAAGCTTGCTATTCTTTGCTGTTTGTTTATATACACTTGAACTTCGATATCTCGAACTCGGATAACTCGAACTTCTGGATACTCGAACTAAAATTGTATCCTTCCAAAATTTACATTACAGAAATGTTCTAAAAGTTATCACTATACATATCTAGAACACATCTGACATTTTTATGCAGGTCTAAAGTAATGCTGAAAACTCATACAGGAACTTTCAACATTACTTTAGATCTGCATTAAGCTGTGAACTTTGAGATATTAGTCAGATTATAAATCGGATAACTCAATCTTTGTTATCTCGAACTAATTTCTATGTTCCCTTGAAGTTCGAGATATATCGAAATTCAAATGTAAATTGTAGATATTCACGTGATATCAATTTCCATTTTCATGTGAACTAGACGATGTACTTATCAATTTCTATGTTCATGTGAACTAGACGATGTACTTATAGTCAGGGAGCCAGTAGTGCCTACCGTACACCCCCCCCCCTAGACTTTTTTTCATGGGTACCAAAATGTTCAGAAAAGTGTCCTGAATCAGAATCGCGAATGTACTCAAACTTAAATTCTTTTAGGCTATGTGTATTTTAACCGTTTCCATGGCAACCCCCCAGTTTTCGTAATGATGACCCATACCTACAAATTCGCCCATATCACAGCCAGTTTTTATCCTAAAACTATAAAACTGGTACCAAATGGAAGATAAGACATTGTGCTTTTATTTCTAACTTGTTTTGTTTAAATTACCTTATTTGCATACTCATGAATATTAATGAGAACATTAAAAATAGTAAAAAAGTATAGAAATAACCTAAACCTTTCATTTTTTTATCCTACAAATATCAGAAAATAACTTCAAATGCAGTTTAACATGATGACGAAACCCCCAGGAAACAAAATATCCAATTTGAGGACCATAGCATTAATTTTAAGCACCATTTTCACCGTTTCCATGGCAACACCCTAGTTTTCGTAATGATGGTCCGTACCTGCAAAATCGTCCATATCACAGCCAGTTTTTGTCCAAAACCCCAAAAACTGGTACCAAATTGGAGATAGGACATTGTGCTTTTATTCCCAGTTTGTTTTTTAAATTGCCTTATTTGCATACTCATGAATATTAATGAGAACATTACAAATAGTAAAAACAATATAGAAATAACGTAAATAATGTAAACTATTCACTTTTTATCCTACAAATATCAGAAAACAATTTCAAATGCAGTTTAACCTGATGACAAAATCCTCAGAAAACAAAATATCAAATTTGAGGACCAAAAATTTAACTCTAAGTAACTTTTTAACTGTTTCCATAGTAACCATTCATTTCACTCTGTTCACACAGTTTTGTTAGTCGACACCTACCTGCAAAAATCTTCCATATCACAGGAAGTATTTGTGCTAACTGCATAAAACTGGTACCAAATTAAAGCTAAGACAGTGTGCTTTGGTTTAAAAGCTATAATTAGGAATTACCTTATTTGCATACACATGAATATTAATGAGAATAATTAAAAAATAGCAAAAAAATACAGAAATAACGTAAAACTCTCAATTTTTATCCTACCAATATCAGAAAACAACCTCAAATGTAGTTTAAAATGATGACAAAATACTCAGAAAGCTAATCATCTTAATTGATACCCAAACAATGAAGTGTAAGTAAGATTGTAACGGTTTCCATGGTAACCGATCCTTTCACAAATTTTGGAAATTTGACATCCAACTGTAATACTCCGCTAGATCTCGGTTATTTTTGATGAATCATGAAATCAATTGTTACAAACATAGATATGAGGCATTGCTTTAATAGTAAATATTACTTTTCTGATATAAACTAATTTTCATATGTATGAATATTTATGAGAACAGTAATAGATGTTGAAATTTTCGACAGACACCAGTCTTTCTCTTATAAAGCAAACAAATATGGAAAATGGTTAGCTAAAGTTTACTATGATCACTAAATATCACCAAGATTGTTAGATAAATAAATTTGGGACACATTATATAGCACTGATGGTGATATATCTGTTTCCTAGGCAACCATTCTAACCTCATTGTTCATATTACAGAGTGTTTACATACCTGCAACATACACAGATATTGCTGCCTTCTTGGGCGATAATTATAAATGATATAAACATATACCCGGTAGTTGATGTATGAATCTTAATGTTAGGTTCACGTTGTGCAAATTACCTTATTTGCATCCTCATGAATATCAATTAGTGATCAGAAAACAAAGAGAAACAATATTGAAAATAACATGTTTCGCAGTATGCCGAGCACAACATTACACCATGCTCCAAGTATAGCTTGCAATAATAAATGTACCTTTTGATGATGAATAAATAAATTTTATGTCTAAAACTGTTACCACAATGACCATGTACTGCTTCCATGGTAACTGTTGAAAGCCAAGTACTTATGATACCCCAAACAATCTTCTGTTATTGTTTTTAAAGGGTCAGTGATTTTAAAGCCCATAAAGCCTGTGTTGAATTCAGGGTTTCAAGACTGTTTCGACTTTTGATATACCATCATCTGTCGAGAACTGGTAATCCTGTTTTAAGACCCTTTGATTTGTCTGTCTCACCTGTATCAATCTGCATATTGGGTCTTTGTGAACCACTAATAATTCCTACAATTCCTTGATTCCTTACGATTAGAAGCTGCAAGGCAGAACTATTTTTTTCACATCTATGACGGTGAGCCTAACCAGTTCTCGCCAGATTATGGTATATCAACAGTGAGAAACAGTCTTGATGCCCTGAATTCAACACAGGAAGAAACTGAAACAAGGATCGTTATTTACACCACGCATGCAAAAGAACAAGGCTACAAAACTGTTCATCTTCGAACTCCAGACAGTGATATATTCTTCATTCTTCTGTATTACATTAAATGGTTTGAAGGTGTTACTGTCTTGTTTGATACTGACTCAGGCAATCATCAAAAAATAATAAACATGTGAGAAGTTGCCCAAGCATACACAGAAGATTACCGATCAGCACTTCTGGGTCTCCATTTGTACTGTGGCTGTGATTCTACAAGTGCATTCAATGGCTGAGAACATTTGACACCCACTAAGACCATTGAAAAGAAACCAATGTTTATAAAACCATTAGCAGGTTTGGGCAACTCTTGGGATGTGTCTGGAGATCTTGTGCAAGACTTGGATGAATTTACGTGTGCAATGTATGGCAACCTAAGATTTCACACTGTGAATGAATTGATATTGTTTAAGATTAAGGAGAAGTGTGAAGATAAGCCAACAGATGCACTTCGCAATGCTGATATGGGAACATTACCCCCTTGTAGGGCCTGCTTAATACAGCACATCTGAAGAATTATTTACCAGTTGATACTTTGGAAGAGATCTCTTTCCCGACCCAGACATTCCCCTTGTTTTAGAGAAGAATGGTTGTCAACATGTAACTCTGACAGTCAATCAACAGATATGATTACATTATGGCCTGTAATAAGGGTATGCTCCACAGACATTCAACAGCAATGTTATCATCTTGACCTAGCTCTTATCAGAGTATTACCTGAGAAGATCCAATATAAACTGTTCCATTTTAGCCTCTAATTAAGGTATGCTCTGAGAGTCAGACCTTCAATTTATAAATTAGCTGATAAATACCCATGATGTCATTATTTCTAACATAAATATTCAGCTGGTAAAGGGTTAAGTGAGATATCATTAATCTATTTTTGTTGAGTCGGCATACTCAAAGAAGCTTTCTGTAAAGGTGTTTTAAAGCAGAGAGTGGGATTAACCCTTTACTAGATGTATACATGCCCTTTAACATCTTTTAGACAGTTTTAGAATTGAAATTCATTTATTTATCACCAAAAGGTACATCTATCATTGCAAGCTATATTTGGAGAATGGTGTAATGTTGTGCTCGGCATACTGCAAAACATGTTATTTTCAATATTGTTTCTCTTTGTTTTCTGATCACTAATTAATATTCATGAGGATGCAAATAAGGTAATTTGCATAAAGTGAACCTAACATTAAGATTCATACATCAACTACCGGGTATATGTTTATATCATTTATAATTATCGCCCAAGAAGGCAGCAATATCTTTGTATGTTGCAGGTATGTAAACACTCTGTAATATGAACAATGAGGTTAGAATGGTTGCCTAGGAAACAGATACAATATAATGTATATCACCATCAGTGCTATATAATGTGTCTCAAATTTATTTATCTAATAATCTTGGTGATATTCAGTGATCATAGTAAACTTTAGCTAACCATTTTCCATATTTGTTTGCTTTATAAGAGAAAGACTGGTGTCTGTCGAAAATTTCAACATCTATTACTGTTCTCATAAATATTCATACATATGAAAATTAGTTTATATCAGAAAAGTAATATTTACTATTAAAGCAATGCCTCATATCTATGTTTGTAACAATTGATTTCATGATTCATCAAAAATAACCGAGATCTAGCGGAGTATTACAGTTGGATGTCAAATTTCCAAAATTTGTGAAAGGATCGGTTACCATGGAAACCGTTACAATCTTACTTACAGTTCATTGTTTGGGTATCAGTTAAGATGATTAGCTTTCTGAGTATTTTGTCATCATTTTAAACTACATTTGAAGTTGTTTTCTGATATTGGTAGGATAAAAATTGAGAGTTTTACGTTATTTCTGTATTTGTTTGCTATTTTTTAATTATTCTCATTAATATTCATGTGTATGCAAATAAGGTAATTCCTAATTATAGCTTTTAAACCAAAGCACACTGTCTTAGCTTTAATTTGGTACCAGTTTTATGCAGTTAGCACAAATACTTCCTGTGATATGGAAGATTTTTGCAGGTAGGTGTCGACTAACAAAACTGTGTGAACAGAGTGAAATGAATGGTTACTATGGAAACAGTTAAAAAGTTACTTAGAGTTAAATTTTTGGTCCTCAAATTTGATATTTTGTTTTCTGAGGATTTTGTCATCAGGTTAAACTGCATTTGAAATTGTTTTCTGATATTTGTAGGATAAAAAGTGAATAGTTTACATTATTTACGTTATTTCTATATTGTTTTTACTATTTGTAATGTTCTCATTAATATTCATGAGTATGCAAATAAGGCAATTTAAAAAAAAAACTGGGAATAAAAGCACAATGTCCTATCTCCAATTTGGTACCAGTTTTTGGGGTTTTGGACAAAAACTGGCTGTGATATGGACGATTTTGAAGGTACGGACCATCATTACGAAAACTAGGTGTTGCCATGGAAACGGTGAAAATGGTGCTTAAAATTAATGCTATGGTCCTCAAATTGGATATTTTGTTTCCTGGGGGTTTCGTCATCATGTTAAACGGCATTTGAAGTTATTTTCTGATATTTGTAGGATAAAAAAATGAAAGGTTTAGGTTATTTCTATACTTTTTTACTATTTTTAATGTTCTCATTAATATTCATGAGTATGCAAATAAGGTAATTAAAAAAAACAAGTTAGAAATAAAAGCACAATGTCTTATCTTCCATTTGGTACCAGTTTTATAGTTTTAGGACAAAAACTGGCTGTGATATGGGCGAATTTGTAGGTATGGGTCATCATTACGAAAACTGGGGGGTTGCCATGGAAACGGTTAAAATACACATAGCCTAAAAGAATTTAAGTTTGAGTACATTCGCGATTCTGATTCAGGACACTTTTCTGAATATTTTGGTACCCATGAAAAAAAGTCTAGGGGGGGGTGCACGGTAGGCACTACTGGCTCCCTGAGTATTATGTATAAGTCTTAAAAATATCTGTTCTGTTCTGTTCAATAAATGAATGACCTCTTATAATATGATCTACTTTAAACCAATCATAGACCGTCCCCTTTTTCTTATAAACAGCCATGCGTTAGCTGTAAGTAACATTGAAATAACTAACAGCTGATTTCCTAGCATGCGTTAGCAGCTGTAAGTAACATTGAACTCATTAACAGCTGATCTACTAGCATGCATTAGCTGTAAGTAATATTGAAATAACTAACAGCTGATCTACTAGCATGCATTAGCTGTAAGTAACATTGAAATAACTAACAGCTGATCTACTAGCATGCATAACTGTAAGTAACATTGAAATAACTAACAGCTGATCTACTAGCATGCATTAGCTGTAAGTAATATTGAAATAACTAACAGCTGATCTACTAGCATGCGGGGGCCTTATCAGGGTATGTGCAGTTTGTCATTCATAATCCTCTGGCATATTTCACCAGTTCATACTGTATCGACTTACCAATACACGAAGATGGACTGTTCCACTCGGATAATTCAGCGGTGAAAGAGTTAATCGAGACAAGACTAGACTCGGTTCTACTGTCAGAGCACGTCGAAGTATAATACAGTAAAACCCCGCTAATGCGACCACCTAACAGAAGCATAATTCCGGGTGCTAGGTGCAGGTGGTAGCTTAATACAGGACAAAAGTAATGCAGAAAGCTCCTCTAGGAACTTTCTGCATTACTTTTGTCCTGCATTAAGCTACCACCTGCTTATAAAGACAATCACGTTTATTCTTTAAGTGGTCGCATTAGAGGGATTCTACTGTAATACATGCAATACATTGCATACTATAAACCGAACACCCAAATAAGTATTAATATCGATCTTTAAGGTATCTTAACCCTTTCCTTCATATAGAACGCCTTTTCAGACATTTGCAAACAGAGTAGACCCAGATCAGACGGCTCATGTGGGATCCGTCTGATCAGGGTCTGCTCTGTTTGCTTAAGGAATTTTATAAATCGGATTTTACAGCTGGCACCTTGGAGAAAACATCCCTCTTCATTGTTCCATTATATTGAATCTGTCCATTAACCCATTTGCTCCCAGTGGAATCTTCCATGCTTATATATTGGATTAGTCTTTCTTTTATCTAAGGGATGTCTGGTCCAAATTTTCATTTTTGTTTTATTTTATATTGAATTTCCTATCAGCTTACAGTGTAGACTCTGATCAGACGCCGCATTATGCGGCGTCTGATCAGAGTCTACACTGTTTGCCTTCGTCCAATACATGGGCTCGTGGGAGCAAATGAGGTGATAATGTCTTGAATAAAAGTCAAACAAGGAAATGGTTAAGCAGCCATCTTTTGTATAACATATATCAATTCGTCTTTACTAAAAGTTCGGTTTTGATGGGTTTTACTGTATGTACATAATTACTTGCACGCAACACTTAAAGCATTGGGTCTATTTATATTTCAGCCTAGTTCTTTATAGTGCTGGTTGCTACTAAAATCACATTTACAAATAGTCTTGATTTCCCCCGTTGTCCCCCGTTTCTATAATCGAAATAGCAAACTTCTTAAAGCATTCAAAGGTACATGTAGAAACCCCTTTGAAAACTAAATAATGTGCGTGTGCAGTAATTGTCGTCTGTTTCAACCACTCGTGTATTTGCACACCCTTTCTTTTCAATGTACATGCTTGTCACTGAGACAAACCTCAAGCGTTTTAACTCGTATAGTGCGGGACACGAGTCAATAATGTCCTTTACAAAAAGTGCAGACCCAGATGAGAGGGCTCCTAGAGGAGCCCTCTCATCAGGGTCTTCACTGTTCGTCATGTTACACTTTTCTTTGGAAAAATCCCTAAAATATTACCATAAGCTTGATCTGTTTGAATTTGGAATAGTTCATGTGAAAATTCAGCGGTTAATCAGTTAACAAGTTACGTCGACGAACTTGTTATGGCACGCTTACCTTTATACATGCTTTCAATAGTTACCTCATAATAGTTACCAGCACTTTATGTACAGAACACATTTACAGTTGAGATCGAAGAGACTATTCTAAAGAGTGGTCACAGTATAGGGTTTGGTGGAGAAATGACGATTTTAGTATTTGTGTACACACGTTTACCTGTAGCTCTGTGTAACAGGATCCGTCTGTTCAGAGTCACCTCTGTTTGCTTTTAGAATAGCTTAGATTCTGTAGTTTTTGTCTCAGCAATATATTCACTTGTTTAATATAACGTTTAATATTACAATGTGCAGTAGAAACTGTCTTAAGCGACCATTAAAAAGAGCCTGTAAGCCATGTGGTAGCTTAATGCAGGTCAAAAGTAATGCAGAAAGCTCCCCATTAAGCAACCACCTGCTTTTTAAGATTCCTATGTCTAACAAATATAAGGTCGCTTCAGACAGGTTCTACTGTATACAACTTAGTTAATTAATATAATCATAGAGGGTTGACTCTGTCATGAATATTCATCAGGTAACGGGTTAATGGATATACATGTATTAACCCTTTGCCTCTTAACCATTTCCCTCATATAACGTGTTTTCACGCATTTGAAAACAGAGTAGACCCAGATCAGACGGCTCCTAGAGGAGCCGTCTGATCAGGGTCTGCTCTGTTTGCTAATGGAATTTGATAGATCTGTTCCTTTACTTTCTGAAATGGCTACAATGCCCCATCTTCCATATTTCTGTGTAACTATTTTGTCCAGGAATAGTCAGAAGGCATTGAAATTTGATGTAAACACGGAACAAGGAAAGAAGTACACCTTTTAACGCCTTTGCAAATAGAGAGAGTACACCCTGTAGGATCCATCTGATCAGGGTCTGTTCTGTTTGCTTATGGAATAATATAAATCTGATTCTACAGTGTATACCATTGCACCAACTTCCTGTGGTCATTTGTCATTTTAAAATTCCAGCCAATTAATATTCATGATGTGGTTATATCTTGGATGAATATCCATGGAGTACCTTTGGCAATTCTTTATTTATATTTCAGATATGGTGCAATAACAGACTATTAGTTTCCTTGGACAGACGGTCGCTCTATAACCTACAATGACGACTCAACCGTCCACGGTATTATATACGTCTTCAGGTCCAGCACAGCATGAACTGCATGGCACAGACAGCGGGAATTCATCAGACCCAGAGCCGGACATTGCGGACCTGAATGCCGAGAAGGTGCTTCAATTACTGCCTGTGATCCTGTATATAATTTTTTCAATTACAATCGGGCTGGCGGGAAATATCCTCGTCATGTATATCTACACCGTTCGCTTGAAGCGCTCCGCCTCGAGGTTCTTCATCTTGTTTTTGGCCTTGCTCGATCTAGTCTCATGTGTTGTTGGTGCCAGTTCTGAACTCACCGACTTGTTCCAGCCGTACACTTTCAAAACTCCTATGTCCTGCAAGCTTCTGAGATTTGGACTTTCGTTTACAATAATTTCGGCAAGTTTTACTTTGATTTGTGTAGCATTTGATAGATACTATAAAGTGTGTAGACCACTCAAGGCATTTCCAGTGAGGAAAGTGAAGACTCTGTGTATCTGTGTTTCTCTGTTGAGTTTATTCCTATCTAGTCCAGCTTTAGCCATATTTGGATTAAAGACTGTAGATACGGGTTACGGAATAAATGGGACAGAATGTTCCACCGCGGATGGTGTCAAAGGTACTGCAATGCCTATTATTTATTACGTTATATTGTTTCTAGCATTTCTAATTCTGCTTACGTGCTTTATGTTCTTATATATCAGAATAGGGCTTGAAATATGGAAGAGAAAGAAACTGACTATTGGGGAAACGCTTCCAAAGATACGAAGAGACACAAATATTTCAAAAAGGAGGTCGACAAATTTCGTCCGTACAGAGAGTGTACATGTAGATGAGACTTCCGGTCCATCTTGCGCGACAGATGATGAGTCACGTGGTTATTGTGATAATCTCGCGATAAGTGAATCCGAAAGCTGTCCAACTACCAGCAATAAAAGACTTTCGACGGAAGTGAATGGAAAGTTAAGTCCATCTGGAAACATGAATCGACAAACAACGTTCGTGTTTACTCGGAAAAGATCAATTCCTGGCAAGATGTCAATACGCACGCTTCGAACGACGGGGATATTCTTCGCCGTGTCTGTTGCATTTGTTGTTAGTTTTCTGCCATATTTAATCGCAAATGTCTTGAAATTCTCAAAAGTTGTGTTCCATGACATTCAGACTCCCGGGGAGGAGATTGTGTACAATTTCTTGGTACGTTCATACTTCATTAGTAACTTTGTAAATCCATTGATTTACAGTGTAATGAATCGTAACTTCAGGAAAGAGTCCAAGAAACTATTTAAGCGCATATATTTTAAATTGAAATCATGCTGTATAAAAAATCAATAAATGTAAGTAAACCTTATTCTGGTATCTTTACAATTCTTTTCTGATCACTCATTCAATTCAAAGCCCCTCCCCCACCACCCCCTGCCAATATGACGAACTAGATATAAGCTTAATCTTTCACCCGTGGTGAACATTAGATGTTTGCTCAAAATTGGATATGGTGCAATTTTGACTCTTTCCGATTTGATCAAACTTTTGAAAAGCTGTTCACCGCGTGTCAAACAGTTTGGATCCTGATGAGATGCCGATTTACTCGCCGTCTCATCTGCATCAAAGCTGTTTGCAAATGCGAGTCAGGTCGCGGATAGCGGGTTAAAGGTCCGTATTATATTTTGTTTTGTTAAACGTTATCGTCTCTAGTTTCAATATTTCATTTAACACTTACCTCGCTTGAACAAAGATTGTCAGGGTGTTAAACAGTTTGGAACCTTATGAGAAGTCGGGTTACCCGTCGTCTCATCTGGGTACAATCTCTTTGCAAACCCGAGTGAGGTCGCGGATAGCGAGATAAGAGCTCAGGAACTTGTTTTAACCCTTTCCCTGTTCTATGTTTATTACAAATTTCAATACCTACTGAATATTCATGGACAAAATAGTAATAATGAAATATAGAAGGTGGAATGTTGTAGCCATTTTAGAAAGTAAAGAAACAGATCTTTCAAATTCAACTAGCAAACAGAGCAGATCCTGATCAGACGGCTCCTCTAAGAGCCGTCTGATCTTGGTCTACACTGTTTGCAAATGCATGAAAACACGTTTATATGAAGGGTTAAAAGAATGGAGGAAGTACGTTAGTAACGCACTGACTGAACTCAGTAACTATCGACGGGTAAACGACCTGAATATATATTTAAAGTTGATATACAGTCCTCTAAAGCGACCACTGAATGGATAAGCTTGTATGTCTTTAAAAGCACGTGGTTGTTTAATGCAGGGCGACGAAAGTAACTCAGAATGTTCCTTTGGGAGCTTTTCTGTATAACTTTCGTCATGCATTAAGCTGCCATATGCGTTTCACGACCCAGAATTAGACCTTTTTGTTGTGGTCGCATTAGAGAAATTCTTTTGCAAATATTGTTTGAATGAGTTTGGTTGCTCTGCTTCATTAATTTGTTTTTGTACTCACATGCGTAGCAAACAGAAATGATTAATTGCTGTGACGTAATGTCTGTATATCTGTTTCAAGCGTCTGCCTGTTCGTTAACTTCTTATAAAGGCATTTGCAAACATAGTAGAGCCAGAGATGAGACGGCTCCTGTGGGAGCCCTTTGACCAGGGTCTATTTTGTTTGCTTATGAAATGATACAGATTCTACAGTTTTGCCATGGTAAAATATTTCGTTGATCATAATGCTATTATAAAAAAAAAATAGCTAATTAATATTCATGATGTCACTACACATATATTTCTTGCTCAACCCTTTTCCGCCATGAATATTCATGAAAGAAATAATTATGTCATGACTATTAATTAGATGAATTTGTTATAATAGCACGTGGACACAGGAATTTGTGGCCATATCAGAACGTGTAGAATATCAGATCTATATGATTTCGTAACCAAACAGCAGACACTGATCAGACGGCTCCTATAGGAGCCGTTTTATCTGAGTCTACTCTGTTTGAAAAGGCGTAAGAAATGTGTATTTATGGAGTAAAGGGTTAACAGTCATAACGTGAATAGTTAATGGTCCTAAATAATGGGTTAATTGTCATGGAGTAAAGAGTGGTCATATAAAAAAGGGTTAATGGTCAAAGTAAAGGGTTAATAGTTATAAAGTAAACGGTTAATGGTCACAAAGTAAAGGGTTAATAGTCATAAAATAACGGGTTAATGGTCATATATTAAAGACTTAATGATCATAGTATACAGTGTTAATATTCGTACAGTAAATGGTTAATGGTCATAAAGCAAATAGTTAATGGTCATAAAATAAATAGTTAATGGTCATGAAGGAAATAGTTATTGGTCATAAAATAAAGGGTTAATAGTCAAAGGTTAATAGTCAAAGTAAAGGATGATTAATGGTCATAAAGTAAATGGTTAATGGTTGTGAAGTAATGGGAAAATCAAACCCGTTAGAGTAAAGAATGTTTAGAATATCATTGTTAAATTGGGAAAATAGTCGGTGTCTCGAGATGAAAAGGTCACTTGGCAATCAGTGTAGGCATGTGCCCTTGCTTATCAAACGTCTGTGTTCATTTTCAAATATCGGATTGGTTGCATGGTGATTTGCATAAGTCACAGCGTTGGAACATAGTGTGCAATAAGTGTTTACCCTTTTGTCAATCGACAGAAACAACAGTAATTTGCATACTAGTGCTACTAATACAAACCTTTATCACACGACATAGTCCGATACAGTGAATACATTATTTGCATTATACATTATTTACTAAGGTCCAAAGGTTATAAAACCTTTTACTTGAGTCTGAGCTCATTTTCAAGCATCTGATTGGTCAGGTTCCGAACAGCAAAATCAATCTGATCAACCAGATGCTTAAGAATGATGTATTACTCATTTAAAAACGTTATAACCTGGGAGCCAGGCCGAGTGGAAAAATGAATCCTGAGCTTCAGTTCTGAGTTCGTTCTTAATATCTGATTGGTCAGTTTTTGAGCAGAACTCCCCGAATCTGACTAGTCAGAAGCTTGGGAATAAACTCAGAACAAAAAAAGGTTTACAACCACTGTAACATGTTTCGCATGTGTGCAAAGCATCAACATTCCATTCGAGTACCCCAAGATATTTGTAAAAGTATTTCAAATTTAGATATTTCTTTAAAATGCGTGTGATCTGAAATTCAATTTGATATGTAATTGGCAAAACATGTTTTATTCTATGAAGTAGTATATAAAGTATATATATATTACTTATACAATATACAGAGGACAAATAGAAACAGGGGCAATACTTATACTTCTGACCATTTTAGGGCGTGAGGAGGGGGCATAACTGTTTAAACTGAATCAAAGTCTGGGTCCATGCTTATAAAGCTTTTAGTTGAGTCTGAGTTTCGTTCTCAAGCTTTTGATTGGTCAGATTTGAGTTCTCAAGCTTTTGATTGGTCAGATTTGAGCAAGAGGCTCAAATCTGACCAATCAAAAGCTTGAGAACGTACTCAGACTCAACTAAAAGTTTTATAAGCAGGGACCCAGTATATGCCCGATTATTCTCGATGAATAGGGTGACATTAAAGTGACAGTCTCAACTTGAAATACGTGTTACAAATATCTAAAATACACAAATCGTTAGTTTATATACTGACATAAAGTAAATCTACAGGAAAGGCAGACTGTATCGAAGCCCCCGAGGTTATTAATTGATGTATTGGTTGGTGTTTAATTGGGTTGCATTTTAGTTCCGTAACAGTTCGAAATAGGCCGACAATATTTCGTTGTACAACAAAAAATGATAAGCATTGACGAAAATGGTTTATTTTGTATCACAGGGGGCATTTGTCAAATTGACAATGTTCACAATAATAATTGAATATAACTAGCACCATGTTTTATGTTTTATTGAAAATACGCGTCTATTATGGAGACTATCACTTTAAATTGTAAGTTCGTCTGTCCAAAACTTCGTTTCAGTTCAAAAACTTCTGAAAGGTCGTTGGGTTACTATTACATATTGCACACACTGGCACCGGATCATTTATATAATTGTACACATAACTCCTATGATATAGAGCTATAAACCGTGTATATCATAGGTGTGTTATGATTTGTCTCTATCTAGTGCCAGTTGTTACACAATATAATATAACTTTACTCTTTCATTACTCGGAAGCAATGGACGGTAATCCTTGCAAACAGTTTGGATCAAAGTGAGACATTGAGTAAGTAAGTGTCTCGTCATGATCCAAGCTGATTCAACATCAACAGAGGTCCAGATAAGATGCGTAAATTAAAACATTTTCAAGAATAACTTTTTTATTTCTCAACCAAAACCTATGTTCTGACCACTCTTCGAGGCGATTCTAAAGAGTGATCACAACATAGGGTTTGGTGGAGAAATGACGAGTTTAGTACCTGTGTACGTACGTTTATCTGTTTCCATGAATCTAGGATTGTGTTTTGAAAAACTGTAGTTTAACTGTACTGGCGCCAAATTTAAAAGTGTCGTCTGCAATAATAATTTCATATTAAATATAATTCTAAACTAAATAACAAAGTTATATTTTAGTAAAATATTTGTTTTTAAAAACATGTATGTTTGGGCTAAAAAACAATACAGAAAACAGTGAAGTCCCGGGTCAGATGCCACCTTGAAAAGGCGGCATCTGACCTGGGACTGCACTGTTTTCAATGGCACCAATAGGCGACATTGCCGCTGAAATAATTAAGAAGTGAAAGAAGCGATACATTCTAAAACTCTCCTTTTCTATAATTAATGCTCCTTTTCAGTAGATTAATTTTAAAAGGTTGAGTCTAAAAATAGCATAGGAGAGAATGGGTTAATACGCGACATGACTCCCATTTGCAAGCAGTTTAGATCCAGATGAGACGCCAAGTAACCAAGTAACTCGGCGTCTCACTAGGATCCAAGCCGTTTTAAATTCAGTTAATCGAATCGGAAGTTGTCAAAATTGTAGCAGCCCCTAATTGGAGCTGACATTATTTTTCACAGCGGGGTAAATAGTAAGTTAATGTCCCCTTTTCGAGGCAACATAGTAAGCACTTCTTTCAAACTGTCTCAACCTAATTTACAGAATATGCTTTTCCATTGGAAATGAATGAGTCGTTAATTGTAAACACATTGTAGTTTATATGAGCTATTGTTATATCAGTAGTAAGCCAAGGTTAAATCAACTAAGCAATTCAATCTATTATATGGCAGACATTCAATATCAAACATTGCCGTGTTAAGATATACAGTAAAACCCTTCTAAACCAAGCTTTAAGTTTAATATAAATATCGGTCTTAGAGACAGGTGGCAGCTTAATGCAGGGTGAAAACCATGCAGAAAGCTCTGAGCTTTCTGTATGACTTTCACCCTGCCTTAAGAAGCAACCTGCCTAAGCGTATCTAAATTCTTCTCCACTAGAATTCCGGTTTAGAGGGGGTTTACTGTATGTTAACAAGACGAGTGTATTGAATTGTCTTTAAAGTTGTCAATAGTGAGTTTAATTAGGACATAAACATCTACCCCATTTCAAATATGCTTTGATCAATAACTTGCTAAGCGCTATCTGCCATTTGCAAACAGTTTGGATCCAGATGAAACGCCGACCTGGCTTGATTTCACAAAGAATCTAGATCCAGATGAAACGCCAAGTTAGAACTCGATGACTCGTCAGAATAATCAGTCATCGGTTTAATTATTTACAGCAGGATAAGGGGTAAAATAGCGAAAGAAAATAAATGTAACCTGATGCAGTTGAAACATTGAGGGCAGTCGACCTGCAATGCGTTCAATTAAGAATAACGCTCGCATAACTCTCGCAATAGTTGACAACCGCTTCTAACATTTCCATTTTAGACCGTTCATCAATAGAGGTCAGCCATGTAACGTGCCAACAGCTAATGTATTGCAAATATTGGTAGACACGAGTCTTTAATAACATAATAATAATAATAATAATAATAAAGACTTTATTTAACGAGAGTACTCATTTGGTTATAACCAATCTTCAACAGAGAAAAACAGAAAAAAGAACGTGTTGGGCATAGTAAACCCTTCTAAACCGGACGTTACAGTAAAACTCCTCTAAACCGGACGATTAGTATAAATATCGTTCTTGGAGACCGGCGGCAGCTTAATGCAGGGTGACCGTCATTCAGGAAACTCCTCTAGGAGCTTTCTACATGACTTTCACTCTATGTTAAGCAGCCATCTTCCTAAGAGTATCTAAATTCTTCTCTACTAGAATTACGCTTTAGAGGGGTGTTACTGTATAAAGTTATCTACTGTAACATCAGTCCGTTTCATATTAACCATTTCCCTGATGAATATTCATGTAAGTAATGACGTCATGAATATAAATAAGATTATTTTTTATAATGGTATATGAACACAGGACATTTTGCCTCAAGCAGAAGCTGTAGAATCAGATCTATATTACACCATAAGCAAACAGAGCAGACTCTGATCAGACGGCTCCTATAGGAGCCGTCTGATCTGGGTCTACTCTGTTTGCAGATGCGTCAAAATGCGCTTACATAAGTGAAAGGGTCAACTATAAAGTAAAAGCTGTCTGTTGCGAAGAGAGGTTAAATTGCTGGTCGTACAGGCAGGTGGTAGCTTTATATGAGCTTTTTGCATACCGTTCGTCATACATTAAGCAGCCACCTGCTTTTATAGACACCTGTGTTTCTTAATCGAGTGGTCACTAAAGGCGGGTTCTATTGTACTCTTCAAGCTGCAATGGGAACTGCATATACTTCTACCCCTTTCGTCGCCAAGTACATTTCATGTCCTAAATTGATGGTCAGCTCCAAGTTTGATAGTCAGTTTCTCTTCAGTTTCTTTGATAAAACGTAATCAGGGGGTCAAAAAGTTTGGATTCTGCAGAGATGCCGAGTTATTCGGTGTCTCATCTGGATCTAAACTGTTTGCCAAGGTTGATACAGTGTCGTCTACGGCGGTTGAAGAGTTGCGCTCCGTACTTCATTCGGATTCCAACTGTTTGCACAGGAACTCGACAGAGTTTTGTTTAAAGGTTAAGTACCTTAGACAGAGAGGTGCCAGATTTAATTAGGTAAAATATACAGGAACACCTCTCTAAAGCGATCCGAAACAGAGTACTCTTACTGGTTCTTAAAGTTAGTCAGATTACAGTTAACCCTTTCCTCCATAGGCTATTTTAGACCAAACCTCTTTGAATGAATCTACCCATAAAGGAGCATTTACAAAAGAAAAGTACAATTTTAGAATTTTGTAGTTTGATACCATTGTGATAAAAAGAGCATTTGCTCCTATAGGAGCAAATGCTCTATTTATCACAATGGTTTTAAGAAATGGTTATTACAGAGGAGTAGAAAGGCGTAATTATGGAGGAAAGGGTTACATGTAGGACGAAAGTTGTGCAGAAAATCTCCCATAGCAGCTTTCTGCACTACTTCCATTCTGCCTTAACCATTTCCCTGTTTTATGTTTATTCCAAATTTCAATACCTACTGAATATTCATGGACAAAATAGTTATAATGAAATGTGGAAGGTGGAACATTGTAGGCATGTTAGAAAGTAGTGAAACAGATTTATCAAATTCCATAAGCAAACAGAGCAGACCCTGATCAGACGGCTCCTATAGGATCCGTCTGATCTGGGTCTACTCTGTTTGCAAATGCGTGAAAATATGTTTATATGGGGGAAAGGGTTAAGCAACCACCTACTATAAAAGGCATTCGTTGTTATTCATTAAGTAGACGCTCTAGAGAGGTTCCATTGTATATCAAATTAATATAAGTGGTGTAACCCTTTACCTGATAGACCGTCTTTCCTCGCATTTGCAAACAGAGTAGACCCAGATCAGACAGCTCCTGTAGGAGCCGTCTGAAATGGGTATGTTCTGTTTGCTTATGGATTTCTGATTCTATAGTTTCTGCCAAAAGCAAATATATTGATGAGTTCATATAGATATACCATTATAAAAATTCAAGTAATAAAGATAAGTACATGTACTGTCAGTATTTCATACACAAATACAGTAAAACCCCTCTAATGCGACCACTTAATGAACAAACATGGATGTCCTCATAAGCAGGTGGTTGCTTAATGCACGACAAAAGTTATGCAGAAAGCTCCTATTGGAGCTTTCTGCATAACTTTTGTCCTGCATTAAGCTACCACCTGCCTTTGCCTCTGTGAAGTATGCCCATTTTTGGTGGTCGCATTAGAGGGGTTTTACTGTATTCACGAAGTAGAGGTTAAACCATGACATAACAAAATGTAAATATGGCAGACATACGTGTTGCTATAGTCTTGAACGATCGCCTGTTTTCGCAAACAAAATAATGCTTTAATGGCTCATTACTCTTTATCTACTTTGTCATTTTACCCCACCCACTTCCTTTGCTATATTGAAGCAATACTGTGTATATATGGAACAGAAAATGAATAAATAAATGACCCGACAACATCTATGTGCCATTTGAAACTTTTTAATATGAAAAAATGAATAAACACAACATACTCATTTGCTAAATAAGGTCATTTTTTTAACAATTTAAGCATTTTGTTTCATATTCTCATTAATAAACATGAATATGCAAATGAGCAAATTATGAATAAAAGACGCCTGACATGTAATAAGCATATTGATATTATTTTAAAACTATTTTGGATGTTTTATAAACAAAATAAATGATGTTTTGGCGTCTTAATGACGCTAATGCTGAAACTTCGAATAGTTGGCGGTTGCCATGGAAACACGCTGACCATATGCATATCCAGCATCCCCTACTCTTCCAACAAACGGAATTTGTTAACATATACCCTAAGCTTTAAGAAACTAGAACTGTAAGCCAAAGGCTAACGAATACCCCCCACCTGTCTGCTTGTCAGAACACCTATCATCAATCTGAACATATGTACATACAGAAACATGAAGAGATTTAAAAACAAGAGAGCCATGAGGCCCTGAAGCGCTCACCTTAGATAACCCCATGGGCGGGGCCATTTTTGACCAAGAAGTCATCATTTGTACAACATTGGTAGAGTTCAGCCACAAGGCAAAGCAGTATGCCATTAATAAAAGGTCTAAGCCTAATGGTTTCAGAGAAAAATAATATTTCATATTTTTCCCATGAAAAACTGATAAGCCTCAAGACAGGGCCAAGTTTTGCCCAGAGGCCAGGGTCGTAAGTTGAACATTCTTGGCAGAGGACCACAAGCCAAGCTACATATTTGTATAGGACCATTAGATCATGTTACATACCAAACATCAAAGGTCTAGGCATTACAGTTTCAGAAGATTTCTTATGAAAAACTGTTAAGCCCTTGGGCGGGGCATTTTTGGCCCAGGGGTCATAATTTGAACAATCTTTGTAGAGAACCATTACATCATGCTACATTCCAAATATCAAAGGTATAGGCCTAACAATTTCAGACAAAAAGATTTTTAAAGATTTTCCTATGAAAAACTGTTAAGCCAATGGGCGGGGCCATTTTCGGTCCAGGGTCATAATTTGATCAATCTTTGTAGAGGACCATTAGACCATGCTACATTCCAAATATCAAAGGTCTAGGCCTTACAATTTCAGAGAAGAAGATTTTTAAAGATTTTCCTATGAAAAACTGATAAACCCTTGGGCGGGGCATTTTTGGCCCGGGGGTCATAATTTGAACAATCTTTGTAGAGGACCATTACATCATGCTACATACCAAATATCAAAGGTCTAGGCCTAACAGTTTCAGAGAAGAAGATCTTTAAAGATTTCCCTATGAAAAACTGATAAGCCCTTGGGCGGGCCAATTTTGGCCCGGGGATCATAATTTGAACATCTTTGTAGAGGACCATAAGATCATGCTACATGCCAAATATCAAAAGTCTAGGCCTTACAGTTTCAGAGAAGAAGATTTTTAAAGATTTTCCTATGAAAAACTGATAAGCCCTTGGGCGGGGCCATTTTTGACCCAGGGGTCATAATTTGAACAATCTTTGTAGAGGACCATTAGATCATGCTACATACCAAATATCAAAGGTCTAGGCCTTACAGTTTCAGAGAAGAAGATTTTTAAAGATTTTCCTATGAAAAACTGATAAGCCCCGGGGCGGGGTCATTTTTGGCCCGGGGATCATAATTTGAACAATCTTTGTAGAGGACCATAAGATCATGCTACATGCCAAATATCAAAAGTCTAGGCCTTACAGTTTCAGAGAAGAAGATTTTTAAAGATTTTCCTATGAAAAACTGATAAACTCTTGGGCGGGGCCATTTTTGGCCCGGGGGTCATTATTTGAACAATCTTTGTAGAGGACCATAAGATCATGCCACATGCCAAATATCAAAAGTCTAGGCCTTACAGTTTCAGAGAAGAAGATTTTTAAAGATTTTCCTATGAAAAACTGATAAGCCCCGGGGCGGGGTCATTTTTGGCCCGGGGATCATAATTTGAACAATCTTTGTAGAGGACCATAAGATCATGCTACATGCCAAATATCAAAAGTCTAGGCCTTACAGTTTCAGAGAAGAAGATTTTTAAAGATTTTCCTATGAAAAACTGATAAACTCTTGGGCGGGGCCATTTTTGGCCCGGGGGTCATTATTTGAACAATCTTTGTAGAGGACCATAAGATCATGCCACATGCCAAATATCAAAAGTCTAGGCCTTACAGTTTCAGAGAAGAAGATTTTTAAAGATTTTCCTATGACAAACTGATAAGCCCTAGGGCGGGGCCATTTTTGGCCCGGGGGTCATAATGTGAACAATATTTCGTTCCCCCTAACCACTGATGCTTCTGACAAAATTTGGTTAAAATCGGGTAAGTAGTTTCAGAGAAGATGTCGTTTGAAAATGTGGACGGACGACGGACGCCGGACGGACCGCGGTCACAATAACTCACCTGAGCCAGCTAACAATACATGCCCCAACCTAATTTATGTAATAAAAATGAAGAATAATTCAGAGAAACAAGACCCTTTCATGAGGTTTTTGTCAAATCCAAAGTTCTAAAGCTAGGTACCTTTTCAGAAAAACATTAAGTTCAAGGACAATAACTCTGACAAAAATTATTCAACCAGACCCATATTTGAACTTAAGCTGTACCTCATCTAGATTTAGCTCTATGTCAAATATGAAGTTAATATCTCTAACCACTTCCAAAGAAAGACCGGAAAATTGAAAATTAGGGAAAAAAAGTTCAAGGGCCATAACTCTGTCAAAAATTATTCAACCAGACTGAGATTGGGAATTAAGCTGTAATTCATCTAGAGTTAGCTTTATGCCAAATATAAAGTTAATATCTGCAACCACTTCCAAAAAAAGTCTGGAAAATCCCAAATTTGAAGAAAAAAATTAAAGTTCAAGGGCAATAACTCTGGAAATAATTATTCAACCTGGCTGAGATTGTAACATAAGCTGTAACTTATCTAGATTTAGCTTTGTACTAAATATAGAGTTGATATCTCGAGTCACTTCCATAAAAAGTCCAGAAAACCGGAAAACATTGATAGGGGACTAAAAAGGGGAGATAACTCCTGAAGTAGTGGTCCGATCATAATGGAAATATGCGATGCACAGGTTTATATGGTCATATGGCTATACATGAACTTTCAACAAAATTGAAGCAAAACTGTAGAAGAAGAAGGCCGGACAAAATTGTGTCCACGGACGGACGGACAGACGGACAATCTGATTCCAGTATACCCCCCCCCCCCAAAAAAAAAAAAAACCCCAAAAAAACTTCGGTGTGGGGGGTATAAATATAGGTGTACAAAAATCCCGCACGGGGGAGGGTTTCGATTATGGGCCCTGGGTCTATAAGCCTCATCCTGTTGAGAGCGACATGACTTACATCTGCAAACAGTGTGAACCAGATGAGAAATAAATGTGCGAGTTAAAGAGGAAACGCAGTCGCCCGAACAACACTCTGATAAAAATGAACAGCAACTGTACATGTCTATCAAAAGACAAAAAAAGAGACCCACAAAGACATATCAAACAGAAATTAGTGGAAAGATGGAAGTACCACCTTGAAACGGTCAATGACAAGTGTCACTGGGGGGGGGGGGGGGTTAGCCCAACCTCACACTTATCCCATTCCCACCCTAAAACAATAAAACGAGATAAAAATCCGACGTCCTCCTTTCGTTTCCGGATTTACAGGAAGTCTTCCTTGAGTATTACAGTTAAGAAAATGGGTATGTGGTTAAGAAAATGGTATGTCCAATAATTTTATGAAGTTTGTAAATCTATCTTCCAATAAGTCAAACCCCTGATGGGGATCTGGACTGTCGCGCGTCAACTGACAAGATGTTAGTAAGACTTGCGTTAAAAGCTTCAAAAAAGAAAAAGAAAAAGATGGGTTAAAACAGGTTAAAAACAGGACAGGTGTATCTAGGGAGACATGTGTTCAATCTGACTCACACTCAGACTGAACTCTGGTCCGGGTAGTGCAATAAGATCTGGAGGCAAGGCATTCCAATGGATGATAGTTCTAGGGAAAAAATGAATATTTATGTTAGTTAGTTTTCATTTGGATGTACTGGAATGCCTGGGAATGAGAAGTTCTGGAATGCCTTTTTGTTTGGAACAAGATATTCTTGACATGAAATAGCAATTTTGCCATTCAAAATGTTATGAAACATAGTTAAGCGCGGGTCGATGCGCCGGAGGTCAAGACGTGTCCACTGCAAAAAAAATAGCATTTCAGTAACGCTGGACATGCGGCTGTAGTCATGCTTGACCCATCTAGCAGCCCTCTGCTGCACATACTCAATCTGCTCGATGTGAGTATTAGTATGCGGGGACCAAACATAGCTAAAATATTCAAGTTGGGTCTAACCAGTCTCTTGCATGCCATTGATTTAAGTCTTTCTGAGTGTACTTTGATGCTACATCTTAGAAAACCCAGACATCACCATAAAATTCTGGACGTGAAATATATTGTCACAGAGGCGCCTTAAGATTGCTCTTACACTTGCCAATAAATGAGAGGTGTTGATCAATTTGAGTTCTTTTGGTGTAAATGGTAGGAATCATAATCTCAAAGAACGGGTTATCTGTGTTGAAAATCCAGATACTCAACTTGAACCTGACTGAGAACTTTCATTGTACAATTCAGCTAATAAGTATTCCAGATACGGTAAAATCTCTCTATAACGACCACTAAATGTGTTAATTAGTTGGTATTTAGGGCAGGTGGCTGCTTAAAGCAAGGTGAAAGTAAAACAGAACGCTCCTATAGGAGCGTTCTGTTTTACTTTCAACTTGCTTTAAGCAGCCACCTGCCTTTAACACAAAATACTTGATGTAATTTAGTGGTCGTCGTTATAGAGAGGTTTTATTGTATTAGTACTGCTTACATGGTTATTCATCAAAGAAAGGGTTAACTATAGTTATGCTGTAAAAATGATGTCATTTTACGGACATCGGATTGGTAAAAGTTTTGAGAAACTATTGACCGAGTGCCAACCAGTTTGGATCTGATGAGAGGCCGGATTACTCTACATCTCATCTCGATCCAGTATATTTGCAAATACGATGAGGATCGTGGAGGACAAGTGATGTATACGTTTGACTTTCTTTTTGAATATACAGTAGAATCCCTATAAACCAGGCATTACATGTAGTGTAAATATCCGTCTTGGAGAGAGGTGACAGCTTAATGCAGGGTGAAAGTCATGCAGAAGGCCCCTCTAGGAGCTTTCTGTGTGACTTTCACTCTGCATTAAGCAGTCACCTGCCTAAAAGTATCTAAATTCTTCTCTACTAGAATTCCGGTTTAGTGGGGTTTTATTAGAGGGGTTAAATAGTCCAAGCTATCGTGTTTTTAGAAAACAGCGTGACGAAAGTGCAAGTAGCATCAAAATCCCAAGCAATAACACGCATATCGAGAGATCTTACTGGAAATGATCGAGACAAACCACAAACGGGGAAAATACAAAAGGGAATTATTTGGTATATATATTTTTTATAGCAAGTTACAAAGTGCTTGAAGGGCTTGAGAGCTACAAGTGTGTAATGACTGCGAAACAATTGGAACACTAGAACTGAGACAATACCGTCACACCTTTACACCGTTCTCTAGTGGTTATGAGTATTTCTCAATTCAACATTTCAACTCCGCCTTCAATGCCTGATGACCTCAAGTGACAGCTTTAATGAGTCACAATGAGAAAGGACTTAGAGCACTAAGGAACTTTGTTCCAATCTGATCCAATCCAGTGTTTCGTATTAACCAGAGACATACGCATGAACATACATGCACGTACATGTCTCTGTTATTAACCTTTTATAACATGAATATTCATGTAAGAGGTTAAGTATGAATGAATATTAATTAGATAAAAAATGTTTTATGAACACATAACAGACTCAGATCAATATAATTGCATATGCAAACAAATAGATCCGTAGGAGCTGTCTAATCTGGGGCTACTCTGTTTGCAATATTCATCAGGTAAAGGGATAAAATTTCGGATTATGTACAAAAAATACACAAGACAAAATAAATGTTTCATTTTATATATAAAATATCACAGTCGAAAAGAAAAGGGAAGAAATAAATCAAAATACTTTTACAACTTTGCAAGGATTTACATAATTTACATACATTGTAAACATATATCACAGTCTAACATCAACCCTTTGGATGCTGAATATTCATAGTGGAATGTTCCATTAGAGATTAACCCATTACCTCATAGGCTATTTTTAGATACAATCTCTTTGTATAAATCTACCCAAAAGGAGCATTAACTAGAGATAAGGATTTTTTTTAGAATTTTGTACAATGTAGTTTGAAACCATTGTGATAAATAGAGCATTTGCTCCTATAATGATTTCACAAAGTGACTTTTACAGAGTTATCAAAAGTCGTAAATATGAGGGAATGAGAAGAGTCCATTCAGTATCAAAGGTTTAAATACGCTAAAAGATATCGAATGACAAACGGTGCTGTCTCTGATCCGAGTGCTCCTCTCGGAGCTCTCTGATCTGTAGCCACACTGTTTATAAATGTCAGTAAACACTTCCAACATTGAAAGGTTTACAAGGATAACAATACTGACAATAAGACTTTCAGTTGATATCCTTAATTTCTTCATGTTGTTTATAATACTGTCACAACAGCAGGATATACAATAGAGTACCCTTGAACTCGAACAGACAAATATTCACAAATAGTGCAGACCCAGATCAAACTGCTCCTAAGGAGCAGTTTGGTCTGGATCTGCACTATTTGCTACTATGCCAGTCTAATTTAATGTTATAAAATGGTACAAATTGAATTTATTCATTTTTACAAGACCATGGAGAGGGGATACTGGTTGTCTAAAATACTTAGAGTATTTATAGCAGCCCTGTATCTTTAACAAGACAACAATACAAAATGACTATCAATCACCAAATCTGGCAAAACCATTATCAGATCTGGATCTACTTTGGAACTACTTTGGTTATAAGCTGTCAATAAACAAACACTTTAGTAAACAATTGGTCTTCATAAGATTATTTGTTTCCAGTGCTGATCTTCAAGGCAAACAATGGTTGCACTGTCCTAAAGTTGGATTTTGTACAGCAACTCTCAATTATTAAACCATTTATATCATGAATATTAATGTAAGAAAATGTAATGACATCATGAATAATCATTAACTGAAACTGTATAATGGTATATGTAAAAACGAATGTTTGGTCATGGCAAAAACTGTCAAATCTATTTTATTCCATAAGCAAACAGAGCAGAGTCTGATCAGACAACTCCTACAGGAGCTCACTGATTTGGGTCTGCTCTGTTTTCAAAGGTGTGAAAAGGCACATTTGTGATGTACAGGATTAACGCTTTACTTGATGAAAATGTTCATGCAAGACAACTACCATTATTATCACTATCATTATTAATGCTTGTATTAAAAGAAATTATTGCCAGGGCAAATAGTAGAAATTCAGATCTTGCAAATAAGCAAACAGAAAAGACCCAGATCAGACAACACTGATAGGTGTTGTCTGATCTGGGTCTCCTCTGTTAGCAAATGCATACAAAGGAGGGATAGCATAGGGTGAACGTGTATATACAATTATATCTTGACAGTATGAGTATACAGCTTCAATATAGAACGAGGTCATGTATAAGTCTTTGCTGAGGTTTGAGTCAAATAGCTGAACTCTTTGCACTTCATCTGTGAATTTGGAATAACCTATGCAGGCAGTTTGGATTCAGATGAGATGCCAAGATACTAAGTGTCTCATCAACATCCAAAGTGTTTGACAGTCAGAAACTATTTTTCAAGAGAAATGGAACTAAAATTAACTTTGCAGATTAATTTTGCAGATGACAATTATGCAGCATAGAAACAAATACCATGTACAGTAAAACCTCTCTATAACGACAACTAAATTACATCAAGTATTTTGTGTAAAAGGCAGGTAGTTGCTTAAAGCAAGATGAAAGTAAAACAGAACGCTCCTATAGGAGCGTTCTGTTTTACTTTCACCTTGCTTTAAGCAGCCACCTGCCCTAAATACAAATTAATTAACATAATTAAGTGGTCGTTATAGAGAGGTTGTACTGTACTGAAGCATCCACTTATTGAGCGTGATCACAAATGACCACATGGGTATACTTAACAACATGTACACAGGAAGCTGAACCTTTAGTACTTGTATGTGATAACATCGTAATAACTAAACATACACCAGGATTTGAAATCAAAGTAGATGCTGATCTGGATCCTAACTGATAAGATAATTGATCAATATATTGTAAGAGGTACGGAAATGTTTATTCTAGTTAACTGAAGTCAGAAACAGAGTTTGCGAGATAAGGTGAAGAAAGGGAAATAACTCTAGCTAAAAATCGGCCAGAAATAATGACATAGAGACTATGCTATTCTATTATGGCATATGGACACAGAAAGATTTAGCCATGGCAGAAACTAGAATCTGATCTGTATTATTACATAAGCAAACAGGCCAGACCTTGATCAGGCTTCTCACACAGGAGCCATCCTGATTTGGGTCTACTCTGTTTGCAAATGTGTTAAAAGATGCAATTTATGTTGTACAGGGTTAATTAAAATCAACAAGCTAATTGTTAAAGAAGTTTTGAAGTATAACTGTTAGTAATTAACAAGAGTGTTCGGAGGAACACGTGTGTCACCTGCTCGTAGCTGACACAAAAACTTAATTTTAATATGAAAAAGGGGAATAACTCAAAAAATATTGATGCTAGAGTTGTGGCCCTTGTGCATGACACTTCCTCTCATCATGCTTGTTCCATGTGTGAAATTTGAAAGCTCTATAATGATTAGTTTAGAAATGACAGCCAAAAAAAGAAAGTGTGACGGACAGTCAGACGGACGTACAGACAGACAGACGACGGAAAAGTGATCCCTAAGTGACACACTGCCTCTCGGCAGATGACACAAAAACTGTAAATGTATAGAAGTATATAGTGTAGAACCTGTCTTAAGCGACCATCAAAAAGAGGTCTAATTATGGGTCTGTTATGCAGGTGGTAGCTTAATGCTGGTTAAAAAATAATACAGAAAACTCATGTAGGAGCTTTCTGCATTACTTTTGCCCTGCATTAAGCAACCACCTGCTTTAAAGAATCTTATGTTCAATAAATGATTGGTTCTTCTGTATGCTGAAACTAACATAATAATGCTGCCTATCTTGAAATAATACAATACACAAACAAACCATCTCAATGCATCCTAACAAAGGCATCACAGTTGTTCAGCATCATTTGCATATGCAGTCAAACACTCTTAACCCTTTACCTTATGTAGATGTCTTTTGACAGCTCTGAAAACAGAGTAGACCCAGATCGGGTTGCTTTTGTAGAAGCCATTTGATCAGGGTCTGCCCATTCTGCTTATTGAATTATATACATGTAGATCTGCTTCTGCAGTTTCTGGCATGGCCAAATGTCCTGTGTCCCTATACCATTACAAAAGATCAGCTAATAAATATCCATGATGTCATTATTTCTTTCATGAATATTCATCGGATAAAGGGTTAACAGGGCATAATCAAAACATTGCAGACAAACTGCACAAACAACTTTCTTACAGCTTCAGTCAGGTATCATCTATCTAGATGATATCATCATATCAGTCTTAACCCTTCAATTCATGAGTATTCATGTAAGAAATAATGACTTCATGAATATTAATTACATTAATATTTATACTGACACATGAACACAGACATGGTTGGCCATATTACCTATTTAATTTTATAAGCAAAATGAGCAGACCCAGATCAGACAGCTCCTACAGGAGCCATCTGATCTGGGTCTACTCTGTTTGCAAAGGCAAAGAAAGGCGTATTTATGGAGAAAAGGGTTTACATATATTTTGATAAATGACTTATAAAACTTTTAGTTGAGTCTGAGAACGTTCTCAAGCATTTGATTGGTCAGATTTGAGCCTTTGGCTCAAATCTGACCAATCAAAAGCTTGAGAACTCAAATCTGACCAATCAAAAGCCTGAGAACGAAACTCAGACTCAACTAAAAGCTTTATAAGCATGGACCCTGAGCTAGTCTAATCGGTTACTACAAATTTGCAGAGTGTCAAAGAGAGAAACAAATGGAATAACTGTAATGCTATTACACTGTTTATGGCAGTGGTAGATTAAAGTACATGTAGATGTACATGTATATCACAGACAATATTGTAAACATATAACTCACTATATAATCAACTCTCTGTTTTACCTATAACCAATTAAAATTGTATATACCTTTGAAAACAGAGAAGACCCAGATCAAATAGCTCCTGTTAGAGTTGACTGATCAGGGTCTACTCTGTTTGATTATGAAATTATGTAGATCTGATCCTACATATTTTTCCCCAGCCAATAATTCCTTTAATGAATAATGATTATTCAGAAGTGATCAATTCATGTGTAAATGTTAAATAGAGAAAGGATTAAGCAAATTCTTTGATTCTTGGAGTTAGGGCAAACTCTGATTTTGATGCACAGATTTAACTGAGATGTGAAGCCTGTTATACTAAAATAGATGAAACAATTATTTTGAATTACAAGTGTGTCTATTTTTTTTTGTTATAAAAAGCTTACCTGGTCCCATTAAGTGGGATAAGTAATAGCCCACAACCCTTCCCACAAATAGAACTACTCATGACAACTTTTTCCCATATCAAAATTCCAATATACAGTAAAATCTCCCATATCCGAACTTTAAGTAAAGATCTGCTTAATGTAGGGTGAAAGTCATGCAGAATGCTACTAAGTTTTCTGTTTGACTTTCAGCCTGTGTTAACCCTTTCCCTCATACAAATGCCTTTTCATGCATTCGCAAACAGAGAAGGCCCAGATCAGACGGCTCCTGTAGGAGCCGTCTGATCAGGGTCTGCTCTGTTTGCTACTGGAATTTGATAGATCTGTTTGTTAAGTTTCTAAAATGGCTACAATGTTCCACCTTCCATATTTCATTATAACTATTTTGTCCATGAATATTCAGTAGGTATTGAAATTTGAATTAAACATAGAACAGAGAAAGGGTTAAGCTGCCATCTGTCTTAACCCTTTAACTGATGAATATTTATACAAGAATTCATGACTTTACAAGATAAAAGATTAAAAACTTGGATCCACCACTGAAGGAAATTTCATTAAATGAATATTACCCTAATTTCTTCTCCTATAACATGAACTTTCACATGGAAAGCAATTCCAGTAGATATTGTTTTTGTACATGTATGAAAAATGTATTGAATATTGGCTGAAAATTAATAAATCACATCAATAGAGATTGTTGCACGTTAATTTATGTTTACAGTTACATCCAACATTTAAACTTAAAGAATGCCTGCATGTCTGGGTCATCCACAGCCCTGCCATTGACGCCAGCATACACTTCCTGCAGAGTCTTGTTCTTAAATTTCTCCTCAAGAATCTTCACATATTTCTCTAGAGCTCCTGAAAATACAAAATTCTTGAATAAATTTGGTATTGGCCATCCCCACAAAAAATCCAACTAGAAATGTGTCTGTAAGAAACGTATGGCTACCTCTGGCTTCTTAATCTTTCTTTCAATTAGATGAATTCTAGCACCTTTGCAAACTGAGTAGACCCAGATCAGATGGCTCCTAGAGTCGTCTGATAAGAGTATGCTCTGTTTGCTTCTGAAATAAAATAGATTTGATTTTACAGTTTCTGCGATGACTGTGCCTCTTTGATGTGACCTAACTAGCTGTAACTCAGGTGCACAAGTTCAACAATCAATCATCCTATATACAGTTTTATAACTAGGTCATTTATGTATCAATTTAACTCCTTCCTTCTTATAAATGCGCTTTCACACATTTGCAAACAGAGTAGACCCAGATCAGATGGTTCCTACAGGAGCAGTCTGATCAGGGTTTGCTCTGTTTGCTTTAGATGATATAGATCTGATTCTACAGATTTTGTCAAAGCAAACATATTCATGAGCCGGACACGATTGAGAGTCGGACGTTTTTCAACCCCTCTATACACCGCTTGAAAGCAGTGTAACTAGAATAATCTTTACTTTGCCGGGTACCTTAATGCTTATTTTCACCAGAGTTACTTACCTTGAACTCAATTACTTGCATGCATTCTTCACAACAACAACACTAGAAACCACCCAAAAGCACCAACTTTTAAATGTCAAAGTCAGATAAAACCGCATTCGGTTTTAGTTTCTTGAGTAATGGCGACATTATACGAGTGTTACAAATGGTGGAGATCATGTTTTTGTTGAAGAAAAATAAATATACATTTAAAAGACATATATTATTCAGGTTTTTAGTAAACAAGAAGTGCCACGCTCTCTAATAATATATACTATGTCAAACTGATTTTGAGTCGGACACTGACACGTTTATATACACTCTGTACCTGGTGGGTCATCTCCTATGATTGAACAGCAGGGAAATCACATGTCATTCTACGATATTTATAGTAGATTCTAGATATATATTTAGGGTCTATCTTTTTTATGATACATAATACTATGAAATCTCACAATTCAGAGCTTAATGAACGTATTACAATGAATATTTCAATAAATTGAAATCGTCCGACTCAATATCGAAAGTGTCCGAGTCATGATCGAATTAGGGTTACCTATCTTTCCATACTTTTTTGGCCCTGTTACATGTGTGTTTGATGCATATAAAGCGCTAGAAGAGCTTAAAAGAGATCAGGCCAGGTACCAGTGAACACCGGAAGTGTCTAGCTGAACGCACAGACGTTTGACATGAGGAAAAGTGGAATAGGTGTCCGACTCACGATCAGTTTACCCTAATGCTCGACTACACAAGAGCTCAATGTGTCTGAGCATTATACGCCCGCAGTATGTGCTGTTGTAACATGTACAATGTTAATATGGGAGGGGGCTCATGCTATCAAGTCATTAAGTGGACAATGTTTTTTGAGTTGACGGTCACTGTGACCTTGACCTTTTACCGACTGACCTCAAATCAATAGGGGTCATCCACTTGCTATGACCAATCTCCCTACTACAAGTAAGTATGAAAAAAGCACACCTTACAGTTATCAAGTTATTGAGTGGACCATTTTTTTTATTTGAAAGTCACTGTGACCTTGACCTTTGACGGACTGACTTCAAAATCAATAGGGGGCATCTACTGGCCATGACAAACCTTCCAAATAAGTATGAAGACAGCACACCTAATACTTATCAAGTATCTAATAAGTACCTAATACTTATAATTGAGCTGATATGTTTTTTGAGTGATGGCTACTGTGACCTTGACTTTGAACAACTGACATCAAAATCAATAGGGGTCATCTACTGACCATGACCAACCTCCCTACTATGTATGAAGACAGAACACTCGATAGTTGTCAAGTTATTGAGTAGACAAGATTTTTGAGTTGAAGGTCACTGTGACCTTGACCTTTGACCGAATGACCTCAAAATCGATAGGGGTTATCTACTTGCCATGAAAAACCTCCCTACTAAGTATGAAGACTTCACACCTAATAAGTATCAAGTTATTGAGCAGACATGTTTTTTGTATTGAAGGTCACTTTGACCTTGACCTTTGACCAACTGACCTCAAAATCGATTGGGGTCATCTACTAGTCATGACCAACCTTCCTATAAGGTATGAAGACAGGACACTATATACTTATCAAGTTATTGAGCAGACAAGACTTTTGAGTTGACGGTCACTGTGACCTTGACCTTTGACCTCAAAATCAATAGGGGTCATCTAATGGCCATGAAGTCTTGATCAAAAGTTTCTTAAAAGATTGAACGAACAGAATTTAAGTAAAAACTGCAACAGATCAGAGTTTTTTTCAGTGTGAATAGTGTTTACCCTTTCCCTTATATAAACGCCTTTCCACACTTTCCACACATTTGCAAACTGAGTAGATCCTATAAGAGCCATCTGATCAGGGTCTGCTCTGTTTTTTGCTTTTGACATGATATAGAATTGATTATTATACAGTTTTTTGTAAAAAAAAACCATTCCCTTGAACACTGTTTACATTATAAACATTGAGCTAATAAGTCATGTTGTCAAATACTGAACAGGGAAAGAGTTAATCTACTCTGGTGTCTGATCAGGGTCTACACTGGTTTTAAGGATAAACGCTAGCTGCTGATGCTGGAGAGTGTCTAACAGTGTTGACCCTAATTCGAAGTCATGTCTATGATGATTTGGCAAATATCAGCCAAAAAAGACACCTTCTCTAAGAGCCTCTTGCTTAATAAGCATCTTATTTCATCATTTGTGATACAAAAATTAAATATGAAATATGGAAAGTACTGCATGGTTATTTAAATGGTAAAGTAACTTAACGTAAACAGATAAATTTAATCAAAGAACTGGGGCAGAAAAGTGGAGCAAATTTTCACAGGAATTTTAAGATATGGTAGTTTGTTCATTATACACAGACAATGATGAATGATATCAAGACAATGAAAATGACAATCAGACAGAGCAAAGTCTCAGACGACTAATACAGGAGCCATCATTCTGTTCTGGGTTTCTCCTGTTTGCAAATGCATGAAAAAGCATTTGTATGAGGGAAAGGGTTAACCATCTGTTTTAAACAAATACTTTCTGCTCAGTTCTCGCTCTGAGAATACTTATGCTGGTGTACATAGTGTGAACCCTTTACTACTTCATACATACAGTAAAGTCTCGGTTATTCGAACATTAAAATACGTATCATTATCTATCTTTAAGACAGGTGGCAGCTTAATGCAGGGTGAAAGTTATGCAGAAAGCTCCTCTAGGAGCTTTCTGCATGAATTTCAACCTGCATTAAGCAGCCACCTGCCTAAAATGGTCTAAATTATTATATACATGTACCAAAATTTCGAATAATCGAGGTTTTACTGTATGTCATTTGGCATCTTTGCAAACAGAGTGGGCCCATATCAGATAACACCTATAGGAGCCATCTGAACAGGGTCTGCTCTTTTTGCTTATGCAATAATATAGACATAATAATATAAATTCTACCGTGTTTCCCATTGTAAAAATTCCTTTGTTCATGAAGCCATTTTAAGATATCAGCCAACTTTATTCAAACATACTTTATTTCTTTCATGAAAATTTGCCATGTAAAGGGTTAAACGAAGGTGGACTAGATCTCCCATCTCAGTTTCTAGTCTTAAAACTTGTTAACCCATTCCCTCATATTGATGACTTTTGACGACTCTGGAAAAGTCACTTTGTGAAACCATTGTGATAAGAAGAGCATTTGCTCCTATAGGAGCAAATGCTCTATTTATCACAATGGTTTCAAACTACAAAATTATTAAACTTTCCTTTTCTCTAGTTAATGCTCCTTTTCGGTAGATTTATTCAAAGAGGTTGTATCTAAAAATAGCCTACGAGGTAATGGGTTAATAGCTGAATTTGTGATTTTCATGAAAACATATGACAATTACTTAACACTGTGCATGCTAGTGTCAGATCCTCCTACCATTTATGACCTAGGCAAACAGTTTAGATCCAGACAGGTCCCATAAAACAATTGAGATACAAACTGTTTGTCAATCAAGTTCAACATCTATAAACAAAATATCAGAAAGAAAAGTAATAATTCTGAAATTGTTGAGGATGACAATTGAACAGATGAAAGAATTACTGAGCATGCAAATAGTTAATACTTTCCCTGTTCTATGTTTATTCCAACTTTTAATACCTACTGAATATTCATGGTAAAAATGGTTATAACGAAATATGGGAGGTGGAACATTACAGCTACATGTATTTTAGAAAGTAAAGAAACAGATCTGTCAAATTCTATTAGCAAACAGAGCAGACTCTGATCTGGGTCTTTTCTGTTTGCAAATGTGTGAAAATGCGTTTATATGAGGGACTTTACTTTACAGTGCATAACTCTTGTAAATGTAAGTACCTGTACTGGGAAAAAAAGAGTCATGGGTTTTGTTATTACGCAATTTTCTTCATGTGACTTATACTCTTATAAGCACTCAAGATTGCATTGTCCATAGCATGGCTGTAGTTCATCAACAATTTGAAGGCTGATTAACCTTTTCTCTGTTCAACATTGATGTATTAAAGAAATTATAACATCACAAATATTTATTAGCTGAATTTTTATAATGTAAACTTTTTAAAACAAAAACTGTAGAATCATATCCATATCATGTCAAAAGCCAACCGAGCAAAAACTGTAGAATCATATCTATATAATGTCAAAAGCCAACCGAGCAAAGCCTGATCAGATGGCTCCTGTTGGAACCGTCTGATCTGGGTCTTCTCTGCTCTGCAAATGCTTGAAAATGCATTTATATAAAGGAAAAGGTTAATAGTACTGGTAACTGCATACTTGTATTCTCAACTCTTTGCACTCTAATGGTGAATATGTGATATCACCTTCGCAAACTATTAACCTTTCGCTTGTTATTCACGTCAATATACCTACCTGTAAATAGTGAAGACTGCACTATTTACAAGATGATTGTGCAACCAGTGCACTCCACAGCAGAGACTGCACAGCGAAATATTTGTACACGGTGAAGATATATGTAATTATATAACAGGGTATGGGTAAAGAAGGAGACATGTATTTTAAAATTCAGGAAGAGAATTCTCCTGTAGGAGCTGTCTCATCTGGGTCTTCACTATTTACAGGTAGGTATATTGACATGAATAGCAAGCCATAAGGGTTAAACAGGATGCTACAGGCTAACCATTTACATTTTGATGCTTTTGCAAACAGAGTATACCCAATCAGATGGGTCTCTGGAACCATCTGATCAGGGTATACTCTGTTTGCTTATGGAATAATACAGATTTGATTCTATAGTTTCCGTCATGTGAAAAAAACCCATGTTCATCTGATTACCGTATAAATCATCTAATTAATCTTAATGATATCATTATTTCCTACATGAATAGTCATGTGGTATAGAATTATGGGCTGTATAGTGTTTACAATCACCTAGGCATGTGTTATTGATTCTAGAAGATAAAATGGATTTCATTTTGACTTTTGAAACCATTGGCAAGCTAGTTGCAATCACAGGATACAAAATTTCCTATGGACTTTCCCCTCAAGGCCTTGCAGACAACAAAATGGTATTTTTAATAGAGAAAATATGACAAGACATACACTTCACAGCAACAAGATACTCTGACAATACAATGTGAACAACAAAACCCACTTAGAGCCCACTTGACCTTTTCTGACAAACTTAACAAATCACATGGGACTGACTTCACCAACACTTAACCCTTTACCTCATGAATATTCATATAAGAAATAATTACATCATAATGATTTATTAGCTGATTTTTTTTAATAATTTGTATATGAAGACAGGACTATTCGGTCATGTAGACTTAGATTTAGGTTATTCCATAAGCAAACAGAGCAGACCCTGGATCCTACAGGAGCCATCTGGGTCCATGATTATAAAACTTTTAGTTGTGTCTGAGTTCGTTCTCAAGTTTTTGATTGGTCAGAATTGAGCCTTTGGCTCAAAAGCTTGAGAACTCAAATCTGACCAATCAAACTCAGACTCAACTAAAAAGCTTTATAAGCATGGACCATGATCTGGATCTACTCTGTTTGCAAAGGCAGCAAACTTTTCTCAAACAGGTTTAGTTAGTTCCCAACTTCAACCATTCTGTACAGAGAAAACATGTTTATGAATACTCTTGAGTTTTGAGTCTCAGTATGTGTTGATGAAATGAAGAATCCATAATTTTACTTAAAAATACATATAGAAGAACCAATAGCTGTAGATAAAATTGACATTTATCCACTACACCCTATGTTGTGACCATTCTTTAGTCATCCTGAAGAGACAAATTGTCAAACAGAGAGGTCAGTGAAGAAAACAAGGGAGCTATTCTTGAAAACAAATTTATACATCTTATTTATGATGATTCTCAGAGACCTTATCAAGTGCTGTGATACTAATGGGATGGTAGGTTTAACTAGAACTATCACTTGATTGCAAATCCAAGTTTGTGACAACAACTACACATGTAACAGGACCAAATGATAAAAATACTCAAAGTCAAGTGCAGATAATTATGTAATGGCTGCCACTAAAAACAGGAAAATTGTGTCTTGCACATGTACTATTCGTGTTTAGTATGTATGGCAAGCATCAGTTCAATAAATTTCAAATTGGAGGAGGAGTTCACGACACCAACTCTCCATGTTTCATGCTAAAATGACAAAAAATATTCAAAGTTCAGGGGGAGATAATTCTGCAATGGCCAGGCATAAATACATGAAAATTCTTTCCTGCACATGTACCAGTCATGGTTATAGTGTATATCAAATACAAATTCAATAACTTTAAAGATGAAAGACGAGTTTGTGACACCAACTACCCATGATCAAATGTGGAAGGCCGACTGCCCGACCGACCAATCAACTGACCGCCAGACAGGGTGATTCCAGTATACTCCCTCAAACAAGTTTGCGGGGGTATAAAAATCCTCAAAGAGCACACATCTCCTGGTATGGGTTACATCCTGCTAGACACTCACCAAGGCAAAAGTAAACAAATACAAGAGGGCCAGAATGGCCCTGACATCGCTCACCAGACAATCAGAGGAGAAGATTTTCAAAGTTTTCACTATATGTTTCTATTGAAAACTTATCACCCCAAGGGCGGTGCCAATTTTGACCCCAGGGACACAATTTATATAACTTTTGTAGAGGACCTGAACATGATGCTGAAAGAATGTAGTGAAAGAATGGATAGAGCATAGACCACTGGAACTTGTATTAATTCTTTGGATGCTAGAGGCAGATTCTCCCGCCACTAATGACCTATGCAAACAGTTTGGATCCAGATTAGGCCCCACATAATGTGGGGCCTGATCTGATATCCAAATTGTTTGTAAATGAGACTGAACTTCTGAGAAACTTAGAAAGAATGTGTGTAGTGGGATTCTCCCACCACTAATGACCTATGCAAACATATTGGATCAAAATCAGGGCCAATCTAATGTGGGGACTGGTCTGATATCGAAACTGTTTGTCAATGAGACTGAACTTCTGAAAAACTTAGAAAGAAAGTGTGTAGTTAGGATAACTTATGAATTTGCTGCAGACAACAATTTAGCAGTTGACAAAATTACCCAGCCTGAAATTCACAACAGATATGCTCTATATTGATATCTGGTAGCTTAATGCAGGGCATAGGTATGAAAAAAAGGTTTAAGAGTGTTCTGCATAATGAGAACTATCCACAGTTTTCTCAATCTTAAATGAGTGTGTGTTATTTGTCTAAACACAATTTCTACTCTACTGATCAGACTAAGGGTGATTATATAAGAACTCACACTGACTGGTCTGAGCTCTGCAGGCTGATATATTAAGGAGAAACCTTTAGACTGTCATTTCTGCCGTGAAGAAGACTGTACACACAGGGCAGGGCCAATTTTAACCCAAGAACTATGATACTTAAAAAACCCATAAAGTTATGCTAAGTAAATCTATACACCAAATATCTAAGCTCTGGGACATGTAGTTTCTGACAAGAATATTTTTAAAGTTTTTCCTATGCATAACTAGTGATCCCATGGGCTGTTTAAGCAGTCAGCTACCAAAAACTGGCAATCCCTGGGGTTGGACCAATTTTGACCCTAGGGGCATAATTTATATAACTTTTGTAGAAGCCCTGAAGTTGAAGCTATGTGCCAAATATGAAAGCTGAGGACCTTCTAGTTTTAGAGGAGATGATGTTTCAAGTTTTCACTATATGTTTCTATTGAAAACTGAAAACCCCTGCGGCAGGGCCAATATTGACCCCAGGGGTATAATTTATATAACTTTTGTAGAGGACCTACAGATGATGCTATGTGCCAAAGATGAAAGCTGAGAATCCTGTAGATTCAGAGAAGAAGATTTTTAAAGGTTCAAATTGTTGACGACGAACGACGCAAGATGGACGACGCACGCCGACGGACGACGGACATCAGGCAATCACAAATGCTCACCCTGAGCACTTTGTGCTCTGGTGAGCTAAAAAGCCTACGTGATAAATAGAGCATTTGCTAACCATTGTGATAAATAGAGCAAAAGCTCCATAGGAGTAAATGCTCTATTTATCACAATGGTTTCAAATCTACACAATATTCTGAAATTTTCCTTTTCTATAATTAATGCTCTTTATCAGTAGATTTATTCAAAGAGGTAGGATCTGAAAAAAGCCTTTGTGATAAATAGAGCATTTGCTCCATTGGAGTAAATGTTCTATTTATCACAATGGTTTCAAATCTACACAATTTTGAAATTTTCTTTTTCTCTAATTAATGCTCCTTATCAGTAGATTTATTCAAAGAGGTATAATAGTCACTTTATGAAACCAGTGATAAATAGAGCATTTGCCTTTGTGATAAATAGAGCATTTGCTCCATAGGAGTAAATGCACTATTTATCACAATGGTTTCAAATCTACACAATTCTGAAATTGTCCTATTCTCTAATTAACCCTTTCCCTCATATAAACATGTTTTCATGCATTTGCAAACAGAGTAGACCAAGATTTACCTCTTTGAATAAGCAGACAACAATTCTGATCTGACGCATACCGGTATGTAACTTTATATGTGGTTTGTACATGAGTTAATTTACTCCTATGGAGGAAATGCTCTATTTATCACAATGGTTTGAAATCTACACAATTCTGAAAGTTTCCTTTTCTCTAATTAATGCTCCTTATCAGTAGATTTATTCAAAGAGGTAGGATCTGAAAAAAGCCTTTGTGATAAATAGAGCATTTGCTAACCATTGTGGTAAATAGAGCAAAAGCTCCATAGGAGTAAATGTTCTATTTATTACAATGGTTTCATATCTACACAATTCTGAAATGTTCCTTTCCTATAATTAATGCTCCTTATCAGTAGTTTTATTCAAAGAGGTAGGATCTGAAAAAAGCCTTTGTGATAAATAGAGCATTTGCTCCATAGGAGTAAATGCTCTATTTATCACAGTGGTTTCAAATCAACACAATTTTGAAATTTTCCTTTTCTCTAATTAATGCTCCTTATCAGTAGATTTATTCAAAGAGGTATAATAGTCACTTTATGAAACCATTGTGATAAATAGAGCATTTGCTCCATAGGAGTAATTTAAATGCTCTATTTATCACAATGGTTTCAAATCTACACAATTCTGAAATTTTCCAAGAGCCAGGATCTGAAAATAGCCTATGAGGGAATGGGTTAAAAACAATGTGAACAAACAGACACTAATTCTGAAGCAGACAACTTCATAGAGGTTTGACCAGGAACTTGCCCTCTCAAGTGATTGCATAATACAGATGGAGTGTTTACAGTCCTTCTAGTTCAGAGGAACCTTTATAGTGAAAAAATCTATTTTAAAGTATAACCAACAGGGCAGGGCCAATTTTAACCTCAGAACTATGATATTAACCAATGTCAATAAGGTATACTAAGTAAATATATACACCATATATCTAAGCTCTGTGACTTATAGTTTTTGACAAGAAGATTTTTGAAGTTTTCCCCATGCCTAACATAAGTGAGCCCAGCATTCTGCTACTTGTACAGAAAACAACAGTCAGCTAGAGAAAACTGGCCACCTCTGGGACTGTGGCGGGGCCAATTTTGACTCTAGGGACATAATTTATATAACTTTTGTAAAGGACCTATAGGTGATGCTATGTGCCAAAGATGAAAGCTGAGAACCCTGTACATTCAGAGGAGAAGAAGTTTAAAGGTTCAAATTGTTGACGACGAACGACGCACGACGCACGACGCACGCCGACGGACGACAGACATCAGGCAATCACAAAAGCTCACCCTGAGCACTTTGTGCTCTGGTGAGCTAAAAATACAGTAAGACCCCTCTAAACCAGACATTCAATTTAGTATAAATATCTGTCTTGGAGACAGGTGGCAGCTTAATGCAGGGTGAAAGTCATGCAGAAAGCTACTCTAGGAGCTTACTGCATGTCTTTCACCCTGCATTAAGCAGCCACCTGCCTAAAAGTATCTAAATTCTTCCCTACTAGAATTCTGGTTTACAGGGGTCCTACTGTAAAGGACAACCTGTTGTCAGACACCATGATACTCACCCAATCCAAGAATTTTTCCATATGTGATCATGTTTGGTCCAAGTCTTGGGTCGTCAAACTTTTCTGCCTTTATCAGCAGTCGGACAATATCACCGAAAATGTAGGCATCGTCAAAGGAGGGGTCGTCTGACACTGGAAACTTGCAGTAGATGTCCACAGCTCCCATTGGATCTGTCTTAATCAACATGTCTGCCAGTTCTATATAGGCGTCATGGACCTATACAAAGAGACAAACAAAATCATTCATTGTCACATTTTACCTTTTACTCGACAGAGATGTCTTCAGACACCTTTGTAAACAGAGTAGACCCAGACCAGATGGCTCCTGTAGGAGCCATCTTGTCGAGGTTAGCTCTGTTTCCTTGTGAAATATCTTAGACCTGATTATATACTTTTTGGCATAGCTATGTATTCATGTTTTAATTGACAATATAAAATAACTAGAACTATCACTAAAGGTGATGAATACCCCCACACGGCAGCCTTGATTGCAAATCCAAGTTTCGAACAAGTAACAGGACCAAATAACAACAAGAGGGCCATGATGGCCCTTAATCGCTCACCTGTTCGTAACAGATTAATGATTTCAATGACAGATTGCATAATTTGAAAAATCTTTGTAGAAAACCGTCAGATGATGCTACATACTAAATATAAGGAGTCTAGACCTTAAAGATTTTCCTATGAAAAACTGTTAAGCCCCAGGACGGGGTCAATTTTGATCCGGGGTTCATAATTTGAAAATCTTGGTAGAGGACTATTAGATAATGCAACATACCAAATATCTAAGGTCTATGCCTTACAAGTTCAGAGAAGACTTTTAAAGATTTTTAAGAGAAGATTTTTAAAAACTTTCCTATAAAACCTGATATGCCCCTGGGTGGGGAAGTTTTCAACCCAGGGGACATAATTTGAACAATCTTGGTAGAAAACTATTAGATAGCGCTACATACCAAATATTAATGGTCTATGCCTTACCGTTTTGGAGAAGAAGATTCTTAAAGCTTTTCATATGAAAAACTGATAAGCCCCAGGGTGGGGCCATTTTTGACCCAGGGGTAATAATTTGAATAATCTTGATAGAAAACCATTAGATGATGCTACATACTAAATATAAGGAGTCTAGACCTTAAAGATTTTCCTTAGAAAAACTGTTAAGCCCCAGGGCGGGGTCAATTTTGATCCGGGGTTCATAATTTGAAAATCTTGGTAGAGGACTATTAGATAATGCAACATACCAAATATCTAAGGTCTATGCCTTACAAGTTCAGAGAAGACTTTTAAAGATTTTTAAGAGAAGATTTTTAAAAACTTTCCTATAAAAAACTGATATGCCCCTGGGTGGGGAAGTTTTCAACCCAGGGGACATAATTTGAACAAGCTTGGTAGAAAACTATTAGATAGCGCTACATACCAAATATTAAAGGTCTATGCCTTACCGTTTTGGAGAAGAAGATTCTTAAAGCTTTTCATATGAAAAACTGATAAGCCCCAGGGCGGGGCCATTTTTGACCCAGGGGTAATAATTTGAATAATCTTGATAGAAAACCATTAGATGATGCTACATACCAAATATCAAGGGCCTAGACCTTACAGTTCTGGAGGAGAAGATTTCTAAAGATTTTCCTATGAAAAACTGATAAACCCTTGGGCGGGGCCATTTTTGGTCCGGGGGTCATATTTTGATTAATCTTAGTAGAGGACGATTAAATAATGCAACATACCAAATATCAAAGGTCTATACCTTATAATTTTAGAGAAGAATATATTTAAAGATTTTCCTATGAAAAACTCAGATAAGCCCCGGGGCGGGGCCATATTTGGCCCAGGGTTCATAATTTGAACAATCTTAGTAAAGGACCATTAGATGATGCTACATACCAAATATCAAAGGTCTATGCCTTACATTTTCAGAGAAGAAGATTAAGATTTTTAAAGATTTTTGATAAGCCCCAGGGTGGGGCAATTTTTGGCCCAGGGGTCATAATTTGAACAATCTTAGTAGAGGACCATTAGATGATGCTACATACCAAATACAAAAGGTCTATGCCTTACATTTTCAGAGAAGAAGATTTTTAAATATTTTCCTATGAAAAACTGATAAGCCCTGGGCGGGGCCATTTTTGGCCCGGGGGACATAATTTGAATAATCTTTGTAGAGGACCATTACATCATACTACATACCAAATATCAAAGCTCTTGGCTCTGTAGTTCCAGAGAAGAAGATGTTTGAGTAAATTGTTGACGCAAGCACGTACGCACGACGCACAACGCACATACACACATACGCACGACACACGACGCCGGACGCCGGACATAGGATCATCCCAATAGCTCACCTTGGCACTTTGTGCCAGGTGAGCTAAAAATACCCAAAGTTCAAATAGAGAAAATTCTGTAATTTATGCCAAGTATCAAGTGAATCAGGTCGAAATTGAAGGAGGAGTTCAAAGTACAAGATTTTGCCTGCCAATTTCAAGGCCAAAGGTCAAGGTCAAGGTCACAGAGACCTGAAATTTGTGTCTTGCACATCTACTACTCCTGAGTAACATTTATGCCAAGTATCAAGTGAATCAGGTTGAAAGTGAAGGAGGAGTTCGCCGTACAAGATTTTGCCTGCCAATTTTAAGACCAATTTCAAGGCCAAAGGTCAAGGTCACAGAAATTTTAAATTTGTGTCTTGCACATCTACTACTCCTGAGTAACATTTATGCCAAGTATCAAGTGAATCAGGTTGAAAGTGAAGGAGGAGTTCAAAGTACAAGATTTTGCATGCCAATTTTAAGACCAATTTCAAGGCCAACGGTCAAGGTCAAGGTCACAGAGACCTGAAATTTGTGTCTTGCACATATACTACTCCTGAGTAACATTATGCCAAGTATCAAGTGAATCAGGTTGAAATTGAAGGAGGAGTTCAAAGTACAAGATTTTGCCTGCCAATATCATGACCAATTTCAAGGCCAAAGGTCAAGGTCAAGGTCACAGAGACCTGAAATTTGTGTCTTGCACATCTACTACTCCTGAGTAACATTTATGCCAAGTATCAAATGAATCAGGTTGAAAGTGAAGGAGGTGTTTGCCGTACAAGATTTTGTTTGCCAATTTTAGGACCAATTTCAAGGCCAAAGGTCAAGGTCACAGAAATTTTAAATTTGTGTCTTGCACATCTACTACTCCTGAGTAACATTTATGCCAAGTATCAAGTGAATCAGGTTGAAATTGAAAGAGGAATTCAAAGAACAAGATTTTGCCTGCCAATTTCAAGACCAATTTCAAGATCAAAGGTCAAAGTCAAGGTCACAGAGACCTGAAATTTGTGTTTTGCACATCTACTACTCCTGAGTAACATTTATGCCAAGTATCAAGTGAATCAGGTTGAAATTGAAGGAGTTCAAAGTACAAGATTTTGCCTGCTAATTTCAAGGTTCAAGGTCAAGGTCACAGAGACCTGAAATTTGTGTCTTGCACATCTACTACTCCTGAGTAACATTTATGCCAAGTATCAAGTGAATCAGGTTGAAAGTGAAGGAGGAGTTCGCCGTACAAGATTTTGACTGCAATTTCAAGACCAATTTCAAGGCCAAATGTCAAGGTCAAGGTCACAGAGACCTGAAATTTGTGTCTTGCACATCTACTACTCCTGAGTAACATTTATGCCAAGTATCAAGTGAATCAGGTTGAAAGTGAAGGAGGAGTTCAAAGTACAAGATTTTGCCTGCCAATTTCAAGACCAATTTCAAGGCCAAAGGTCAAGGTCACAGAAATTTTAAATTTGTGTCTTGCACATCTACTACTCCTGAGTAACATTTATGCCAAGTATCAAGTGAATCAGGTTGAAAGTGAAGGAGGAGTTCAAAGTACAAGATTTTGCCTGCCAATTTTAAGACCAATTTCAAGGCCAATGGTCAAGGTCAAGGTCACATAGACCTGAAATTTGTGTCTTGCACATATACTACTCCTGAGTAACATTATGCCAAGTATCAAGTGAATCAGGTTGAAATTGAAGGAGGAGTTCAAAGTACAAGATTTTGCCTGCCAATATCATGACCAATTTCAAGGCCAAAGGTCAAGGTCAAGGTCACAGAGACCTGAAATTTGTGTCTTGCACATCTACTACTCCTGAGTAAAATTTATGCCAAGTATCAAATTAATCAGGTTGAAAGTGAAGGAGGTGTTTGCCGTACAAGATTTTGTTTGCCAATTTTAGGACCAATTTCAAGGCCAAAGGTCAAGGTCACAGAAATTTTAAATTTGTGTCTTGCACATCTACTACTCCTGAGTAACATTTATGCCAAGTATCAAGTGAATCAGGTTGAAATTGAAAGAGGAGTTCAAAGAACAAGATTTTGCCTGCCAATTTCAAGACCAATTTCAAGATCAAAGGTCAAAGTCAAGGTCACAGAGACCTGAAATTTGAGTTTTGCACATCTACTACTCCTGAGTAACATTTATGCCAAGTATCAAGTGAATCAGGTTGAAATTGAAGGAGTTCAAAGTACAAGATTTTGCCTGCCAATTTCAAGGTTCAAGGTCAAGGTCACAGAGACCTGAAATTTGTGTCTTGCACATCTACTACTCCTGAGTAACATTTATGCCAAGTATCAAGTGAATCAGGTTGAAAGTGAAGGAGGAGTTCGCCGTACAAGATTTTGACTGCAATTTCAAGACCAATTTCAAGGCCAAATGTCAAGGTCAAGGTCACAGAGACCTGAAATTTGTGTCTTGCACATCTACTACTCCTGAGTAACATTTATGCCAAGTATCAAGTGAATCAGGTTGAAAGTGAAGGAGGAGTTCAAAGTACAAGATTTTGCCTGCCAATTTCAAGACCAATTTCAAGGCCAAAGGTCAAGGTCACAGAGATTTTAAATTTGTGTCTTGCACATCTACTACTCCTGAGTAACATTTATGCCAAGTATCAAATGAATCAGGTTGAAAGTGAAGGAGGAGTTCCCCATACAAGATTTTGCTTGCCAATTTTAAGACCAATTTCAAGGCCAAAGGTCAAGGTCACAGAAATTTTAAATTTGTGTCTTGCACATCTACTACTCCTGAGTAACATTTATGCCAAGTATCAAATGAATCAGGTTGAAATTGAAGGAGGAGTTCAAAGTACAAGATTTTGCCTGCCAATTTTAAGACCAATTTCAAGACCAAAGGTCAAGGTCAAGGTCACAGAGACCTGAAATTTGTGTCTTGCACATCTACTACTCCTGAGTAACATTTATGCCAAGTATCAAGTGAATCAGGTTGAAATTGAAGGAGGAGTTCAAAGTACAAGATTTTGCCTGCCAATTTCAAGACCAATTTCAAGGCCAAAGGTTAAGGTCAAGGTCACAGAGACCTGAAATTTGTGTCTTGCACATCTACTACTCCTGAGTAACATTTATGCCAAGTATCAAGTGAATCAGGTTGAATGTGAAGGAGGAGTTCAAAGTACAAGATTTTGCCTGCCAATTTCAAGACCAATTTCAAGGCCAAAGGTCAAGGTCAAGGTCACAGAGACCTGAAATTTGTGTCTTGCACATCTGCTACTCCTGAGTAACATTTATGCCAAGTATCAAGTGAATCAGGTTGAATGTGAAGGAGGAGTTCAAAGTACAAGCTTTTGCCTGCCAATTTCAAGACCAATTTCAAGGCCAAAGGTCAAGGTCAAGGTCACAGAGACCTGAAATTTGTGTCTTGCACATCTACTACTCCTGATTAACAATTATGCCAAGTGTCAAGTGAATCGGGTTGAAACTAAAGGAGGAGTTCGCCGTACAAGATTTTGCAGACAGACCGATCGACCGACCGACCGACCACCCGACCGACCGACCGACAGGCTGATTCCAGTATACCCCCCTCAAACTCTGTTTGTGGGGGTATAATTACTTAATTTTCGTATATAATTTCATATTAAGCAAACAGAGCAGACCCTGATCAGGTGACTCCTACAGGAGCCACCTGATCTGGGTCTACTGTGTTTGCAAAAGCGTTAAAAGGTATATTTATGGTGTAAAGGGTTAATGAAAAAACATGGTTTCTTTAAAAGCAATGAAGAATCATGGTTTCTTTAAAAGCAAGTGGCGCAGAAAGCTTGTATGGAAACTTTTGCATAACTTTCATCTTGTATTAACCCTTTACATGATAGAGGTGCCTATAGGAGCTTTCTGCATTACCTTTGACCTGCATTAAGTTACCACCTGTCTTACAGACCCATAATCAGGCCTCTTTTTGATGACCACCTCAGACTGGTTCTACTGTATAAGTATCAAATGTTTGCCATATATATTAACCCTTTTCTTCATATAAACATGTTTTCATGCATTTGCAAACAGAGAAGACCCAGATCAGATGGCTCCTATAGGGGCCATCTGATCAGGGTCTGCTCTGTTTGCTAATGGAATTTGAAAGATCTGTTTCTTTACTTTCTAAAATGGCTACAATTTTCCACCTTCCATATTTTGTTATAACTATTCTGAAACCGTTGTGATTAATAGAGCTTTTGCTCCTGAGGAGAAAATGCTCTATTTATTACAATGGTTTCAATACTACACAATTCTAACATTTTCCTTTTCTCTAGTTAAAGCTCCTTTTCGGTAGATTTATTCAAAGATGTTGGGTCTAAAAACAGCCAATGGGGTAAAGGGTTAAGCAACTATTCAGTTTCTGAAAATTCACCTTGTTTCAGGGGAATGACAAAGGATCCTGAAACAGCTAGTATGATAATGGTTTGACGAAAGCAAAGTAGGAACTGTTGCTATTGTGTGTTATTCTGAGCAATACAGTAGGCATTGTTCATAATAGACCGTACCAGGAATACCTCAACCTTTTCTCCATAAGTAGTCATATAAGAAATAATAATAATATCATGAATATTAAGTACATTAGTTGAATTTTTCGCCATGGCAGAAACTGTAGAATTATATCTATATTCTACCATAAGCAAACAGAGCAGACCCTGATCAGATGGCTCCTACAAGTACTGTCTGATCTGGGTTTACTCTGTTTGCAAAGGCATAGAGAAGCGTACACTAAAATCTCTCTATAACGGCCAATAAATGGTGTTAATTAGTTGGTATTCAGGGAAGATGGCTGCTTAAAGCAAAGTGAAAGTAAAACAGAACGCTCCTATAGGAACACAAAATACTTGTTGTAATTAAGTGGCTGTTATAGAGAGGTTTTACTGTATTTATGGAGTAAATGGTCAATTACCCGTAGTATTCAGGTATCTAATCTTCCTTCTAAATTTGCTGAATAACTAAATTTTGGAACAATTTTGTAACTTTGAATTATACTGACATAATAAAATAATAGCATATAGTAGTCCAAACAGCTCCTTTAGGATCAATTTGATGGGGGTCTGCACTGTTTGGCTGTCTTTATGTCTTTATGTCAAAATGCATAGGGTAATTAGGGTAAACATTTCAATACTGAATATTCAAAGAAGAGTAACCTCTATTGGTTACTATTGAGTACCTCTATTGTTTACTATTGTATACTAGTGTTTACTATTGTGCCAATTCATTTTGAAAGGTTTTACTTTACTAGAGGTTTTTGAATGACATGATCTGGGTCTACTCTGTTTGCAAATGCCAGTGTAGTCTTTTTTTTCCTGTATTCAAAGGGTTAACCCTTTCCAGCATACAAATGCCTTTTCACAAATTTGCAAACAGAGTAGACCCAGACCATCAGGCTCCTATAGGAGCCGACTGATCAGGGTCTGCTCTGTTTGCTTTTGGCATGATATAGATCTGATTCTACAGTTTTTGTCAAAGGGAAATTTTCTTTGAAAAGTTTACATTATAAAGATTCAGCTAATGAATATTCATGATATCATAATTTCTAACATGAATATTAAACAGGAAAAAAATTAATAAGCAAAAGTACATATACAAAATCACTAACTCTTCCCATGCTGTGTTTCAAAGTAGAATATCCCACTTATTAAAGTGTGGAGTTTAACCAATTCAATTTGTGAGTGTAATCTTTCCTTTAACCCTTTCCCTGTTCTGTTTATTTCAAATTTCAATACCTACTGACTATTCCTGGACAAAATAGTTACAATGAAATATGGAAGATGGAACATTGTAGCCATTTTAGAAAGTAAATGTACATATCTATTAAAATTCCATTAGCAAACAGAGCAGACCCTGATCAGATGGCTCCTCTAGGAGCCATCTGATCTGGGTCTACTCTGTTTGCAAATGTGTGAAAACACGTTTATATGAGGTAACTGGTTAAACCCTCTATGTATCAGTCATTTGAAAACAGTGTAGACCCAGATCAGAAGACTCCTGTAGGAACACTCTGATCAGGGTATGCATTGTTTATTGTAAAAACAATACATGTACTTGACAAGTGAAATTGCTGTTTGTTTAGTTTGCTGAATATACACTCATAGAGGCAGGAAATAAATATTATGATTCAGTACACAAAGGGTAAAATACTTTTCAACAAAAACAATGCATATCCTAATCACAATTTGCAAATACCAGATAATTATTTCCTACATTCACAAATTAGAAATCTGTCTCTGTTTCTATTACCAAACTAAAGTTTTGACTGGTAAATATGCCAGGATAAGCAAATGCAATTACCAACTTAACTCCTTGACAGATCCTTTGATACAATTACAGTAAAACCTCTCCATAATGACCACTAAATAACATCAAGTATTTTGTGTTAAAGGCAAGTGGATGCTTTATAAAGCAAGGTGAAAGTAAAACAGAACGCTCCTATAGGAGCAAGGTGAAAGCAAGGTGAAAGTAAAACAGAACGCTCCTATAGGAGCATTCTGTTTTACTTTCACCTTGCTTAAAGCAACCACCTGCCCAAAATACCACATAATTAACACAATTTAGTGGTCGTTATAGAGAGGTTTTTCTGTACTTCTATATTTTACCTCTGGGGACATGGTTACGACCTCATTGTACAGCTCCTTGGCTTCAGGGATCTCTGCTCCTGCCCTATGGGCTCGAGCTAGACCTAGTCTGGGCTGGTATGTCTTTCTGTTGATGGGAGCAGGGCCTGAAGGGGCAGCTTTAGGACTTGCTGGTTTAGGCTCTGGTGCTGGTTCAGCTGGTTTGGGGGCTATATGAAAATATGGATGTAAACTACTGTCAAACTTACCTTATTCCAACATTCAAATAGGTATCATTATGGGTCTTTTACCCTTTCCCTGTTCTGCATTTAGGGCACATTCAATATCTACTGAATATTCATTGACAAAACAGTTATAAAGAAATATGGGAGGTGACCCATTGTACACATTTTAGAAAGCAAAGAAACAGATCTATTAAATTCTATTAGCAAACAGAGCAGACCCTGATCAGACGGCTCCTCTAGGAGCCGTCTGATCTGCGTCTACTCTGTTTGCAAATGCATGAAAACATGTTTATATGAGGGAAAGGGTTAAGACAGGTGGCAGCTTAATGAAGGGTAAAAGTAATGCAAAGCACTCCTCTGGGAGCATTCTGCATGACTTTTACCTGCATTAAACAGCCACATGCCTAATAAATTCTGATTTCTTCTTTATTAAAAGTTCTGACTAGTGAGGTTTAACTGTAACAAGAGATGTTTGTAAAACATGTATACGCCCCTGACCCCTGACCTTTGATCTAGTGACCTCAACAACAATAGGGGTCATCATGTGGCCATGACCAACCACCACAGCAAGTTTGAAGATCCTAAGCCAAACTATTGAGCAGTTATTAATCGGAAACCATTTCACCAGTTAAGTTCATGGTGACCTTGACCCTTAGTCTAGTGACCTAAAGTACAATAGGGGTCATCTAGTGGTCATGACCAACCACCACAGCATGTTTGAAGATCCTAAGCCTAACGCTTGAGCAGTTATTCATCAAAAAACATTTCACCAGTTAAGGTCATGGTGACCTTGACCTTTGATCTAGTGACCTCAAAAACAATAGGGGTCATCTAGTGGTCATGACCAACCGCCACAGCAAGTTTTAAGATCCTAAGCCAAACCCTTGAGCAGTTATTGTTCGGAAGCCATTTCACCGTTTAAGGTCATGTGACCTTGACCTTCGACCTAGCGACCTCAAAAACAATAGGGGTCATCTAGTGGTCATGACCAACCACTACAGCAAGTTTGAAGATCCTAAGCCAAACCTTTGAGCAGTTATTGATTGGCAACCATTTCACCAGTTATGGTCTTGGTGACCTTGACCTTTGATCTAGTGACCTAAAAAACAATCCGGTCATCTGGAGGTCATTACAACCACCACAGCAAGTTTGAAGATCTTAAGCTAAACCCATGAGCAGTTATTGATCGGTAACCATTTTACCAGTTGTCATGGTGACCTTGACCTTTGACCTAGTGACCTCAAAACTAATAGGGATCATCTAGTGGCCATGACCAACCACCACAGCAAGTTTGAAGATTCTACCCCAATTTTTCAAAAGGGGGGTATAATAAGGAAAGGCAGGCAAATACGACAAGTAATTACAATGTTATAGAATGCTCCCATAGAGAGCTTTTTGCATACCTTTTGTCCTGCCTTAAGCTACCTACATAAAATCAAGAATCAGACTGCTTCTGAGTGATTGCTGTACAGACTGGTTTTACTATATTCTTGTGTGTGCAGATTCCACTTTTCGGTTCCACTTGGAAAATACAACTGACATAATAGATCCAACAAAAAATATGAAAGGAATAACTTACCTTCAGCAGTTTTGGAGGCAGGGGCTCCTCTATTAGCTGGAGTCCCTCTGGCTGCTGGAGCACCCTAAGATGAATAGAAAGAGCATCTTACAACTGTCCATTAACCCTATACCAAATGAATATACATACACAACTTTCAACTATGAATATTAACTGATTTATTTCTTGTATCAAAATATCAAAGAATCAGATGAAACAGACTGCTCCATAGCTTGATTTTGTTCAGTCAAATGCTTCCATCAGAAGTATCAGATATCCTGTTATCATATGCTTACCCTTGCTGGGGCCCCTCTACCCGCTGGGGCAGCCTTGGCACCACCTCTGGCAGGGGCTGAAATAAAAGGAAAAATCCTCTATGATAATTCTTAATGTTGTTTGCTTAAGCCATGCCTTCATATTGATGCCTTTTGATGCCTCTATAAAAATCACTTTTTGAAACCACTGTACTAAATAGAGCATTTGCTCCATAGTTTTTTATTGATCACAATGGTTTCAAAGCTGTGCAATTTTATTTTTTCCTTTTATTTAGTAAATGCTCCTTTTTGGTAGATTTATTCAAAGAGGATGGGTCTAAAAATAGGGGGAATATGTTAATCCTAAACTGATCAGGGTCTGCACCATTTGCTATACTAATCACTGCAAAATGTTTTCACCAGCATAAGCTTCTTTGCATGAAACCCCTACAGGAAAAATGGATGGGTTCCAATTTTTATGTCGACGAAATTACGTAATATAACGGTGTCAAAGGGTGTATGAGTGCCCCTTGTTCCTGTGACATCAGTAAAATAATGTGTTAAGACCTATAAATATGCAAGTGAAAAGATCTTATCTGACGTATCAGTATCAGACTAATTCTACCTGAAACTGGTTTACTCAATTGTAATATTTTGGAGAAAAAAACAGCCTTAAGCTTATAATTTACCTCCCTTTGCTGCTGGAGCTGGTGCCCCTCTTCCCCTAGCTGGTGCTCCCCTAGCCCCTCCTCTAGCTGGTGCCCCACGAGATGCTGGGGCAGCAGTGCCCTTGGCTGGGGCATTCTTTGCCTCCTCAGCTTTCCGTTTGGCTTCCTCTGCCTTCGCCTTGTCCTGCCACCATTGCTGACCTAAAGGTAAAGTAAATATGTTCTAAAGGTATTCTTAACCCTTCGCTTGCTATTCACGTCAATATACCTACCTGTAAATAGTGAAGACCCAGATGAGACAGCTCCTGCAGGAGCTGTCTCATCAGGGTCTGCACTATTTACAAGTTGATTGTGCAACCAGTGCACTCCACAGCAGTGATTGCACAGCGAAATACTTGTACACAGTGAAGATATATGTAATTATACAACAGGGCATGGGTAAAGAAGGAGAAATATATTTTAAAATTCAGCAAGAGAAGGGTTAATTCATTGTAACCTTTTGAATGCTGAAATTTCACAATCGTTGTTTCATTATAGAGTACATCTAGTATAAAATGGTATAATTTAACCCTTTCCTTTGTAAAAGTGACTTTTTGAAACCATTGTGATAAATAGAGAATTTGCTCCTTAGGAACAAATGCTCTATTTATCACAATGGTTTCAATACTATACACGTCTAAAATTTTCCTTTTTCCTAGTAAATGCTCCTTTTTGGTAGATTAATTCAAAGAGGTTGGGTCTAATAATAGCCTATGGAGGAATGGGTTAAGAGAATATTCATAACTACGAATTAACCCTCTCCATCTTATAAACACCTTTTCACACATTTGCAAACACAGTAGACCCATATCTGATGGCTCTTTTAGGAGCAATCTGATCAGTGTTTGCTCTGTTTGCTAATGGAATTTGTTTAGTCTATGAAATGACTTCAATGTTCCATGTTCCATATTTCATTATAACCATTTTGTCCATGAATATTCAATAGATATAGAACAGGGAAAGGGTTAAAGAAATGAAATTAGAATACTTACCATATAAAGGGAGCTTATGTTTACCATATACAGTAAAATGGCGATAATCCGAGGACTGTCGGGAACTGAGAAAATGCTCGGATTACCGCTACCCTCGAATTATCCATGAATTCATACTTTGTGGATTCAACGTGTCAAATATATTGTACTCGGTATGCACATACATGTGTTTTTTGCCTACAGAATGCTTAAAAGATAAATTGATATGTTTGCGTATTTTTAGAAAAGTCTCGTTCAACCAAACGCTTATTACGAGAGTAAACAATCTTTATTGAGTATTTCAGACGAATAACACCGAGTGTTCCGATTATTAATTAATTCAACTCGCCGTGATTTTTCTTATCACGAAACAGTACGGGAGCGAAGCGATATTGTTTTTAAACATCCAAAACTAAAATGAAATGTCGACGAATGGAAACTTAAGCAAACTAAAATCCATAAGTATGAGGTTAGAAGTTATGACTGTTCTATGTCTAATAGTTTGAAACCAAATTTGGGTTTATTGTGAAGGGTCCATTGAACGGAGCAAACTACAGTGGAACTTCGGTCTCGGCTGTGAATGGTGTTTACCGTTTTCACTTCTATATAAGTAAAGAATCGATGCATTATACACAATTATGCGCTCACAATTACTGCCAACATACGTGTATACGTGTTATTCACACATAGTAGCAAACTAACACAGTGGCACCTCTAATTGCTGGGGACACACGGAGACATCAACAATGGAGGTGTGATAAATTGACTTCGAAGTGTCCGCGATGCATGCTCGGATTAGGCAGGTAATTTAATGAAGCAATTGATTGAGGGGACCGAGAAGCGTGCTCGAAAAATCGGATTATCGAGACTCGGATTACACGGTACATAGTTGTATTAAAATAATAGAGTTCATCGGAAAATCACTCCTCGGATTATCGCCGTTTTACTGTAATGGGAGTTCAATCCCGTTAACTGTATTAAAATACACATATGTTAACTCCCTTAGCAAATATTAGTCACTCACCAAATGAGAAATAGGAATTGGCTTAGTATTCCTGTAGGACCTTTTCATAAACATATCAAAGATTTTTTTTTTCTATTTGATCAAGCTTTCAATCAGTTCAGGGAGGAAAATCCTTACATTTCAATAACAGTAAAAAAACCCTCTAAACCGAACATTCAATTTTGTATAAATATCGGTCTTGGAGACAGGTAGCAGCATAATGCATGACTTTCACCCTGCATTAAGCAGCCACCTGCCTAAAAGTATCCAAATTCTGGTTATAGAGGTTTTACAGTACATGTACATTAATTATAACAGTTGCCAAACCATCATTTGAAATTTTTGTATTGTTTTTATCAACACTAATCTTGTATGAATTTTTCAGGAAACAAAAAAAAAAAGTCCCTTCCTTCACTTTATGTTCACAATCAGTTATAGGCCTTCAGATGCAAACATAACATTTCTGTACTACTAAACTCTCTTAACCCATTCCCTCATATTGACGACTTTTAACGACTGTGAAAAAATCACTTTGTGAAACCATTGTTATAAATAGAGCATTTGCTTCTATAGGAGCAAATGCTCTATTTATCACTATGGTTTCAAACTACAAAACTCTAAAATGTTCCTTTTCTCTAGTTAATGCTCCTTTTCGGAAGATTTATTCAAAGAGACTGTATCTAAAAATAGCCTATGGGGAATGGGTTAACAACTGTCATTCGAAAATCATGGGTCTAAACAACCTCCACAAACTTTTACTTCACAAATGTAACAGCTTACTTTTCAATGCCTCCGGCATATCACCACTAGCTGGTTTCCCTTCTAGAGATATAGATGTTTTGAATGATGACTTAACATCATCTAATAGCTTGTTAGCCTCGTCACCTGGTGGTGTGTTCTCATAACGTGCAAACTGGGAGACACCCAGCAGGTATAAGGCGTTACTAGAACAGGGCTGTATCTGTATCAGTTGCTGACATGTCTGCAAATATTGACACAATAACCACATTTACTTCAGGATAATTCATGCCGGACTCCATCTTTTATAAAGAGTAATTAATTTAATTTGTGTATTAAATTAGAATATAAGGAAATTAATTGCCATGGCAAATGGAAGTTAATCAGATCTATAACATATAAACAACAAACCCTGATTAGATACAGTAAAATCTCTCTATAACGGCCACTAAATTGTGTTAATTAGTTGGTATTTAGGACAGGTGGCTGTTTAAAGCAAGGTGAAAGTAAAACAGAACGCTCCTATAGGAGCGTTCTGTTTTACTTTCACCTTGCTTTAAGCAGCCACCTGCCTTTAACACAAAATACTTGATGTAATTTAGTGGCCGTTATAGAGAGGTTTTACTGTAGTTCACTTCAGAGTAATAAAACCGTATTTCAAATATGGTGTGCATTTATTCCTTTAACTGATTGAGACATTTTTTACACTATTATGAGTATTTGTATGCCTTTTTAAGGTTTGGGAAACAGAATAGACCCAGATCAGACTGCACCTCCAGGAACTGTGGCTGCTCTGTTTACTTATGAAATAATACAGATCTGATTCTACAGTTTTTGTCACAGTCAACGATTTCTGTGTTTATATGCCATTAAATCTAACTAATATTCATGTCATTACTTCTTAAATAAACATTCATGAAGAGTCATTTGATTTGGGTCTACTCTGTTTGCAAAGGTGTGACGGGGGATTTTTCTATATTAAGTAAAGTGTTAACCCTTTACTCCATAAATACACATTTCTACAGAAGTTTTATAGACACGGGACCCTTTCTGCTCTGTCTGCTTATGGTTTAATATAAATCTAATTCTACAGTTTCTGCAATGGCCAAAATTTCCTACATTCACATGTCATTATAAAAATAACTGCAGTAAACCCCTCTAATGCGACCACCTAGAAGAGTTATAATTTTGGGTGGTAGAGGCAGGTGGTAGCTTAATGCAGGACAAAAGTAATGCAGAAAGCTCCGAGAAGAGCTTTCTGCATTACTTTTGTCCTGCATTAAGCAACCACCTGCTTATAAAGACACCCATGTTTATTCATTAAGTGGTCACATTAGAGGGGGTTTACTGTAATATTCAGAATGTCATTACTTCTTACATGAATATTTATGAATTAAATGATTAATTAAGCAGCCACCTGCTATTGAAGAAACCTATGTTTGTTCCTCAACAGGTCATTAGGTTCTTCTACAGTCCAACCTGCTGTAAGCGGTCAGTCTAGGGAAGTGGCCACTTTGGCCGCTTACAGCAGGTGACCGCCGAAACCAGGTGCATGTTACCAAGCATACTTTCGAGTAATTATGATAGACATGTATTATGTGTACAGCAGTATACTAATCGATATTTATAAAGACCGTTCTGACCTAAAGTGCCCGTAATAATCGCAAGTCATATCGAATTAATAGCCTTGTTTGTCGTTCTTCAACCTTCTGTCCCTTATTCATAAGTGTCAGTTCTTTCATTTGAGTAATACACGTGCCAGTGTTATCAGATTTGGCTTCGGGGTGTATCTTCTGAACGGTGTAGCCATGTTTGACACGACTGGTTTCCCGAATATTCCGTCCGTGAACATCTAACTCATAGAGCGGAAGTCGGGAACCAGCTAGTTCACGCGTGATTACATTCCTGGGGAATTCCGAGTAGAAGGTAAATCCCCGAATTAATATGGCATGAACAACCGACGCGCTTTGTAAACAAACAAAAGAAACTGTGATAAAGGGTCCAAATGGGTCATGACCGTTAGTTGTATGCATTCAAAGGTGACAAAATGTCTGCTGTTGCCGATCGATAGCCACAAAAAGCGTGTACACGTTTTACATTTGTAGAACACCTGGCTGCTTACACCAGTGTGTATGGCCATTTGGGATGAAATAGAGTGGCCGCTGGCTGCGTTAGGCAGGTGACCGCTTATACAAGGTGTAATATATAGTGTTTTTCGTTGGGAGGGTCCTAGAGTGGCTGCTTACAGCAGTGTGGCTGCTGATACCAGGTGACCGCTGAAGCAGGTTGGACTGTATATCTACAGATCATCCACAAGTCATGTGTGTTACCAACAAAGTACCTTTTCTTGTAAAGCCAATAACTCGTCATTCTGGGGAATGGTGGACTTGAAGATCAGTGCAGACAGTCTCTCACACCTTTGTACTATGAGTTTTTCATTGCCGGCCTGCTTGGCTGCCAGCATGTCGAGAAGGTTGGCATGGGCATCCAAGATGACCCATTCCAACTGTTTGTACATGTCTCCCCTGGACACTGCGGGCAGTACCTGAGTAGCCAATAATGCTGCACTGAAACAGAGACAAACTGACATCTATATCAACCTGTCATCCTTTAGCGCTACTAGTAATTGCAACAAATTGAAATATGCCATGTGAGAAATGAAACAATCTGGGTTATGAAAATAGCGTGCAGTCAAATCAGTCTTAACCCTTTCCTCCATAAATACGCCTTTATACGCCTCTGTAAAAGTCTCTTAATTAAACCATTGTGATAAATAGAGCATTTGCTCCTGTAGGAGCAAATGCTCTATTTATCACAATGGTTTCAATTTATAAAATTCTAAAAATTTCCTTTTCTCTAGTTAGTGCTCCTTTTCGGTAGATTTATTCAAAGAGGTTGGGTCTAAAAATAGCCTATGGAGTAAAGGGTTAATGCTTTACCTGATCAATATATTATGTCAGAAATTATCACATGAAGAATATCATTAGATGAGTTTTTGTAATGACAAATGTATACAGGAATTTTTGGAAGGCAGAATCAGATTGATATGATTCCATAAGCAAACAATGTACTCTGTGTGCTAATGTTTGGAAAGGTGTTATACTGTATCTATCGGGTAAACAGTTAAACGATCAATAAAATTCTAATTCTGGGTCTTTAAGGCAGGTGATAGCTCAATGCAGATACAAAAGTAATGCAGAAAGCTCCCAAAGGATCTTTCTGCTTTACTTTTTTGCTGCATTAAGCTACCATCTGTATTTTGAGAGTCCTAACCCCTAAACTCCTATATCAGTAAGTGATCAGTAAGCTTTACTGTACACCCAAACCGGACATGAGTATGATAAAGGTCTATACTACCTATTACTTATCAACATTTGCAAACTGTTTGATATGGTATATATGTACACAGGACTTTTTGGTATTGGTAGATACTGTATAGTCAGATCTATTATAATTTCTTAACCCATTCCCACTTAGGCTATTTTAGACCTAACCTCTTTGATTAAATCTACCAAAAAAGAGCATTAACTAGAGAAAAGGAAATTTTCAGAATTGTGTAGTTTTGAAACCATTGTGATAAATAGAGCATTTGCTCCTGTGGAGCAAATGCTCTATTTATCACAATGGTTTCATAAAGTGACTTTTACAGTCGCGTCAAAAGGCGTCAATATGCGGGAATGGGTTAAGCAAACAGAGCAGGCCTGATCAGACATTTTCTCCAGGAGTAGTCTGACCTGGGTCCACACGGTTTGTAAAGGTGTGAAAAAAACGTTTGTATGAGGGAAAGTGTTAACTCTTTGAATGCAGTAATTGAGAGTACTGGCATTAGCAAATAGTGTACAGTAAAACCAAGTATTTTTTATCGTCACAGAAACTGTAGAGTCAGATCTATATTATATCAAAAGCAAACAGAGCAGACCCTGATCAGATGGCTCCTATAGTAGCCATCTGATCTGGGTCTACTGTGTTATCAAAGGCATAAAAAGGTGTGTATATGGAGTAAAGGGTTAAAGCTAATTGTTTACAAAGGTACTTATTCTCATAATCTCTTATTCATCACTTGTTCATAACAGCAAATGAATAAATGCTTGTTAATTCTTACTTGTGGAAGATGTCCTGAGGTTCCATGGCATCTTTAATGTCTTTGTTCTGTTGTAACAGTCGTCCCAGCTGTATTATGCCTCGCATTAGGTGCACATTAGTTGGCTGCATCAGGTTTTCAGTCCGCAAAATAGGTACAATGAAGCTACAATGTACAATAGGTGTTTCAAAATGCGTGTTGTAGCTTAATGTAGACTAAAAGCAATGCAGAAAGCTTCCAAAGGAGTATTGTTTTAACTTGCATTAAGCAACCACCTGTGAACAGAATGCAAGAAGCTCCTTTTAAAAGAATGTAATGCCCCCAGAAGTGTTTATTAGAGATAATACAATATATTTGCTAATTGTGACCCTGTACTGAATGCAGACTTAGCATCAGCTAAGCACTGATCAAAAGAGAAATTTTTCTATACAATGTAGCCTGTTCACCAGGGTTTCACTGTCACTTGTCTTTTGGAATTTTTTCTGTTAAAATACTTGAATTTGCACTTATATTAACCATTTACCTCATATAAAAGCCTTTTCAAGCATTTGCAAACTGAGTTGACCTAGATCAGATGGCTCCTAAAGGAGCCATCTGATCAGGGTCTGCTCTGCTTGCTTTTGACATGATGTATATCTGATTCTACAGTAAAAGATTCCCTGTTTACATTATAAAAATTGAGCATATAAATATTAATGATGTCATTGTTTCTTACATGAATATTGAACAGGATAAGGGTTATTAAATAGAGAATCTGGTTACTGTCAAATTATTTTTATGTTTTAACTAATGTCACTTATAGCTCTGCAATATGAAAATAGCTGAACCAGACAATTTGCCCAATACATGCAATATACAAATTAACCATTTACTCCATGAATATTCATGTAAGACATAATGACACCATGAATACTGATTAGATTAATTATTATAATAGCATATGTACACATAATTATTTTGGCAATGGCATAAACTGTAGAATCGTATCTGTATTATATCATAAGCAAACAGGGCAGACCCTGATCAGACGGCTCCTACAGGAGCCGTCTGATCTGGGTCTACTCTGTTTGCAAAGTTGTAGATAGGCGTATTTATGGAGTAAACTATTAATAATAACCTATGCAAACAGTATGGCTCCAAACGAGACAGTTGCATACCATTAGGTTCTAATCTGTTACATCTGGATGATGATTTTGAGTAGAAGTGTAAGAAATAGAAATCCTCCATCAAAAATAAAATGCACAAATTTGTAACCCTTTTCTCCTTATAGACACCTTTTCATGACTTTAAACACAAAGTAGACTCAAATCAGACAGTTCTTATAGGAGCAGTCTGATTTGGGTCTGCCCTGTTTGTTTATGAAATATTATAGATCTGTGTCTACATTTTCTGCCATGGCTTAACACATTATCTCCAAGTGACACATTTTTTCGCATCTATAAAATTCACATTATGAAACCATTGTGATAAATAGAGCATTTGCCCCTATAGGAGCAAATGCTCTATTTACCACAATGGTTTCAAACTACAAAATTTTAAAATTTTCCTTTTCCCTAGTTAATGCTCCTTTTCGGTAGATTAATTAAAAAAGGTTGGATCTAAAAATAGCCTAGGAGAGAATGAGTTAAACAAAAAGCATATTCCAATTATATCAAGAGCCGCGTATGGCGCCAACACTCGTCTGATATGGTGCTTGTCCAGCTAAATTGAATTTTTTTTAAAAAATAAAGGGCCATAACTCCAAATTTTTTAAATCAAGAGTTATGGTTCTTATATAAGGGCCTTCCCCTCAATGAGATCTACTAACCTATGAAGTTTCATGTTGATGCCTCTTATACTTTTCGAGTAATGAGCTACATTAAAGTTTTTGCATGCCGACAACAACAACGCTAACAACAACGCCTAAGACTCAGTGATCACAATAGCTCGACTTTTCTTCGAAACAGACGAGCTAAAAATGAAGTTTTATATGTATTATAATTTCATAAGCAAACAGAGCAGACCCTGCAGGAGCCTTCTGATCAAGGTCTACTCTGTTTGCAAGGAGGTGAAAAGGTGTTTATGTGAAGGAAAGGATTAAGACAGTTTTGTAGAGAACTAAACTACCTCTCTGGGTCTGGGTTCATGGCTTGCTTTGTTCTCTCAGTCATTAATGTCTCAAATGCCTCCAGTAGATATAGTACTGTCTCCTTAACCCGAGCTCCAGGTCCGTCCTTCTTCAAGGCCAAGGCAAGACCGAGATAAAACCTTCAAACAAACCAGAAGTAAGGAAATGCCAATAAAGACAGATCTAAGAAGCAGTGACAAGCTAGTATGCAAGTGACAGATTTCAAAAGCAGTGACAAGTTTCCATGTGATTGGCAGTAACGGCAGTGGTTTTAACAGCTAAGCACTCTATATATCTGAAAAATGCCTAAGTCAGATGCCAAATTTGGTTTTCGTACCTCATACTTGACTATCATTATCCAACAGATACTGCCCAGCTGCCTATAAACAATGGCATCTCTAAGAACCATACAAAAATATCACATGATTATGATAAATATGTATTTGTGAAAACATCCTGTTCTGACAAATGTATGTGTATACTGTACACATTTTTGACGTAATTCTAAAAATTAAGCATTCTCTAAACATTGTTCCTATGTAAGCTTGATGTTGAAATCAGTCTTTTATTTTTGTCTTTTATAGGCTAAATTGTATACAAGACAGTTAACTCTTTCTTTCATATAAACCCCTTTTCACATATATGCAGTAGGAGCCATCTGATCAGAGTCTGCTCTGTTTGCTTATGAGATGGTACAGATCTGATTCAACAGTTTTTGTCAAAGTAAAAAATTCTCTTGAAAAGTTTACACTATAGAAATTCAGCTTATAAATATTCATGATGTCATTATATCTTACATGAATAATGAACAGGGAAAGGGTTAAAAAATTGTTTTAGCTAGATACATTCACCATCTACATGGATTGTAATCTGACCCACTGTCTGTGAGTTATGTTTTTTACATAAAAAAGTTTTACATATCAGAGTACATTATATTTGTTGAGTCATCAACTTATGAACTTGAACAAACTAGAACTATCACTAAAGGTGATGGAATACCCCAGCTCAGCTGCCTTGATCACAAATCAAGCAAAACCTTAACTAAAACTGTCTGCTTTAAAAAGGGCCATAATTCTGTCAAAATGCTTGACAGAGTTATGTACTCTTGCCTACAGATGAAGTTTGTAATGATGAACAAGTGTTCCAAGTTTTAAAGCTTTATCTCACAGTGTTATGAAAATAATCGGTTTTTAACAAAAAAACCTTAACCAAAATATTCTAAGTTAAAAAGGGCCATAATTCTGTCAAATTATTTGACAGAGTTATGTACTCTTGCCTACAGATGAAGATTGTGCTGGTGAACAAGTGTATAAGGTTTTCAAAGCTTTATCCCAAAGGGTTATGTAGACAGTAGACTTTGATAAAAAAAAAAGGTAACCAAAACAAATAAGATAAAAAGGGCCATAATTCTGTCAAATTGCTTGTACTCTTGCCTACAGATGAAGCTTATGATGGCAGGCAAGTGTGTAAAGTTTCAAAGCTTTATCTCAAAGGGTTATGTAAATAAGTGCACTTAACCATGGACAGACAGACAGACAGACAGACAGACGACAGACGACAGACAGACAGACAGACAGACTCCTATATACCCCTTCTCAAATCGTTTGCAGAGCTATAATAAACAGTATTCATTATCTAAAGTTTGATTCTAAACCTTGACTTCATAAATACTTCTTTAAATGTCTTTGCAAACAGAGTAGACCCACATCAGATAGCTGCAGGGTGTCATCCGATCAGGGTCTGTCTTGTAACAGTTTGCTTATGGAATAATCAGGGGTGAGAATGGCGGTTGGTGAAACAAGAGGAAAATTGGCAGGGGTCAAGGGGGCTGCCAAGGCCCCTTGCGGGACATGGGCAGTGCCCATGTGGGGGGCTCAGGGGGGCAAAGCCCCCCGAAGCAAAATGAAATATAGCTTTCCTGAGCACTTCAGAAGCCTTCTCCTGCATTTTCACTTGGGTCTGTCATTCATGTGTTTTTTTTACAATTATACTTGAGTTGCATGTCATACACGATGAGCTGTGTTTCAAACAAACCAGTTGTAGAACATGTCCATACAATTTACATTCAGTTTATTATTGGATCTATTCAACATTGCCAGATTAATTTCTTGTCAAACACAAGCAATTAAATCTCACACGTTTTAAAAATGAAATCAAATGGAACTCTGTGATCACAGATAAAGATACAAAATTTGATTTAAAGTTGGCATGGTATTGTAACAGTTAATTTTCTAGACAAAATTCACCAAAGTTCACATTACAGTCACAATTTCTAGACAAAGTTCACATTCAAACTCTGATTCTGATTATCTATCTATCTATCTATATATACTGCAACACCCTTTTGCAAGTATTATGTGCAGCTGCGCGTCAGTGCAGTTAGTAAGTAAAAGTTAAAGTAGGAAAAAGATAGAAGAGTGCTATTTATGTTATGTGTTAAAAGAAGTATGATACAGTTAAAAGATGATAAAAACACTGTTCGATTACTTTTTTATGTCAATAAACCATCTTCTAATTCATTAAACTGGTTTATTAAAAACAAAATATAACTTTTCTGAATCGATACATCTTGACCAGTTCCTTTAACATTACCTATGAATAGCTATTGACAGACAACTTTCTGGTGAATACTTGACATTACAGGTTACCTGTGACTGGAAATCCGCTGTTTCAATAACTGGACATGTTTAATGCTTTTCAGAAGGTTCTTATATGCTACGCAGTCGCGTTTGCCGTAATTCATTTGTTTGGAACAAAGTTTACACAAGGTTCCCTCGTCCGAAGTTTACTTTCAGTTTCAATAAATCGTCGCCAATTATCACATTTTTTGTTTCTGTACCAAATGTCAACGTGATTTCTTTCTCTAGCCATCTTGGGTAGAACTTTTTTTCACACTGTTATCGTAATCTCTGCCTATGCTTCTCATTTTTGTCTTAAATTCAGATTAATTGACAGTACAGATACTGAATTTCATCTCACGGACGCCATCTTGGAAATGTTGAACGAACACTGCATAATACGAGCGTTTTGATTGGCTATAGGACAAGAGTCTCGTTATTCGATTAGCTGAACCGAAATCTCGCTGTTAACGTGATATAAACGTTGTTAACGCGGATTTACTTGGAATAGTGAAAGAATATATCGGCAAATAATAATTTCCTGAATTATTCGCCATAACCCCCCCCCCCCTTACAAATTTCTCAACGGATTTACATCGATCTCAAAAACGGCCCTGAGAGAAACGAAATCCGCGGAATTCCGCGGATCCGCGGAAAATTCTCACCCCTGAATAATAATGATTTTACAGTTTCTGCCATGGCAAATATTTCCTGTGTTCATATGTCAATACAGCTGAACTTCGATATCTCGAACTCGGATAACTCGAACTTCAGGATAACTCGAACAAAAAGTCCAGTTCTTCCAAAACAAACACTACAGAATTGCTCTAAAAGGTATCGCTACAGATATCTAGAAACACATGTGGCAGCTTAATACAGGTCTAAAGTAATGCTGAAAGCTCCTACAGGAACTTTCAGCATTACTTTGGACCTGTATGAAGCAGTGGTCTTGACAAATCGTTCAGATGAGAAATCGGATGACTCGAACATCTGTTATCTCGAACTAATTTGTACGGTCTCTTTGACTTATCGAAGTTAAACTGTATAAAAATTCATCTTACTGACATAACTCATGATTTTTCTAACATGGATATTCATAGAGTGAAGGGCTGTTTTATATTTAGTCCAAATACCAATACCTTGAAAAGTTTACATTATCAAAATTCACTTAATCAATATTCATTTTTTCCTGCATGAATATTGAGCAGGGAATGGGTAAAACTGCTGAGGATAATATCTTAACCTGGACAGTTGATGGTTAGCATTCCAATTCAGACTGGTTTCCAGTCGTTTCACAGCATCCTCGTACTTGCCCTGCACAACCAGCATGCGGCCTACATGGAAATTAAAGAGGGCCTTAGCTTCGTCACACGTCAGAGCATCCATGTACTTGAGGAAGGCCTGACCCAGGGGATTCTCCTCATCTACAGCTTTCTGGGCTGCTGCACCTTCCTGCAGACAAAAACTTAACCTCTTAACCCTTTCCTTCATACAAATGCCTTTTCATAAATTTGCAAACAGAGTAAACCCAGATCAGATGCCTCCTCTAGGAGCTGTCAGATCAAGGTCTGCTTTGTTTGCTTCTGATATGATATAGATCTGATTTTACAGTTTTTGTCAAAGCAAAACTTCCCTTAAAAAAAAATATAGAACAGAGAAAGGGTTAAACACTAGGTAAAATTCATCTTAAACTTTTTGGTATATTTTGTTTAACTATTTATGACATATATATTCATGTTAGATATAATAACATCATGCATATCAATTTATATAATAGCTGAATTTTCATACAGGTGTATTAAGACAGCAATTTTAGGTTATGGCAGAAAATGTAGAATAAAATCTATATTATTGTATATTAAAGTAAAGAGAGCAGACCCTGATCAGACAACCTCTACATAAACTATCTGATTTGAGTCTACTCTGTTTGCAAAGGCATTAAAAAGGTGTATTTATGGAATAAAGGGCTAAAGATTTGCAGTTTATAACTGAATTAGAAGTTTAAGCAGAAATTTCTTGATATTCCTGTTGTTTTGCAGTAAACAGCTGACAAGTGCACTGATATACAGAGCCAGAGAGTTTTATGCTTTGTTTTAAGGCCAAGTGTATATTGGAATTGCTTACTTGAACATTTGTGCTTGATCTAAGGACAATTATTGTTTCAGTAATGACAAACGGATTCACACCCATATCCGCCATTGTTAGGGAACTTGAATTAATAAAATGTATAGAAGTGAAATCTAGTCTGTTTACAATCCTATTTCTATGATAAGGTATAAGAGAAAGAATAGACTGAGCACAGCTTATCAGATAGAACCACATTAATCATGTTCTTATTAGTTTGTGCTAAGTGTGGGGAGAAAGCAGAAAAGAAAACCAGCAAATTAGGTTTTAATTGCGCCTTAGAGTCCACTTTTCCCCTCTTCTTTATGTAACTCCCTTCTAAACAAGGTGTACTTCAAATACCAAAGTTGCCATTTCTCCATCAAACCCTATGTTGTGACCACTCCTTAGAATCATCTCATTGAGATGAGTCTAATAAGTGGTCACAACATTGGGTTTAGTCGAGAAATAAAGGAGCTAGTCTTTGAGAGGTTTTAGTTTATACATTTTACCTATGCCTTGGGATATAACATGATCAACATACCTGAGAAGCTTGTTTTGACTTCCATGCAAACAGCTCCATGACATGGTCAGCTTTGGAGGACTGACCAGAATTGATCAGACTGTGATACTCCTTGTCTATGGCTTTCAACTGCAGGGGAAGGGGTGCTGAAGGCTCAACTCCGTGAAGTCTACAGATAGCACCACATTCATCATCCTTTGAACTCTCTGAGGCTTGCAGATTTAAAGATGGTTGATCCTCATGGGTCTAAAAGTACAAAATAAAGATTTTAGATTATATTAAACTCTATGACACATACATTATGACAAACTTGACAGTGTGCATATAAAGTAATTTCAGGAGAAAACACAGTTAGATAAGGACCCGAAATTAATGTCACAGATAAGCATGATCTGCATGAGTTCATTCCAGCCTTTGCAAACAGTGTGGATCCAGATAAGATACATGAATAGGGAATTTGGCTTCTAGTTAACACTTTGAATGTGGTAAAGGAGTGTACATGTACTGGTATTTGCAAACAGTGTAGACCCAGATGAGAAGACTCCTAAAGGAGTCCTATAATCAGAGTCTGTACTGTTTGTCATTCAAAATACTTTTGCAAAGTAAGCCCTTTTATACAGAATAGGCTCTATCTATAACAATGATGGACAATTCCATCCTAAAAATTCAACATTCAAAGGGTTGAGATCAAAACTAAACCATTTTCCAAAGAAATTGACCTATTCCCTCATAGTAATGCCTTTTGACGCCTCCGTAAAAGTAACATTTTGAAACCGTTGTGATAATTAGGACATTTGCTCCATTGTAGGAGTGGTTTCAAAACTATACAATTCTAAAAATTACTTTTTTGCTATTAAATGCTCCTTTTTTAAAATTTATAAAAACTCATGTAGGCAGTACTTTGCAGATGATGTTTATTTGGACATGATTAGACAAGACTTACACTAATAATACTTTCCACAATTCATCTACAGTGACTTAAATTATTCATACATTTTATAAATGATTTTAACCCTTTGAATGTGGAAAACGAGTTAGCTGTCATTTACAAACAGTGTAGATCCAGATGAAAGGACTCCTAGAGCAAACCTCTAATCACAGTCTGTACTGTTTGTCATTCAAATTCCTCTCACAAACTATAGATGAACTTCGGTATCTTGAATTGGGGTAACTAAAACTTCTGGATAACTCAAAGTAAAGGTTCCATCTTTCCAAGATTTCCAATACCAAATTGTTCTAAACTGTATTACTATGCATATCTAGAAACTAGGGATGGGAACGAATACCAAATTTGTTATTCGAATATTCGGTCAAACTAGTATTCGAATATTCGAATATTCGGAAGAATTTGCGATCGTGTATCCAAAGTTCAAACATATACTTCTCTGAGTCTGAAAGATTGACACTCTTTTTTGCGGATAGAACACGCTAGTTTTCGCTAGTTTTTCCACCTATGAAAATGTAAAATCAAAGGTTTTATTCCAATTGTCTTGTATCTAAAGGATTAACAGCTTTTGAATGTCGTGAAGTAGCGAAAACTTTCGTGCAGTAGTAGATCTAACCCGTATGTTCGCTCAACCTACAACATTTACGTGTGAACTGCAGTGTACGTAGAGCAGGGTTTCCGATAGTAATTGAACAACATAAAGGTTGAAAAGTTGAAGAAATACATTTGTATCACAATCATATTTAATCACGTTCATAATCACATTCATTGGTAGAACCATATTAAGTCACACATTCATTTCGAAGCGATACTCTTGACAACGGTGTTACTATGTGGTTTCGTAATATTTGCACATCATAATATTTACAACTGATCAAACTTGTTTCAATCAAAATGACTCGGTGTCTGTTCAATATATAGGGAAACATAGATGAAAGTGACAAACAGAGTGGATCCTGGTATGAAAGATCACGCTTACATCGTTAACAAGTCGAAGGCAAAAGACTAATAGAATCAAGCATAGGTTTTGTTAAAGACAAGGGGCTTCTATATCCGATGTTGGTCTGTTCCCAGTCGAGAACAAGCTTTAGCGAGTTTCCGACAGGAATAGACCAACACAGGTGTAGAAGCCGTCGGCTTTAACAAAACCAATGTTATATAGTTTTTCTCCCTTAAATTCACCTTAAAACCAAGCAAATTAACGGATGTTGTAAAGTACTACTTTCCTTTGCGTATTGTGACTTCCGTTTCCAACAGCAACAGTAACATCGTACTATTTTAGCCTCGCTTTGAAATTTACACAACAAGAAAACTTACCTTGTATTGATTTCGCCTAAATCGCGCGTATGAATACACAGGACAAGGGGTGTTCCAGATAGGGATTTCTGGTACTTCTATATTTAGTAACTCGTGTTATCTAGTACATCTGAGAAGCGAGAAAATATGTGTTGATTGCACCACAAATATTTCGTGATTGGTTTGGACTGTCGCGCATGGTTATCTTTAGGGGATTGATAAGGGATTAGGGTCATTAAACACCCCAATCAGTGGACCATGTAATAGGTAAGAGGCAATCACGTGTCAAATTATCAAATATCTCCAACTAATTAACACAGGGATTAGGGTCATAAATACCCAAATCGGCGTACCATCCATCGGACCGTGTATTGGGAAAGTGATGGTCACGTGTAAAAACTGTCAAAGTTCGCCAGCTAATTAACACAGGTTGACTTTTGATGTGGAAGAATAAAGACGAGAGAAAAATTATGAATTTAATATTTTTTTTATTTTTTTTCCGAATATTCGAATAGCAGTATTACTATTCGATATTCGGAACGGTATTCGAATATTCGAATATTCGACTATTCGTACCCATCCCTACTAGAAACACATGTGACAGCTTAATACAGGTTGAAAGTAATGCTGAAAGCCATTGGATGACTCAAACCTCTGTTATCTCAAAGTAATATATATGGTCCCTTGAAGTTTGAGGTAACAAAGTTGAACTGTATACCCTTCATAATGAACTGAATGAACTCTACCTTTAACCCTTTCCTCCATAGACTATTTTTAGACCCAACCTCTTTGAATGGATCTACCGAAAAGGAGCATTAACTAGAAAAAAGATTTTGTTTTAAAATTTTGTAGTTTGAAACAATTGTGATAAATATAGCAATTTATCACAATGGTTTCAACAGGCGATTTTTACAGAGGAGTAGAAAGGCATATTTATGGAGGAAAGGATTAATGAACCAATAATAGGGAACCCATTCACTGCAATCAGCTAGACGATTAATTTATAACCAACCTTCCGACTGCACCATCATCTTAACAGTTGCAAGGGTCTTGCATAATTTATGTGCTGTAATAGCCTATAGGGGAATGGGTTAAGCATTATTATGGCAAAAACAGAGTAGGACATTAATAAATAAAGCAGGATTTCTCTTGCTTCAATGTTACTGCTTTAGATAGCAATGGGCCATTCACCCTTTACCTGATGAATGTTCATGTAAGAAATAATTACATCATTACTGCATAATAAAGTTTCAGCCAATTAATATTAATGATGCTATTATCTTTAGCATGAATATTCACCAGCTAATTAATATTCAGTCATTATTCTTACATGAAAGGTTAAAAGTCATTTCACAACTTACTTCTTTTTTCAAACCAAAGATGTCCTCCATGTAGTATTTCTCTTCTAACAGCATGCCCAGTTGTAGGTGAAGGTTCGCCTCCTTGCCTTTGATTTTGATAGCTGAGGCATAACACAGGATTGCCTGCTGCAGAAAGTCCATTGGTGATTCCCCTTCTGTCCACTGTCTTGGCTGATCTAAACACAACCAAAACATAGCAGAAACGTTTCCAAACAGATAGGACATGACAGTATAGAGCAGACAGGTACAGAGAAAATTTAAGCCTAATGGCAAACTTTCAAAATGACAAAATAAAATTATCAGTACATGTATAAATAAATGTGTATATATTATGTTATAATTAGTTGATTGTCTTTGAGAGACAGTTCAGCTCCAGCAGCGAATCTGGAAGACAACTCACTTTTAATACATATAGCATCTGCTGGAAACTGGAAGACAACTCACTTTTAATACATATAGCATAGCAATAAACAAAAAATAAGTTATTAATTGTCTGTTTGAACCAGTATTTAATACTTGACATTTCTAAATAAAACAATTTCAACTCTTTATATGCTAAGTAATGTTGTTTGCCAAAATTAATCCTTTCCCTTATATACAAAATGTGAATGGCTTTTCACACATTTGCAAACAGAGAAGACCCAGATAAGATAGGAGCCATCTGATCTGGGTCTGCTTTGTTTGCTTATGGTATAATATAGATCTGACAGTTTCTGTCTAAGCCAAAACATTCTAAGTGTGTATGTCATTTTTCTTACATGAATATCAAACAGGGAAAGGGTTGATGGCTGCTGTTTCCAGGGCCGATGCTATAAAACTTTTAGTTGAGTCTGAGTTCGTTCTCAAGTTTTTGATTGGTCAAAACCAATCAAAAGCTTGAGAACTCAAATCTGACCAATCAAAAGCTAAAGAACGAACTCAGACTCAACTAAAAAGCTTTATAAGCATGGACCCAGGTCTCCTAACAAATACATTCAGAGTGTGAAACAATTTAGATCCCGGTGAGACACTCAGTGTAGTACAAATAGATTATAACAAATTAATTGTCAGTGTTCAAAGAGCTAAGATAAGTGAATGCTGTATAATTTCCAATCTAAGGACTGGAATTAGCTGCAAGCAGAATTCCTGCAAGAGAGAGAGGATGCCAAAGACCGATGAATCAGTCAGCTTACTAGGTTTAGGTAAAGCTGTGAAGTATTTAGTTATGTTTTCTTTGGCCTCTGACACCAGTTTGTCAGCGCTGGTTTCTCCAAACACCTGCTGTAGTTGTTTCTCCCATTTCCTTACCTAAAAATAAATGAATTTAGGTTTCGTAAACAGTGTAGATCAATTTTAAATGTGGCAGCTGGCCAAGTTCTGTGCTGTTTCCCACTCATCAGAGCCTATTTTGTTGGGATGATTGGCGTGAAAAACAGTGTAGAACCTGAGCAAAGGTGACATTTTAACCCTTTTACTCTATAGATATGCCTTGTAATGTCAGAGTTTCTTACATGAATATTTATATCCAGTAAAACCCCTCTAAACTAGAATTCTAGTAGAGAAAAATTTAGATACTTTTAAGCAGGTGGCAGCTTAATGCAGGGTAAAAGTCATGCAGAAAGCTCCTAGAGGAGCTTTCTGCATGACTTTCAACCTGCATTAAGCTGCCACCTGTCTCCAAGACCGATATTTATACTAAATTTAATGTCCGGTTTTTCAATATAAGTTAATTTTATAATGACATATGAAACAGGTTTTTTTTTTATCATGACACAAACTGTAGAATCAAATCTGTATAATTCCATAAGCAAAGAGAACAGACACTGATAATATGGCCCCTACTCTGTTTGGAAAAGTATTTATAGAGTAAAGTTTTTATTATGCAGATAGTTCCCATAGGAGGTTTCTGCATTTCTTTAGTTCTACATTTAGCAGCCACTTGCTTTGGCCCTTTACTCTATGAATACATGTATCTATGTAAGAAATAATGACATCATGAATATCAATTAAAAGATATTTTATAATGGCACATGGACACAGGAAAGTTTTGCCATAGTAGAAACTGTAGAATCATATCTGTATTATATCATAAGCAAACAGATCAGACCTGATCAGACAGCTCTTACCGGAGCCGTCTGATCTGGGTCTACTCTATTTGCAAAGGTGTAGAAAGAGTATTTATGTTGTAAAGGGTTAAAGACCTCCATTTTTATTTGTTAAGCAGTCTCTATAGAGAGGTTCTACTGTGTATAAGCCAGGCCACAAAACAACCTTCTTTATACAATAAAACCTCTCTATAATGGCCATAATACATAAAGTATTTTGTGCTATATGTAGGTGGCTGCTTAAAGCAAGGTGAAAGTAAAGCAGAACGCTCCTATAAGAGCGTTCTGTTTTACTTTCACCTTGCTTTAAGCAGCCACCTGCACTAAATACCAACTAATTAACACAATTTAGTGGTCGTTATAGAGAGGTTTTACTGTAGGTTTACAAACAGTTAAGCAGTGTACACCCAAAGCAAGAGTTGCAATAGGATCTGTATTGCTTGGCACTAATCAGCATTTGAACAGCTTTATTCTCCAATCTGTAAAACAGAGTAGAATTGACATCTCTGTTCTGGTGGTTGATCTAAGAATGTATCTACCTCTGACCAATGTTTGCACTCTTTGCCAGATAAAAATAGTATCATCAGTGAACAACGCCCAAAAAAAATAAATCAAAACTACTGGAATTCTAATCTTCAATATAGTTAAGCTTACCTCTAATTTGTGATTTATTGGGGCATTGATATCTTTAAATCTGTCCTTCGGGTCCTGTAGAAAACAAAATCCATAATTAAGCAGTGTATGTTCATTGATAGGTTATACAATGTAGTTCAATGGACAAACTAGTGGGTTAACCCTTTACTCCATGAATACAATGACATCATGAATATCAATTACAATGTAACTGACTTTATATAATGGTACTATGAAGGTTTTTTATTTTTATCATGACAGAAACTGAAGAATTAGATACATGTATATCACATCATAATCAAACTGGACAGACACCGATCAGACAACTCCTACAGGAGCCATCTGATCAGGTCTACTCTGTTTGCAAAGGCATAAAAAGCATATTTATGAAGTAAAGAGTTAACCCTTTACCTCATGAATATTCATTTATGAAATATGGACATCATGAGTTTTCCAAACCTGAACATTCATCATGCTACATATACAGTAAAACCTCTCTATAACGGCCACTAAATTACATCAAATATTTTGTGTTAAAGACAGGTGGCTGCTTAAAGCAAGGTGAAAGTAAAACAGAACGCTCCTATAGGAGCGTTCTGTTTTACTTTCACCTTGCTTTAAGCCTATAGGAGCGTTCTGTTTTACTTTCACCTTGCTTTAAGCAGCCACTTGTCCTAAATACCAACTAATTAACACAAATTAGTGGCCGTTATAGACAGGTTTTACTGTATATATATGAACACTGGATGTTTTGGCTTTTGTAGAAACTGTAAAATCAGATCTACATCATATTGTAAGCAAACAAAGCAGACCCTGATCAGACAGCTCCTACAGGAGTTTGTAAAGGTGTTAACCCTTTCCTTCATATATAAAATGCATTTCACCTATTTGTAAACAGAGTAGACCCAGATCAGAAAGGCTCCTATAGAAGCCATCTGATCAGTCTGCTCTGTTTGTTTATGAAAAAATATAGATTCATTCTACCAATTCTACCAATACCAACAAATCCTATGTATACATGCCATTACAAGAATACTACTCATTCACCCATTCCCTCATAGGCTATTTTTAGATTCAGCCACTTTGAATAAATCGACCGAAAAGGAGCATTAACTAGAGAAAAGGAGAATTTTAAGAATTTTGTAGTTTGAAATCATTGTGATGAATAGAGCACATCATTAATCTGGCGGATGATATCTAACGAATTAATAAAACGTTCACTGTAAACATACCTCCACTTTAGGAGTAACATTGCATTTGCCAATCTCAGCACCAAGGTCACTGAACTTCATGCTGTCAGTTGCCCCTGTATCAATACAAAAATGATTGCATTTCATCGCTTTAGCATGTTTTACTTGTCAACCTGTTCATTGTTCATTTCTTATACAGTAAAACCTCGATTATTCGAATTTTCGATATAGAAGAATTTAGACCCTTTTAGGCAGGTGGCTGCTTAATTAATGCATGGTGAAAGTCATGCAGAAAGCTCCTAGAGGAGCTTTCTGCATGACTTTCACCATGCATTAAGCTGCAACCTGTCTTAAAGACCGATAATAATAAGTATTTTAGTGCTCGGATAATCGAAGTTTTACTGTATAGTATTAGCTAATGGCCATCCAAACACATTGAACATCCTGCAATTTTATTAATTACTGGGTAAACAAAAAAGACCTCTAATCTTTTTTTCCTTTCCCTCATATACCGGTAAATGTTTTTTCACTCATATAGGAGAAATCTGATCAGGGTCTGCTCTGTTTGCTTATGAAATTAGAATAGATCTGACTCTACAATTTCAACCAATGCCAAAAATATCTGGTGTACATATGCCATTATAAAAATATATAATGGTTAATACTTAATAGATATTTGTGATGTCATTAGTTTTTACATGAATAATCAACAGGGAAAGCTTTAAATGTGTGTGCTCCAGGATTCAAAGGTTTGTAAAATAGAAGTATCTAAATACTTCCACTAATGTGAGGTATAATTCTGGGTGCTAGATGCAGGTGGTAGCTTAATGCAGGACAAAAGTAATGCAGAAAGCTCCTAGAGGAGCTTTCTGCATTACTTTTGTCCTGCATTAAGCAACTACCTGCTTATAAAGGCACCCATGTTTATTCATTAAGTGGTCGCATTAGAGGGGTGTACACTGAAATTGCCATAAATTTAATGAGTACAAAATGAATGCATTTTGAACCCCTTATTTTCTCCCTGCTTGCCTCAGATCCCTTTCAAAAATTGTCTATGCTTTTTTGAAAAGACACTCTCAAGCTAGTTCTTGTATTTCTGTCACCGCAACACTTAAGAAATTCTTTCTCTGCTTTTCTTACAGTATGCCATTTGTTTTCTAAATTATCGTCCCAGTTCAGATTGAATACCTTATAATGCTTACGAGTTTTATTTGATCAATGAAGGAGGTTTTTTTATTTATTTATGAAACTAACAAGTAACAAAACTGTTCCTAAAAAGAATCAACATTATTCTGGGTTTATCTGCATAGTTCAATATTCAATATCAATTCAAGTAATGCAATTCCGGTTTCTTCCAATGATACTCCAAAGGTATTTTTTTCAGTTTATATATTCCATTGTATCAGATGTTTCTGCTGTATTTAAACATCAGTTCATAAATATAAGAGTATGCTACTCTTAATACCCTTCGTATTCTCTATTGCATAGATCTACCTTATTAGTGTACAGTAAAACCTCTCTACAACGAACACTAAATTACATCAAGTATTTCGTGTTAAAGGCAGGTGGTTGCTTAAAGCAAGGTGAAAGTAAAACAGATGCTCCTATAGGAGCGTTCTGTTTTACTTTCACCTTGCTTTAAACAGCCACCTGCCCTTAGAAAAACCAACTAATTAACACAAATTAGTGGCCGTTATAGAGAGGTTTTACTGTATTTATGTTCCAGGGAACAAAATAAAAGACAGTCTTAACATATTCTTTCACCAGATACATCCAAGATCTCAGCAGCCTTGTCGGAATTAGACAAGGATATCTGAAGAAAAATTAGTATTTTAAAACTATTTAAACCTTTAATCCATCAATGTGCATGTGTGAAATAATGCATGACCTCATGAATATCAATTACTTAATTTCTATAAAAGCACATGGACACAGGACCTGTTGGCCATGACAGATATTGTAGAGCCATATCTATATTATTTCATGAGCAAACAGAGCAGATCCTGATCAGATGGCTCCTACAGGAGCCATCTGATCTGGGCCTACTCTGTTTGCAAAGTCACAGAAAGGCGTATTCATGGAGAAAAGTGTTAAACTAGCTATAGCTCTGGTATACATTCCAGAGAAGCAAACTATGTTGGTAACTATGTGATACATCTTACACAAGTATGCTATTGCCATACAACTTAAAATCTCACCATCATTTAAAATGTCATTTATGCAGGTTAGAAAAATGGGGAAAACAAAATTGCAATACCCTTATCAGTTTACTTGGCAACATATTTTATTTTTCTATGTCTAAATAAAAGAATTGAAATTATTAACCCTTTCCTTCATATATAGCCTTTCTACGCCACTGTAGAAGTCACTTTTAAAAACCATTGCGGTAGATAGAGCATTTGCTCCATTGGAGTAAATGCTCTATTTATCGCAATGGTTTCAAAACCTAATAATTCTAAAATTGTCCTTTTCTCTAGAGTAAAATCTCCTTTTCAGTAGATTTATTCAAAGAGGTTGGGTCTAAAATAGCATATAGAGGAATGGGTTAATGTTCATAATTGGCAGTATCGTTGATATATATTCATCTGGTAAAGGGTTAATTTATTTCAATACTTTCCTAAATAACACTTACAGTGATACAGTAAAAACCTTGTTAATCCAAATGTTTAGTAAGGATGAATTAAGAACTTTTTAGAGAGGCAGCTGCTTAAAGTCATGCAGAAAGCTCACAGATAAGCTTTCTGCAAGGCTTTCACCCTGCATTAAAGCTACCTCCTATCTTAACCCTTTACTCAATAAAACGCCTTTCTGCGCAGCTATCTCCTATCTTAACCCTTTACTCAATAAATACGCCTTTCTGCGCATTTTCAAACAGAGTAAACACAGATAAGACAGGTCCTATAAATGCTGTCTGATCAGGGTCTGCTGTGTTTGCTTGTGATATAATATGGATAAAATTCTACAGTTTCTGTTAAGACAAAACATTCATGTGTCCATGTGCCATTATAACAATTATTCTAATTAATATTTATGACATCATTATTTCTTACAGTAAAACCTCTCAATAACAGCCATTAAATTACAAAAAGTATTTTGTGTTAAGGCGGGCAGCTGCTTAAAGCAAGGTGAAAGTAAAACAGAACGCTCCTACAGGAGCGTTCTGTTTTATTTTCACCTTGCTTTAAGCAGCCACCTGCTCTAAATACCAACTTATTAACACAATTTAGTGGCCATTATAGAGAGGTTTTACTGCAGATGATTATTCATGGAGTAAAGGGTTAAAGACTGATAGTGATACTCATTTCAGTGCTCTGTTTATTGAGGTTTTACTGTTTGTTCATTTAATATTGAAAAGTTTACCTCCATAAATTAATGGGATGCAGGCTGAGGTTACGCTCATCTTCTTGTCCAGTTCAAAATCTTCAATCCTCCAATCAGACTCAAGAGGACTGCCACTGATTGGGTCAAACTTGGATGTTTTTGTAAGTTCATCTATAACTGGGGCTGAGAATGTGTGCTTTGGGTCACTGTTCCTGATTGTGATTGGCTGGTACAAGGTACTTAATGATATGGGATCTTCAAACTGTAGAGCAAGAGCTGGGTCAGTAATTCTAACATGGCGCGGAAGAGCTTTTCTTGTTACAAGCACTATGTATTTCTGAAATATAAGAGTTGTTAATAAACATATCATCTATATATTAGAAAGAGAAAGTCTGAGTTGAATGATTTGTAACCCTTTACTGTATATAAATGACTTTTGATGCATTTGAAAAACAGAGCAAACTCAGATCATATGACTCTTTGAGAGGGCCATCTTATCACTGTCTGTTCTGTTTGTTTATGGGATAATATAGATCTCATTTCTCAGTTTCAGTCATGACAAATTCTCTTGTTCATATACCGGTACCATTATAAAAATATTAGCTAATACATATTGGTAAAGTTGCTACTTTTACATGGCTATTCATCAGGTAACGGGCAAAATGCACATTAATTACTCATAGCATGATATTGCCTGATATAATAACATAAGTTTGTTTAACCCTTTCATTCATATAAACGTATTGTCAAGCAATTGCAAACAGAGAAAACCCAGATTAGATGGCTCCCAGAGGAGCTGTCTGATCAAGGTCTGCTCTGTTTGCTAATGGAATTTGATAGACATGTTTCTATAGTTCCTAAAATGGTTACACCTTCCATATTTCATTATAACTATTTTGTCTACGAATATTCAGAAGGTATTGAAATTCAGACAAAATATAGAAACAAGGAAAAGGTTAAGCAATAAAAAATACAACAGGAACAAAATGTATAACTGCTGAATGTTGCTACATAAATATTTTGTCAATTGCTTTTCACAAACAATGATCACAGTGTTAAACATTTTGGATGCAGAGAAGATGGCAAGAGAATTACTCAGTATCTCGTCTGGAGCCACAGATGTCATTTAAAGCAGGTGGTCGTTTAATGCAGGACGAAAGTTATGCAGAAAGCTCCTATAGGAGCTTTCTGCATAACTTTCATCCTGCATTAAGCTACCACCTGCCTCTGCCACCCAAAATTATGCCCATTTTTTGTGGTCGTATTAGCGGGGTTTTACTGTATTCTCATATAGTTTTGAAAGAGACAATATTGATTCAGTACCTGCTTATTGGAACCATCCTCTGAGGTGACTTCTACATCTATCTGTGTACAGCCAACATTCAGACTGGTAGGGGAACCAGGCTTCTCCCCGTTCACTGTCACAGCATTTTTGGGGTCAGGAGGTGTTGGTGTTACTTTTACTATGTTCACATTACAGGATAATAAACCTAGCCAACAGAAATTGAAAATGAAATCTGATCTGTCTGTTTTGATCTTAAAATTTAAGTCAGAAATGTTAAACACAGGACTACAACAAAGAGTATCCTTCAATAAAGTTACTGAGCAATTGAAATCATAAGAAGATGATCGATGCTTGCCTGTACGTAATATAGGTTTTTCATGAGAGATAGCATCAAGTGCTTTACAAATCCATTGACATTCAAACATACGATTATCATACAATGAACTTTTTATAAATTCTGGATCACAAGTTTATTCAAATATGCCTGTAATAACACATTCACTAAATCTATGATAATTTAATATTTGATAATGTGAACTTTTCAAGGAAACTGTTTGCTTTAATTGACAAAAACTGTAGAATCAGACCTATATCATGTCAAAGGCAAACAGAGCAGACCCTGATGAGACGGCTCCTCTATAGCCATCTGATCTGGGTCTACTCTGTTTGCCAATGTGTGAAAAGCTGTCTATATGAGGGAAAGGGTCAATACATGTATCTTCTACTGGTTTTATTGCATTGAATATGTAATAAAGATGAATGTATAAATAAACACAAACATACAAATGTATATCTAAACAACTTAAGAGCAAAACAATTTGATGCTCTTACATGTGTATTCATACAGGTCAATACGAAAATCTGGCACAATGTTTCCTTTGTCAAGCTTTAAGCTTGACAGTGTGGCGTCCTTCGCAGATAGACGCTTAACATGTATTATGTACACTTTAGTTGTCTTGCCATCCTCAGCACAAACTTCTATTTTGATATCAGTGATTGCACCCTCTTTGACAGGGACTTTCTTACTTCCACCACTTCCCTGAAATTTAAATAAAACTTCTATTGCATTTGTGTTTATGTATGTGTCAATAATATGTCAAAATAGCGAATAATGAAAATTTCTTGTTGGAAGATAAGTTTCATTTCAATTAAGCAGTGAGGTAAAAATGAATGTTACAATACTATGTAGTTTCATATTATAACCCTTTCCTCCATAAATACGCCTTTCTACGCGACTGTAAAAGTCACTTCTTGAAACCATACACACTATGATGAATAGAGCATTTGCACCTATAGGAGCAAATGCTCTATTTATCACAATGGTTTCAAACCTCAAAATTATAAAAAAAAATCCTTTTCTCTATAGTTAATGCTCCTTTCCGGTAGATTAATTAAAAGAGGTTGGGTCTAAAAATAGCCTATGGAGGAAAGGGTTAAGATCTGTATGACTATCTACTAAAATCTCAGTACTGGACAGGCTATATTTAGCATTACAGATCTAGTAAAATCAAATATATAAAATTTATCCTGAGACTTATTATCAACATTAAAGATATTTCTTAGTCATAAATGTGTAACATTTGTCAAGCTGAGAGTAAAGATTAAAGGTTAACCCATTCCCTCATATTGACGCCTTTTGACGCCTATGCAAAAGTCACCTGTTGAAACCACTATAGGAGCAAATGCTCTATTTATCACAATGGTTTCAAACTACAAAATTCTAAAATTTTCCTTTTCACTAGTTAACGCTCCTTTTCGGTAGACTTATTAAAAAAGGTTGGATATAAATTTAGCTTATGAGGTAATGGGTTAAATCTATCTATCTATCTCTTAATACTGCCAACTCCTTTTTTTAAATTTTCTGAAATCGCGAGAATTCGCCTCCTGGGTGGGAGTGGCGGAAGATAGGATCCAATGAGTGACTCTCCCACACGATCTGGGGGAGTTATCACATGCATGCACGGTGAATCAGTGGAGACATGTCATGATTGATGTCTGCATGCCTAGGGTTGTAGATTGCCTGGTGAACTGCGTCTGTGAAGCACTTTTAAAATAATTTCTTCTTATTATTATTCTTCCATTTTCTGTCCACCTTCGACTTGTCGAATATTTTGCCAGTTTGTGGTCTGCACTTGTAAACACTCCTTCCCTCCCTAATCCCCTTTTGGAAAAGTAAGTCAAGTTTTCTTGCGATGGAACACTGTCGTCTCTATTTCCATATTTCATAGATTAAAAGCTAGCTCTCTTCAAATGCATTGTGAACTGCAACTAATTGACTCCATAGGGTACATTCAAAGACCTATGATAACACATGTGTTATAATAGGTCTTTGGTACATCTGAATCAAATAGTCGCATTGCTAAACATGTTAAATGTAAACAAAAAGATCCATGTATAAATTTACCGATATGGTATAAGAAGCACCACTATCTCGGGTAAGAAGTTCGAGCGTCACTTCTGCTGTATTACTTGGAACAGTTACACTGTATTCGAGTGTGTCTTGGTGGAATGCAGGGGCAATTTTCCCTGGCTTCACACCAAGTTTTTCAAGGTTGCAGTCATCCATTTTGAAACATAGGACGCTTAAGTGCGGGATAACTGGATACAATTTCACTTTAAAAAATATGAAAATGTGTACATTCAGAGTCGAATATAATTTAAAAGAACCAAAACCATTTTGTATAACGACTAAACTATCACCAGTCCAATGCTCAATTACTTTTATATTTTTAACCAATGGAATAATGCTCAGGAAGAATGTGACGGAAGCGCGGGAAAATCAACTTCCGTGTTTATCTAAACGAATCGGCCAATTTAGGAAAACAACAGAAATGGCATCAACTGTATCCGAAGAAGAGTTAAACGACGAATTTTCGGAATTTGGGATAGAGGTTGAGAACGAAGAAGTTATTTCAAAATGTAAGGGAATGTAGGTGTTTGCCTAGAAATGAATGACATGTGTTTTCGCGATTCTTATCGAAATTTGCACGGTATTGTATTGGTTCTTCTACATCTACATCTTTACGTTGATACAGTCACTCATGATTATTACTCAACGGGTGGTGCTGGTCAAGAAAAGTAATGAAAAGAGTGTAGTATAGTTATAAGATCGAGGATAGGTAGAAATGGTTAAGTGATATGACAGCTGGATTTTCGCATCCTCAACCCAAGCCTCCCCGGTTACGGTGGGCGCTGCCGGTATAGCCTTGAGAATCACTGGTGACTACTTACAGCTGGGGCCCTAAATTAAGGCTAGAAAGAGAGCGATCCCACATCCCGCTTGAAAAGAGGGTGCTACTAAACAGTCGGGTAGAGTATGGTACAGTCCGATAGAGTCTGGATGCATTTTAAGAAGATTAAATGCAATTTAAAGATTATAATGCTGTTATATAGCAATAATTAGTATGTTTGCAGCAGCAGTAATTAATAACAAGGTAGAAATATATATATAGATTGTTTTTGGATAAAAAATATGAAAGTTTAATACCAATAGGGCTTCTAAAACAACACCAGGCTCTATCTGACGTAGGGCGGCCATTACCGTAACCCGTAATATTTACCGGGTGTCTTCCAGCTAATGTACGCTCATTTTTTAATGGATATCAATTACTATAGCTGCAAACATACTAAATAATGTTATATAACAGCATTATAATCTTTAAATTGTATTTAAACTTCTTAAAATGCATCCAGACTCTACCGGATTGTACCAGACTCTAACATACTCTTCCCGACTCTGTTTAGTAGCACCGCTTGAACTTCTGCTGGCAGATGGTTACAGGTTGTAACAGTCTGAGGAAAGAAAGAGTTCCTGCAGTATGATGTGGATGTAGATGGCTGGCGATAACTTCTAGCATGCGATGATCTGGTAGCGACAGTATGTCCTGGTGTGAGGTTCTGTCGGCTGGGATGTCTACAAGACCGTTTGTGATCTTGTAGAGCATCGTGAGCTGTGCCTTTGTCCTTCTTGATTCTAATGATTCCCATTCGAGATGGTCCAGCATGCTGGCTACACTGCTCGTGTTGTGGAATCGGTTGGTGACGTAGCGGGCAGCTCTCCTCTGCACCATTTTAACCTTACACATCTGTTCCTTGGTGTACGGGTTCCAGACCGTGGAACAGTACTCCAGTGTTGGTCGCACTATTGTCTTGTAGGCAGTACCCTTCACCTCTTCACTTGTGTGTGGATCTCGTATACTGATACCAGCCCGGGTAGCTCAGTTGGTAGGACACCCGCCCTGTAAGCTGGGGGTCCCGGGTTCGAGTCTTAGTTCCTGGCTGCATTTTTATTGCACCAGATATAGAAGTAGGTCCGAAAGTCTTAAAGGCTGTGCAGTTAATGAGGGTGCAGACTGTTGAATACTGTTAAGAGTTCTGCATATGTAGCCGAGTAGAGATTGTTGTGAAAGTGTTGATATGCTTTAGACTGTGTGACTTGATTACTCAGTCAGTAGAATGTTGGCATGGTAAGCCAAAGGCCCTGGGTTCAGATTGGTCACTAATAATTTTAGTCATATTTCATAAAATCAATTAATTTTGAAAACTCAAAAGGATTTTCATTTGTGATCAATGAATGAAAGAATGATCAATTTCTTTTAAAAGTAAATACATTTATATAGACAACTGATATAGATGTAAAGGACCCTTATTTCGACACCTTAAGACACATATTCATCGTAACGATAAGAGTTTGTTGTTATCCTAATTTCGACATGGCAGCAAAGAATGACATACATTTACCAATGTTTTTGGACTACTACTGCTTATGAAAGTGTATAAGTTTGCAGTGCAATACATTACTAACTTGATCAGCTTTGGGTTCCTTATTTTGATAGGGGGACCCCAAATTCGACACCCAAACAAAATTTTTAAAAAATGACATAAAACACATTCACTGTTTATCAAAATCGTGAAACAATCAATAAGTGTTCATTAAGAATGATAAAAAGAAAAGAATTCCCTAAAATAAACTTTCCAAAAGAAAAACTCTAATATTGACACTTATAAAGATTCACATTTTCTGTGAGAGTCACTGTTAAATTGCTAAGTTTATCTGCAGGTTTGATTGTGTTTCAGTGCAAGAGTTGTGCGGATTGTACAGGCTAGAGGCCTCCGACATTGTGACAGAATGGGTGGCCTTTACTCACTCCAAAAAGAATGTTTCCTTGGAACCAGAGGTCCTGGAGCAGTTTGAAAGAGAGGTAGATTGTCACAATTTCTGTATAAACATTGTGTATGTAATATGTATATTTTTATAGTAGATTTGCTAGTGATATTTAGTATACCTGTTAATGGTACCTGCTAGCATCATTGTCATGCAGAAATATTAAACTTTGCCATAAAGTCAGAACTTTACCTCAGGGCTCAAGCAAGAGGGCAATTTGGGAGAAATGGTCTCCCTAACCCTGCTGACTTCTCCCTGTTTTGAGCTGAGGGAAAAGTTTTATTATATAGAACATGTAGGGAGATACAAAATCAGGACCAAATTTCTCCCCCAATATCACTTAACTTCTCCAATTAAGAACTCCAGCTTAAGCCCTGTACCTCTTTAGATCAATCTACTTTTATTTCTCATTGTGTCACCTGCCAAAGGCAGTGTGTCACTTAGGGATCACTTTTCCGTCCGTCTGTCTGTCCATCCATCACACTTTCTTTGTTTTGCTGTCCTTTCTAAACTAATCACTATAGAGCTTTCAAATTTCGCATGTGACTTCCTCTCATTGAGGACCATTGATGTAACTAAGGTCCACCAGTCTGCATGCAATACTTTTTGAGTTATTCCCCTTTGTTCACACTTTCTTTTTTTGGCTGTCATTTCTAAACTAATCATTATAGAGCTTTCAAATTTCACATATGTCTTCCTCTCATTGAGGACCATGGATGTAACTTAGGTCCATCACTCTGCATACAATACTTTTTGAGCAGGTGACACATGTGTTCCTCCGAACACTCTTGCTTATCTGAGGTGCCAGTCTGAATTTAATAAGCAAACAGAGCAGACCCTGATAAGATGGCTCCTACGGGAGCCATCTGATCTGGGTCTACTATGTGTGCAGTGACATCAAAAGTGTTTATATGAAGCCTTTCGTTCAGGGCTTGGAGAAAAGGTTTCCCAAGAAAAAGTATCCCACATTCTGCATACATATTTTGAGCTTTAGGAGGTTTAAATGAATAAATTATAGAGGGTGGTGACCGTGGTCCAAAGGACTAAAAGTGAATCCAGTATCTATGGCTTATCTATGGTTTATCCAGTATAAACAGCATCGTCTCATATTGAATTGAAAACTTATATGGACCCTTTACATCATACAAATGCGAATAGACACAAATCAGATGATTCCTACAATCAGATTTCTTCTGTAGGACTGGAGGAGCCACCTGATCAGGGTCTTGTCTAGATCTGATTCTACAGATTTTGCTGTGGCCAAAGCATGGTGTTCATGTCATTATAAACTTTCAGCTAATAAACATGTATAGTATCATCATCTCCTGTACAAAAATGAATATTCATCAGGTATAGGGTTAAATATTTAGATTATACCACATTTGCCCTAACTACAAGGATGTAGAATGAATGAGTAGATTTGTCAACATTTCGGTGTTTGAAATTAATTTTTTTCCCTGGTGGCAAGTTCTAAAGTTGCTGGAGTAAATGGTTAAATTGATTAATCAAAAAGTCTTTTATCTTATGAAACAACAGAAACTTGTCTAAAGTTGTGGGGGAGGGGACTGAAAAAAATTGCAGAGTGGCTTGTCTGAACTTTGCGCTTTCATTCATTTTCTTGGATCCTCAGATTATAATCGGATTAATCCCCGATATATATCCGAATTTTCTCAGTTGATGTATTTCAATATTTGTTAAGATTATTTTTACCATATTTATCAGATGGCAAGTTCATACAAAAGATTTACAGGGCAGTCCTGGTTACTTGAATTACTGACTTGTGCAGTTCAGGGTGGTTGTAAACAATAAACTTGACAACAAATTACTGTTTTGATTACAGAAATTATCAAAGAGGCTCCAAAAGACTCCTAAGTTTGTAAAGAAAGATGCAGCGCCCACTGTTTACACAATCGACAGTCTACCGTAAGTGATTTAGTCTGACGTAGTGATTGTTTCTTGTTTAATTTAACCCTTTCCTCCATAAATACGTCTTTCTACGCCTCTGTAAAAGTCATCTGTTGAAACAATTGTGATTAATAGAGCATTTGCTCCTATAGGAGCAAATGCTGTATTTATCACAATGGTTTCAAACTACAAAATTCTAGTAAATGCTCCTTTTGGGTAGATTCATTCAAAGAGGTTGGGTCTAAAATAGCCTATGGAGGAAAGTGTTAACCCTATACCTGAGAGAGATGACTTTTGAAGTCTTTTCACACAGAGTAGACATTGATTAGACAGCTTCTGTAGGAGTCGTCTGATTAGAGCATGTTCTATTTGCTTATGGACTTATATGGATCTGATTCTGCAGTGTCTACTGTGGCCAAAGACTCCGTTGTTCATTTGTCGTATGGTGGACTAGGGCTTCAACTATACGCCCATGTAGCGAATACGAATACGTATCACGATACAGTATAACGAATACGAATAAATATTCACGAATGCGAATACAGTTACATAAACATGCTATGGCATAAGGCTTCCATAAGCTAATAAGAGTTACTTAAGCCAAAGCATGTCCAGACTGAGTCCATATTTAGGATTAGGAATCTTTATTAAAGCTTATAATGAAAATGCTACTGGACATGTGCTGATAAGCAAGGGAAAAGTATGAGTTTAAATATTTAATTGGTAAAGTCACATAAACTAGAAACACTTGTTCAAAAGTAAACTGCAGTCTTTAGGCAATATGCATAAAAATAATACTTATTAAAATTCAAGCACCTTTCAAGCACCATCAAAATACAGTGCATTACACTGTATCTAATTGAATATAGCCTGCTGGTTTCGTCCATTTCTTGTGAATTGTGAACGAACTCAAATAAATTTGGTCAATAAATTTTGGGTACGTTCAGACATTGGGGCGCTCCGATAACTAACCGCTAGAGCCAACAACTGGCAGTATTACTTCATTTCGTGGTGGCACACTTTACAAACAGTGATTTCATTGTTGGTTTTTCCTTCTGATCCTGTCAGAAACCCTAAATGATTCCAGACGGTGCTTTTATATTTGGTTGGAGTCTGAAAATCTCTTTCGGCTCGACATTGTTATGAAACAACAGTTTGCGGTTGTCGTAAAAACTAAGAATTAGTCCTATCAAAACAAACTTGTTTTCGATAATTGTTTCGTGTATTTGAATCATTTGATTATTTTTCTGCAAAAAGTGAATGCAAAAGAGTACAATTATTAAGCCTGTTGAATCCAACAGGACCAACACACGGCGTCGTGATTTGTAAACATAAGAAGTCATCAAGAGTCGTCTCCCTTGGTGTCACTGCAAAAAGACGTTTCGCAGCTGGAATGTTTCACTCAGATTTCAATTATTTCTGGCGAACATATGTTTTTTTTCTTTTAATTTTGTTAATGTCCTACATTTCTAATTGTATTCATCAATATTCGGTTCTTTGGGTAGCGAATATGATACACTCAACGCCAGAAACGATATTCGAATAATTCGAATACGTTAGTGTATCATGACAGCCCTATGGTGGACGATAACAATTTACTTCGGTTTACACTTTATTTCTTCAATTATATAGCTCTATGTGAAACCTGGCTATTTCTTGATTTATATAAAGTTCTCTGTGTGAAATCTGGCCATGTAGACTCCTACTTGTGTAGTCTTGTCCAGCTCTTGGTTGACTTCAGACCCACTCTTTGATTGATTTATAGATCTCTTTAAGACTTAATACTACATGTAATCTATGAACCCAGAAAACTCAACCATTTTCATAATCAGTCTAGGTTTTGTTGTGATGCAACTTATTTGAGACTGTTGTATCACTTCAGGATGGATGTAGAAGGAGCAGAAGAACTGTACAGTGCCTATGGTGGCCAGACTCCAACCTCAAAAGTAAGTGCTATAGTTACAGATACGTTATTAGAGACATGTTATTACAGACAAGCTAAAGTAAAACATAAACCCAGAAATCATCCTAAATTTTCAGCTTCAACGAAGGCAAATAGTGCAGTTAAAGTTTCCAAAGCATTCCTGACTTGACTTTATGGAGTTAACGAATACAGGTCTAGCAGCAAATACGATTAAACATTATGGTACAGGGTAATGAATATAAATATTTATTTGTGAATATGAATAAGAGATGTCAATAGTGCTGTAACAAATACATTAAGAGGCGAGTACAGTACGTATCACAAATACAGGGTGGTGAATACAAATGATTATTCATGAATATGTATACTGAAATGATAACTGCCAAGAATACTACAAACATAAGCAAACAGCAGATCCTGATCAGATGGCTCCAATTCTGTATGTATTCCAATTTTATTAGTCTATTTGTTTTAAGAAGAAAAAATGAGCTATTGTAGTAACTCTGGTGTCGGTGTTGTCTTCTGGAAACTTTGATGTTGGCTAGTACTTTTTAATGCAAATCTTATAAAAACTTCATACAGTTGTTCTCCATCGCAAGGGCTACAATCGAACAGACAAGCATTGGCATCTGCCTGCGGCGCTCTTTGTTTTTAAAACTGCAATCACTTTCTACATGCTTGGAAGTTGATGAGATGCCAAATTACTTTAGATGTCATCTTAGTCATACATAATGTTTGCATAGTTCTCAAGATTTTGCCAGAATCAAATTCAGGTATAACCAGCCTCAGCCCCTTTGATGGGTGAAATGAAGATAATTAGCAAATTGTGTGTGCTGTGACTGCTTGCCATTGATTTGAAAAGAGTACAGTGCACAATATTCATAACTCTATCATCAGTATTTGTTTTTGTGTGTGGTGTACGTC